>CAJNDT010003369.1:0-369545 GCA_905221615.1 Symbiodinium sp. CCMP2592
GGTTTAGGATGAGTAAGTGAGCCTTGCTGTAGTCCATGTGGGCAGCCAAAACTCTTTGTTGACATCTAGAAGGTTTTTCCGAATGCACGAATGTGAGCCCGTCATATCATGCTCATTCGCAAGTGCTTCTGAAATGTTGAGCCCGTTGCAAGGTCGAAGCTGAGCGCCGTAGTCTTTTACATAGAGCAACGCGCAGCATGGGAAATCTGGATCCGAAATTGTCCGCTAGCAGAAAGCTCGGACAGGCAGACTCTACTGATCCGCCGCAGTGTGATTCGAGATTGTATGCTGCAGGGTGTGAGGATACAGGCGAGGGAACCTGAACGAGCCCAGCGGTGGCGGGCAAATGATTTCACCCTTAGGACAAAGCCGGTGGTATAATACTCAGCTGCCAACTGAGTTTGATTGACTCCGGCATGTCTGGGACCTTCCACCGTTCTAATAGTGTTATACTACCCAAAGGGTGTGTAAGTGGGTTCCCTTGGTTTTTGCAGCAGATGGGGTGGGTTCCCTGTGGGTTCCCTTGTTTTTTGCAACACTTCAGGTGGGCTACATATGGGTTCCTTTGTTTTTTGCAGCATTTCGGGTGGGTCTGTGTATGTTCTTCATTGATTCTTCACTTAGCTTTCTTGTAGATTGCCATGGTTTTTGCAGCATGGACGGTGGGTTCCCTGTGGGTTCCCTGTGGGTTCCCTGGTTTTTGCAGCATTTTTTAAGTGGGTTCCCATGGTTTTTAACAATATCGACGGTGGGTTCCCTGTGGGTTCCCTTGTTTTTTTTGCAACACTTCAAGTGGGCTACATATGGGTTCCTTTGTTTTTTTGCAGCATTTCGGGTGGGTCTGTGTATGTTCTTCATTGATTCTTCACTTAGCTTTCTTGTAGATTGCCATGGTTTTTGCAGCATGGACGGTGGGTTCCCTGTGGGTTCCCTGTGGGTTCCCTGTGGGTTCCCTGGTTTTTGCAGCATTTTTAAGTGGGTTCCCATGGTTTTTAACAGCATCGACGGTGGGGTCTGTTGGGTTCCCTGGTTTTTTGCAGCATTTGAAGTGGGTTCCCATGGTTTTCCAGTATACGTCGCTCAAAGGTCTTGGCGGGCTCCCTTGGCTTTTGCAGCATGTCAGCTGGGTTCCCTGTGGGTTCCCTAGTTTTTTGCAGCATTCTTAATGGGTTCCACATGGTTTAACAGCATCGACGGTGGGTTCCCTGTGGGTTCCTTGCTTTTTGCAGCATTGCAAGTGGGCTATATTGCGCAAAGGTCTGGGCGGGCTCCCTTGGCTCTTGCAGTGTGTCAGCTCGGTTCCCTGTGGGGTACATGTGGGTTCCCATGGTTTCTCCAGCTCGCGCGTTATGTTTCAGAGAAGAGTGGAACTGAAGAAGATGTTCAGGACAGTGGCTGCAGGTGTGGCCCAGTTCCATCGCACATATTGCGCTGCATTTGGATTTGCTGCTTTGAAGTAAGGCTGCAAAAAGCACGTCTGCTGTTTGCAGTTTGGGCCGAGACCAAAGACGTTAAATAGGCTCACCTCTGATGCACATGAGGCTCGCCGCCCTCCTATTGTAATGCTCTTGATAAGTTTGCTGCGGCTAAATGCCACGCTGATGCGAGGATTTTGCGGCAGGTACTGGCAGATGTTACTCTCAGATTGTAGCTTCAACTGTTTCGATTGCTTGCTGTACGTGCGCGGTGCTTTGCGCCTGGAAGCTCCACTGGCAGGAGCTCTTTTTTCCTACAGAATCGTAGGAAGCCTCGAAGGGCCTCCCCTGTGTGGGAAAGATCTTGTACGAACAAGAACAGAAGCATTTGTCTTGAAATGGCAGCCGATGGCAAGTTTGCCAGAAATAATTCACATTTCACAGCATGTTGGCTTTCTTGTACGTTGATCCAAACAGCATGCGGAAGGATTTTTATTTTCCGTGCAGTTTTCCAGCTGAAACGGGTTCCAAAAAGCAGCTCTAGTCCGGGCACCGAAACGGGCCCCAGATTTTTGCTTTCTTCGTTGGACATACAAGCTCACGCAATTCGGGGCCCCAAATTAGAGCTCAGATTTGGGAGCCATTTCTGGGGCCCAGTCATACCGTTTTTCGTCGAGCAGATGCCACCTATGCGTACACAGCTGGCCGTTGCGTGCAACCGTATATAAACCTCGCCAGCTCTGTTTTGCATTTTGCCGGTGTTCCTTCAAAATTCGAAATAACAAGGGGAGCGCTCGGAAACATGTGAACCTTGCAAACAGAACTTTCTCACACAGAGGAGGCCCTTCCAAGCATCCTAGAGAACAGCTTCCGGAATTGGCTCCGCAATTCGACCACTCTTTTGGCCCAAGTGTTGCAACCATGTCCGACGTGAAAGCACCTCCTGTTCCTCCTCCTCAAAGAGTTGAGTTGCCGCAGGAGTGTAGAACGTCCTTCGTAAATGAATGTCCTTCCTCGTCTGGCCTGTTGCTACGAGACTTTGTGGCCCGCCTGCGACAGGAGCGTCAGGATGCAAAGGTGTGGTACTGTCTGCGTGTCTACAAGATGTCTTGATTGTCCTTCGTCCAAAGCAGGTGGAAGTGCGCAGAGTCGCGAAGATCCTTAAAGCAGAGCAACTGAGAGTGATCAGCGGTCAGTGAGCAGTGACTAAGCTCTGCCAGCTTTTAGTACGTGAGTCAGTGAGTGTGAGTGAGTGAGCTTTGCTGTGACGAACGGTTGCCTGCAGCGTGTATTCTTCGGTGTCGGGTGAGCAGTGAGCTTCGCTCTTTCTTTTCCAAGGGAATGAATGTTTACGGCTTTGAGCCCGACACTGATCAGCGGTGCGAGCCCTGCCGAAGCAGTGGGTGAGAGAGCCTTGCTGTGACGCGAACTGTTGCACTGTTGCGTGAGCAGCTAGTAACTTCTTCGTTTTCGGTTGAGCGTGAGCTTTGCTGTGACCCGAACTGTTGCGTCAGTTACTAAACTTTTCGGTTCAGCAGTGTGCAAGCCTTGTCTGAGGCATGGCACGCATGTTTTACGAGCGTTGAGCCCGGCACTAAAAGCGATGACGCTGCGGAGTGGGGTTTGCCTTCTGGCAACGAGGTCTGCCATCTGAGCCAGTGCATGTATGAGCGTTGCCCAAACTGTTGCCTGAGCAGCTGGTAAACTTTTCGGGCTAGTCAGTGACGAAGCCGTGCTTTGACGTAATCTCAGCCTTCTGTTTCTAAAGGCCACCAAAACGTGGTTGCATTGCGGTGTAGGGTTTAGGACGAGTAAGTGAGCCTTGCTGTAGTCCATGTGGGCAGCCAAAACTCTTTGTTGACATCTAGAAGGTTTTTCCGAATGCACGAATGTGAGCCCGTCATATCATGCTCATTCGCAAGTGCTTCTGAAATGTTGATCCTGTTGCAAGGTCGAAGCTGAGCGCCGTAGTCTTTTACATAGAGCAACGCGCAGCATGGGAAATCTGGATCCGAAATTGTCCGCTAGCAGAAAGCTCGGACAGGCAGACTCTACTGATCCGCCGCAGTTTGATTCGAGATTGTATGCTGCAGGGTGTGGGGATACAGGCGAGGGAACCTGAACGAGCCCAGCGGTGGCGGGCAAATGATTTCACCCTTAGGACAAAGCGGTGGTATAATACTCAGCTGCCAACTGAGTTTGATTGACTCCGGCATGTCTGGGACCTTCCACCGTTCTAATAGTGTTATACTACCCAAAGGGTGTGTAAGTGGGTTCCCTTGGTTTTTGCAGCAGATGGGGTGGGTTCCCTGTGGGTTCCCTTGTTTTTTGCAACACTTCAGGTGGGCTACATATGGGTTCCTTTGTTTTTTTGCAGCATTTCGGGTGGGTCTGTGTATGTTCTTCATTGATTCTTCACTTAGCTTTCTTGTAGATTGCCATGGTTTTTGCAGCATGGACGGTGGGTTCCCTGTGGGTTCCCTGGTTTTTGCAGCATTTTTTAAGTGGGTTCCCATGGTTTTTAACAATATCGACGGTGGGTTCCCTGTGGGTTCCCTTGTTTTTTTTGCAACACTTCAAGTGGGCTACATATGGGTTCCTTTGTTTTTTTGCAGCATTTCGGGTGGGTCTGTGTATGTTCTTCATTGATTCTTCACTTAGCTTTCTTGTAGATTGCCATGGTTTTTGCAGCATGGACGGTGGGTTCTCTGTGGGTTCCCTGTGGGTTCCCTGTGGGTTCCCTGTGGGTTCCCTGGTTTTTGCAGCATTTTTAAGTGGGTTCCCATGGTTTTTAACAGCATCGACGGTGGGGTTTGTTGGGTTCCCTGGTTTTTTGCAGCATTTGAAGTGGGTTCCCATGGTTTTCCAGTATACGTCGCTCAAAGGTCTTGGCGGGCTCCCTTGGCTTTTGCAGCATGTCAGCTGGGTTCCCTGTGGGTTCCCTAGTTTTTTGCAGCCTTTTTAATGGGTTCCACATGGTTTAACAGCATCGACGGTGGGTTCCCTGTGGGTTCCTTGCTTTTTGCAGCATTGCAAGTGGGCTATATTGCGCAAAGGTCTGGGCGGGCTCCCTTGGCTCTTGCAGTGTGTCAGCCCGGTTCCCTGTGGGGTACATGTGGGTTCCCATGGTTTCTCCATCTCGCATTATGTTTCAGAGAAGAGTGGAACTGAAGAAGATGTTCGTTCAGGACAGCGGCTGCAGGTGTGGCCCAGTTCCATCGCACATATTGCGCTGCATTTGGATTTGCTGCTTTGAAGTAAGGCTGCAAAAGCACGTCTGCTGTTTGCAGTTTGGGTCGAGACCAAAGACGTTAAATAGGCTCACCTCTGATGCACATGAGGCTCGCCGCCCTCCTATTGTAATGCTCTTGATAAGTTTGCTGCGGCTAAATGCCACGCTGATGCGAGGATTTTGCTGCAGGTACTGGCAGATGTTACTCTCAGATTGTAGCTTCAACTGTTTCGATTGCTTGCTGTACGTGCGCGGTGCTTTGCGCCTGGAAGCTCCACTTGCAGGAGCTCTTTTTTCCTACAGAATCGTAGGAAGCCTCGAAGGGCCTCCCCTGTATTACGCTTGATGAGACGAATGCAATCTTGTAGTTCACGTAATGGTTTGGCTTGCACGTCTCTGCCGTATGTGTAAAGAGTTTTCTTTCCCGCTCTCGCGTGATGTCCCAAAATGAGGCAAGACTTTTCGGGATACCCGGCCTTCGTCATCCAGGAGAGGGTTGTTGCCTTTAATCCATGGGATGTTAGCCCTGACGAAATCTGCTCACTCATAGCGCGATTCAACAGACCGTTGAGCCACGATGTAGTCTCATCAGACCCGATCGCCTCCCCTGACCACTGACCCTCGGCAGTAAGTCTAGGTAATAAAGGTCACGATGCCCCTGTCGAAGGTTGAACCCAACCATCTTTGCAACCTCGATGAACTGGATACCCCACGCCTTATCCCGCAGGCCCTGAACCGGAGCAACGAGAATCAAGCTCTGCCCCAGCCCACGTCCTCTGGTCGCATTCTTGTGGTCCATCGTTTTCGCCTCAAGGTATCCGTCATCTCCACTCAGGTCGAGCTCAAAGCGATGGATGTTCCTGATGTCGGACACTCGTGCCCGGCTGTAAATCTGGAAGAGAAAAACTCCTGCACCATATCGATCAACAGGATCAAGGGATGCATCACTGAGCATATCTTCGAGCGCCATAACTTCCCGGACAGTGAGTACCCTGGACTGCTTGATCTCTTTCCCTGTTGACCGAGACCCCCGTAGAAGCCCTTGGATTACAGGATGCTTCAAAATATCCTGATCGGCATGCACACCAAGGACATGCACAAGGAAATTGATCGTCTCTCCACACTGGGCCTTGGCACTCTCTGATGCCAAACTGCGCATGAATGAAAGCAATGGTCCAAGCCGCAGCGGAAAAAACGTCTGACTATGCTCAGACGCCCACGTAAGCATCCGGGCGACAAACCTGGCTCTCTTAAGCAAGGTGCTCGTACTCATACAAGCGCCCCAAGTCGCTCGTAGGCTCGTCCAGCCGTGGAAACTTTGATCTGCCAGAGTCAGCCATGGCTCAATTCGCAGGCTGACTTGGTTTCTTAACATACACACCCCCAGCAACAAAACAAAACCAAGCCATATGGCCTTGAAAGTTGCTAGGGTTTCCCACCTCCCACCTCAGCCAGAAAGGCTTCGTGGAAACAAAGTGTGTGGCGAATCAATGATTGACATGCAGACAGAAAATTTTCGCACCCAAAATTTTCAAAAGGTTTTTGGGCAAGAATAAAGACTAATCAATCACGATTGAAAGTTGTCAATGTGCTGTGGCCTGTGTGAGCAAGCCTCCCCTTCGGACTTGGGACCGAAGTAGGCTCTTTTGATGCCGAATGTATGTATGTGTGTAAGTTTGAGTTGCCATACTAATACGGTGTCCGCCCGTTGTTCGGGCTGTTGTAGTGGCCTTGTTGCGGCTATGGCTGCAAGTCTCTTGAGCAGACCTGTGACCCAACGTACAAGAGACCACAGAAACACGCTAGTGTAATGCAGGCCAGTAGTCTGGAGTTCCGCCTGAGTCACGTACCAGCGAAAAAGCAGTCCTCTGACAGAGGACCATCCTGCAGCGATTCTCCTTTTGCAGCTTTCGAGCGCGTCTGACACCCAACGAGGTCCTTGGTTGCTTCAGTCTGTGGCGAGGAAAGGTATCCTGCAGTGTAGAATTCGGGGCCCGGCTGGGCTGAGGCAGCAAGTCTGCCGTGACCTGGGTGCATTGCCAGGTCCAGGAGGGGTAGCACCCTCTCAATTGCAGGTGGGCCGGACTGGGCAAGTGCAGTGCAGACCGTTTTCTCCATAGCCAATCAACGGAGCAGGCATTGTGCAGCGGGATGAAGGCTGCTTGCCTAGGCTCTACATCCTGATAGCCCACGCTGTTTGCAGCGGCCACAAGGGAGAGCAGCGAACTGCTATCCGTGATGCACGGACCTAGGGTACATACTGGCAGACGCGTGTCGCATAATGTGGGACAACTGGGTTTGCGCCAGGACCTTATGTTGGGCCCTGGACAGGACCACTGTGGGCACCGGAACGGGTCCCTCCGACTCACTGAGCGGGCCAGGGGCATCATCATACCGGACTGGTCGTGGAGGCGGCGGACCACGCGGCTCATCGTTTTCACAGAGAGGTGGAACTGGGGGCGGTGGAAGGCCTCGAGCCGCAATTCTCGATCGATCTGGTCCGAGTCGGAGGCGCGGACCTCGTCGGGATCACTTGCAAACCAGGACGGCGTAGTGGGTATGTCCGAGGGAAGCTTTGAGCGGTCCGGTTGGGGCCTTGGAGCTCCTTCGATGGGCTTGTTGGTTGAGCTTGCAGGGCGCTTCGCCGGAGTCGTAGAGGTAACTCTGGTGGCAGCGCGAGAGGCAGGCTCTGAAGTCCTGGAAGCAGCCTGTGTACGAGATTTCTGAACACGGTGTCCGGAGGGACGACCGGCTGGCCGCTTGCGAACAGGTGCCATGGCCCAGAGAAAGAGGCACCGGCGTGTGGCTGAGGGCTAAAACGGCTGGGTGGCAGAAGCATGGCCTGCTGTGGGCTCCACTGATGTGCGTGGCAGGATGCTGGTAAGAGAAGGCAGCGCTGCAGACTGAGGGCCACGCAAAAAGACCACTGTCCATGAACAGCACCCAAGGACCTGGGCAGTGAGAACATCACTACGGCGTTACGGCAAAGCGCATGAAAGCTCTCACAGGAGATGCAGAGGAAGCACGCATATATGCCGGGCTGGTCGGAGTGCCAGGCTGAGTCATGCCCGTGTCTGTGAAACGGCGGGGCTCGTGGCCTTGGCTCCGCCCCGATCGACCAGAGGAGCTGTCATCATTAGAACTGGACGTAGAGCTGCGCTTCTCAGGCCGCACCCGTTTGGTGTCTGTCCGGGTGATCGGAGAAAAAGGGGATCGACTCGGGAGGCCCTTTGAGGTAACCGTCGGAGGGTCTGCCTTGGCATGTGCCTCCGCCTCCGCCTCAAGTTGAGAGAGCTGACGCCGTCGCCATCGCCTCGTAGGCAGAGGCTGGCACGTACTGGGCGGATCCTGTGAGGCCACCGAGGCAGGCAGGAGCTTCACCATCTCTGGGACACTCTCCAGCATGTTCTCCGGAGGGGATATACCTTGGAAGGTGTGCGACTGTTCTCCAGCGACGGGGGTGGCAAACCATCTCCACAGGTTCCAGCGCCTCCACGGTGTCGCTCTCAGAGTCCGTGTGCCCTGGTGGTGCGTCTTCTGACTCGGGCCACCGGACTCGGCTGAGGGCCTTGGCGAGACTTCCATCTTCGCTCGCATCACCACATTGGCCAGGAGGTGACGCCTTTTCTCGGGACCCGAAGCAGGAAGTGTGCACTGAGAGCTCGAGGAAGCCGGAGGCTCCAGGGAGGAGGCCGTGTGGATCACCTCCGGCAGTTTTTCTTGCCCGCCTGGATCCGTATCGCTGTCCGAGTGGATCTGGACCGTCGGGCGTGCAGTGCGGTCCGAGTCTTCACGACCATCAACCTGCGTCGGTGCCAAAGCTGGTGGTGGCCTGACATATCGCGATGGCGGTGGCGGCGATACCACCCAGCGATATAGACGGTAAAGGCACTCCTGGACAATCTCAGAGAAGAATGTGGGAGGCGTAGGGATCACCTGCGGGGAGGTACAGATGTGCACAGCAAGGCCCGGGATAAGCATGACCTTGCATGTGGTCTGGCCAGCGAGCGGGGCCGTGGTAGTGCTCAGCGGAGTGCCAGGGATGTCATCTGGCAGGATAACTCCCGGAGTTCCAGCCAAATACGGCGGGTGAGCCTCGAAGAGGCGAATAAAGCGCCGTGGCGCGAGCACCAAGACCTTGAAGGTCGTCCCCGAGGAGCTCGAGCCGCTGGGAGCTGGGCCAGGGCCTGCTTTGGCAGCGGCCACACTCTCCTCCGGGCGAGGGGTCTCCCTTGTGCGACGGCCCTTGTGCTGCTTGCCCCGCTGAAGGCGATTCGCCTTGCCCATGAGAGATCCAGGCCGAGTCAGCCCCAACTGAGCCGGGGGCTTCTGCTGACATGAACCAACATAGCAGCGAGGTGATTGCTCAGCAATGTGCAAGTGCTTATGCCCGTGCAATGCGGTGACAAGGCAGAGCCATGTAAGCTGGGCAGGCGGAGGCGATTGAGGCCGTGGCTCGAGGTGAGCAGGATGATCAAGCCCACAGGCGAGGACTCCTCCAGCCTGGGCGCAGACAGGCAAGTGCATGGAGAGGCGAGCTGCAAGGCGAGCTGTGAGAGCCCGACTCGAGAAGCCAGCAGGACCCAGCCTAGTCGAGTAGATGCAGATCAAGGAGGTGGGATTGCAGGCTGGCGTGTGCCCGAGGAGCAAGGTGTGTAAGCTGGGCAAGAAGGGCTGCATGCTCAGCTTCCGTGAGTTCTCGCCTGGCTTCAAGGTATAGGACGTGGGCCTCGAGAGATGGCAAAAACTGCTCATAGTGCAATGCCTGAGTAAGAGCAAAGCTGCGGTAGGTGTTGAACCTGGCACTTTTACGGTACCTCGAGGCGGAGAGCGCCTCACACAGGAGGCGCGTACACAGAGGCAGGGCACTCCATGGTGCCTCAGCCACGGTCCTAGGACTGGGGTTGATGGCACAGGGCGAGCAGTCGGTGTCGTCAGGCACCCTGTGTGCCTGAAGTTTATTCCTGGGCTGCCACGATCTATCCTGCGGCTGTGGCTGCAAGCATAAGTTCGCCCGAGTAGGACCTGGGAGTGCAAACAGTGCATAACCCGCGGTGATAGAGGTAGACAGGGGCACCCACCAGACGGCGCCACATTGTCCATCATCTGCAGGAAGGACATGTTACTGTGACCTGAGCGACCGAGCTGAGCAAGGAGAGGCAGGTTAAGCAGGGGCCCTTGTGACAAAGCAGAGCAGCCAAGCATTTGTGTCCGGTGCTCATGACCATCGTTGCTACTGCGTCTTTGTGCTCCAAAATGAAAAGTTCGGGAAGCAGGGCACAGCGAAGTAGTGCTGCATGCAGTGCCTCAGACGTCCGATGGCAGAGTAAGGCCTACCACTGCGTTCCAGAGCTGGGCCGGCGTAGGGATGGCGGATGGTCCTGTCGCTGTCGCCGGAGTAGCTGAGCCCGTCGATGTCGAAGAGAAGGGGACCACAGCTGCCGGAGGCAAAGATGAGGGCAACGCAGCGTCACCCGGGAAAATCGGGCGAGAGCGGGCCCGAAGCCCGGAGGTACCTGGCGCAGGCGGAGATGAGGCCTTGGTTGTGGCCGCTGCCATTGCCAGCGTCGCTGGAACGGGCATGTGCGGCAGTGGTGGTGCACAAATCGGGGTACAGATCGACAATGGGGTGACCGGGGTAAGGCGGAGCTGCCAAGCGCCTTGTAAAGTAAGTACAAGGTCTTGGGGGCAGCCTGTCGGCATCTGCATGGTTGGGGCCGGCGTAGGAGGCGGTGGGCCGGCTGGTCCAGTCGGGAACAGCGACCCGGATGAGCCAGAAGTGGTGGTAGCCGTTGCTGCAACCTTGGGATACACAGGGGCATGTACAGAGGCTCCAAGCGGCGTGAGCGCAGCAGCAGCTGCCTCCCCTGGATCATTGACCGCCACTGGGGGAGGTGGTCCATGAGGTGGTCCTCGACGAGATCCTCGTTTGGGCGGTGGCCCCCAGGATTCCTCAGATGACGAGGAGCTCTCACTGATCGACTCGGAAGCCTCTGCACGGCGCGCTCGTCGACTCTTCGGCGCCGGAGTACGGGTGCGAGTCCTGCTCCCTGAAGCTTTTGCCGGCACAGCTGTGTCTCCAGAGGCTGCTTTGGCGAAGCGGCCTGAGCGGAGAATTCCGCCGCGTTCCTTAGCCGCTGCCGGAGTAGTCTTCTTGGGCGACATACCGGAGTGACGCAGGGGCCGAAGGGTGGAGAGCCTGGAGACGAGGCGGCCGCAATGGCACAGCTGCAGTGCGGCAATCGGTGCACTTGAGACAAAGAGGCATGCCGGGCACCAAAGACTGCTTGCACTTGCAGGGCAATTGATGGGCTGTCAGCGCAATCGGCACGAGAGACTTCTGAGCACCAGGCTGTGCAGGGCAGCTCCAGGCGGACAGGGCTCGAGAGGACTAGAGCCACAAGGAAGGGCCGGCATGACCACATGGCAGAATTTGTACTTACACACGGGAACAATCGGCTCGAGCCAGAGCCTTATACATACATACATACATACATACATGCATGCATGCATGCATACACATGTACATGTACATGTACATGTACATGTACATATATATATATATATATATACACACACATATATGTATGTATGTATGTATATGTATATCAAAAAATATTGTCCATGTATATACTTACACATATTCGACCCCCGCTGATAATTGGACTTGCCCGCTTCCGGATCGCAGTGTCCTTTTGCCCGCTGCCGGGAGCAGCAGCTTCAAAAATCGGCGCTGTTAACCTCCATCAGCGCTGATTAATCCTATCAGCCGCTGATGCTATGTTTTTGATCATTCAAACAGATCTATCAGCCGCTGATACATCCAGCAGCTTCAAAATCGACGCTTCGGGATGCTCTGGGCACTCGGTCCTTACAAACAAGCGAAGCTAACACAAACTACAAACTACAAACTTGAAACTGGCAAAGCGGTGAGACAAAGAAACAAAGGGCTGCGGCGCACAGGCTTTGCCGGTGGAAGCCTCAGCGACCGATTCGGAGCAACAAAGAGCCCTGAGCGCTCGAGCAGCCGTTCTAGCCTCGCCAGACAACGGACCAGCCCCTGTGTTTTGTTCCGTCGCGATCATGTCTAGCTGCGCCGCTTCCCTCGTCGAGCCTTGCAACCGACGACTAGGTTCTTTCCACCATCCATGCCACCTCTGCTCTGACGCTTTGCACCACACATGTGCACGCTCGAAATGGATGATCACGGTCACCGGTTTGCCTGCGTGGAGGGATCCTAGCTGTCGCTCCTCTGTGGTTGCGATGCACCACAATTTGCTTCCTGAACATCGCAGATGCAGGCTTGGTTGGCCGTTGCAACCGACGACTCCATGCCACTCCTGCTCTGGCGCTACGCACCACCACTTGAGTTTATCCAGGTTCGGTGGGACACTCTCGTATGGGTGACCTCGGTCACGGTTTTGCTACTAGTTTTGTTCTTGGGCGTTGTAAGTTGCTTTCCTGCGACTCTGGCCATCGCGCTCCTCTCAAAAAGCCGCTCATGCGTGCAGTGGGCTTTGGACTTTTAGATTTTGGTAAGAAGTGACTTGCCTCAAGAGGTCCGTTACAACCTGGCCACTCAACTCCCACTGCCAGGTGCACTGGCAACCGAGTCTGCAGTATCGGAGTCCGATTCGGCATGGCGGCAAGAGTCCGCCTGTCCAGACAGTTGAGTCCGGCCTTGACATAGGCCATGTAGCTCAAGGGAACGACGCATGTCGTCAGTTCCACGGTCGGCAAGTGAAAGTGGAGGTCACCTGGAGGAGCCAGCCACCGCGGCTGTCGAGCAGGCGTTGCATGTCACGGGTTGCAACAATGCGACAGAATCGGCCAGCCAGGGCGTTAAACAGATTAAACAGACGCAAAAGGCTTCGCTGTGCAGCGTCGCAAAATCCACCACCTTGACTCCAACTGAATGGGCCCACCGCCCTTCGGCGAAAGGGGGCTTGAAGGCCCCCTTCAAGACCCCCTTGAAGGGGGCTTGAAGGGCGTGACCCTTCACGGTCCTTTCAAGGGGGTCTGAAGGGGGCTTCGACCTTCGTTGAAGGGGGCTTCAAGGGTCGAACCCTTGAAGCCCCTTGAAGGGGGGCTTGAAGGGGGGCTTGAAGGGGGGCTTCAAGGGGGGCTTTCAAGGGGGGCTTCAAGGGGGGCTTCAAGGGGCTTCAAGGGGGCTTCAAGGGGGCTTCAAGGGGGCTTAAGGGGCTAAGGCTTCAAGAGGGACTTCAAGGACAAAGGCTGTTGGAAGCTTTAGGGATCAAAAAGTTCCAGGCGGACCTTCAGGAAGGCCAGTTCACCGAAAGGCTTTTGAAGCCTTTGAAGGTGAAGGTCGAAGGCTCGCAGGCCCGGCCCGCGCTTCGGCTGCGTCTTTCAGCCGTACTTTTGTCTTGCTCTGGCTCCTGTAAGGCATCGCTGCTCGGCGCTTGGAGGAGCTCTGCAGGCGGGCCGCTTTTGCACTGGTCTTATGCCGTCTTCGTCAGTTACTTTCCGTCACTTGTCGACAACAACTGTTGCGTCTCCTGCGGAAGGTTGTTTTTCTTTGCTTTTTCTTTCTTTTTTTTCTTCGCAAAAACTCCCCATAAGCGGTTTCGTGTGGTCTTTTTTTCTTTTGGCAGGGACTGGTCATTGGTAACCCTTTTTTCTTGTCGGCAAGCCCTCAAAACAGTGGGTGGGTTGTTTTTCTTTGTCTTTTCGTTCTTTTCTTTCTTCGCAAAAACCTCCCAAAAAGCGGTTTCGTGTGGCCTCTTCTTCTTTTGTGGCAGGGACTGGTTTTTTGTTGTCGGCAAGCTTCTACAAAAAAAGTGGAGGGGTTGTTTTTCTTTGTCTTTTCGTTCTTTTGTTTTTTCGTCGCAAAAACCACCATAAAGCGGTTTCGTGTGGTCTCTTCTTCTTTTGTGGCAGGGACTGGTCATTGGCAATGTTTTTCTTCAGAAAATAACACATTACGGGCCCGTGATTTTCGACACTGCTGTTTTTCATGCTTTTCCTGTGTTTTAGATTTTAACCAACATTAGACATGCACACGATGTTATGATCCTCATGTGCCTACATAAGAGAATACAATATATATACCCATATGCGTGCATCAAGAACAAGGGCTGTCATATATCCAGATTTTCTTCAACTGTCGACATGCCTGTAGAGCAGGAGGCTTCATACACTGCTTGGCTGGTTTAGGACCGAGGGGCAAGAACACTGATACTAAGGGAAGGTCCCGGGGGGGGGGGCCGCCTCCAGGCCCCCCTTCAAGCCGCCCTTCAAGCCCTCCTTGAAGCCCCCCTTCAAGCCCCCCTTCAAGCCCCCCTTCAAGCCCCCCCTTCAAGCCCCCCTTGAAGCCCCCCTTGAAGCCCCCCTTGAAGCCCCCCTTCAAGGCCCCCTTCAAGGCCCCCTTCAAGGCCCCCTTCAAGCCTCCCTTCAAGCCCCCCTTCAAGCCCTCCTTCAAGCCCCCCTTCAAGCCCCCCTTCAAGCCTTCGACCCTTCACCCCCCCCCCTGTTTGCGTAAACCTCTAAAGGGGTAGCTCTAACAGGTACCTACAGCAATGGCTGCATGCTCATACATATACATTCCGCTGCCCATTGGCTCACAGTGGTTTTACCATATTGAGACAAGACAAGCTCTCCTTGCGTAGCAAGACAAAACAACTACTGTCCGTGTGCAGGGCGCTGCCCTTTGATCCTTAGGGAATAAACTGGTCATACACCTCCTACCAAGGAGCATTTCCTTGTGGGTGTATCGGCTCAGTTTTCTGGTAGCGGAGCCCGGAAAGGGCCGCCCGCCTCCCAAAGTCCGCTACAGCGGTCGGCCTCGCCGAACGCTTAACCAAGCGGATAAGAGGCAGCACAATGTCGAGCTCGCATAGCGAAGCCGACGACAGTTCCCAATCCTCCGGGGGATATGAGAACGAAGAGACCTCCCAAGGTCCAGCCACTTATGTCGCACAGTCATATGCAACATCTGACCGCATGCTTGCATCATTAGGCATAACGCCCAAGATCGCGCCTGCCTATGATGGCACCACCTCGTGGTTTGAGTATGAACAGTTGATTGACGACTGGTGCGACATAACAACGCTGGATGACACCAAAAGAGGTCCGTCTCTCAAGACGAGGCTCTCCGGATTGGCCGCAGTACAAAAGGAATCACTGAACCGAGAAAGGCTTGCAGCCCCAGATGGAGTAGATTACTTCAAGAAGAAGATGCGTCCATTTTTCGTGAAAGGAGAACAGTACGTTTTCCTGTGGCGTTTCCTCGGCCTATTCAAGGCATGGAAGGGCAACCAAGACTTTGTGACTTGGATTGCCAAGTTTGAGATCGTGCTACAGCGCGTGAAAAACTCATGGATGGATCTCTTACCAGAGATAGCTCTGGAGGATGCCCATCCAGATTTCATGCAAGCTGTGCAGGCAGACCAAACCTTCTTGCGCATGCAGGATGCAGCCGAGAGAGACACATATGCCGCACGCTATTTCGAAACATGGAACAAGGAACGCCTTGACAATCATCGAAGAGCGTTTCCTCTGAACGATAATCTCCTAGCTCTCCTCTTCCTAGTGCAGTCCGACCTAAATGAGATGCAACGTGAGAGGTTGGTAACAGCATTGACCAACCAAGGTCACCGAATTGAGACCTACACGTACCCTGTGGTACGGCAGACCATGTTCGATCAGTTCTCAACGACCAGAACTGGTCTGCAGGATCCCAACATTCGGCACTCTTCTCACAAGAAGGACCGCCATGGAAGGAGAGACCAACGCCGCAAACGCGGAGGTCGAAACTTCCTCATCCTCGATCAGGGTGAATACGATGGAGTCGATGGATTCTGGCTCCAAGACGAAGACACCCTTGAGGAAGGCTTTCTTGCCGCCGAGGATGAAGAAGCTGTCTTCTGGACAGTTGATGACCATGAGGCCTTCGTTGCAAGGAGATTCAAAAAGGGAAGAAGACCAAGAATGCGTCCCGGATCACCGGGAAGAGCAAAGGGTGGCAAGCGAAAAGGACGTGGCCGTTTTAGGTCATACCGCGGAAAAGGGAGAGCCAACCAGGCAGAACATGATCCAACTGATTCCAGCTATTTCGGTAAAGGTAAAGGAAAGGAAAAAGGAAAAGGTGGAAAAGGCAAAGGAAAAGGAAAGGACAAAGGAGATAAAGGAAGCTCCTTCAAAGGCGCAAAGGCAAAAGGCAAAGGTAAGGATACAGCTAAGTCTGCCTCCTTACAAGGAGACCAAACTGGATCTCCACAGGCCTATGAGAGTTCCACCGCACCGAGCTGGGATTCATGGTATGAGGACAGTTATTATACTGACTCCAGTTGGAATTATGCCGCTTATGACGATCAAACGTCTTATACATACTATGCATCACAAGCCTCACGAAGAAAAACACGGAGAAAGAAGAGAAGAAATCAAGCAGGATCATCAGGTAGAGGCACAGATCCGAGCGCGCACCAAGAACCCGTGTTCAACTCATCAGTGAGTTACGTGCCCCAGGTCTTTGAACCATCCGAGGGGCAAGGTGTTGAAACTGCAACAGCGGTGTTTCCGTTGCAGCACACCGTCCTATCTGCTCTCACAGAGCGGATCAATCTTGATAAGAACCCTACCTTTGTCATACTTGACTCAGGTTGTACTAGGGCTATGGGTTCCCGCTATGCGGTGAACAGGCTTATCAAGGCCGTGAAGCAACGTGCCCCAGGCATGATTGATTTCACTTTCTCACCTTCGAACACGAAGTTCTCTTTCGCAGATAGTGAAACAGCTCTTATCAAGGAGCGTGTAACTCTATGGTTCAACACAACTCCAAGAAGAGATACAACCATCGAGGTTCTGGATCAGGGGAGAGTTCCCATTTTGTTCTCCATCGAACAGATGAGGAATCTAAGAATGACCCTCGAGTGTAGTCCCACAGCTGACCTAGCAACGTGTGAAGCTTTCGGTTTGTACAAAACCCCCCTTCCGATTAGTACCAATAACCATTTGGTATTGGACCTTCTAGGCTTCACTTCCACCAGGAAGTATCTCCCTAAGTCAGGTACGTCGTTCAGTGCGACGGAGACTGCTCTAGGAGCTAAGAAGCCAAAGGAAGAAAGAAGATCTTATACTAAGATCCCGGAAGGTCGCTGTCCAGCCTGCGCAGGACAGAAAAAGCCTCATACGTTCCTCAAAGGTTGCGACAAAGCACCTGAAGGAGCAGCTGATCCACCACCGAAGGGCATTCCAGGTAAGAAGAAGCCTCTTCCATCTGATCCGGCAGAATCATCTGCCAAGAAACCTGATCCACCAGAACCATCTGGTGATGCTCCTGAGCCTTCCGAACCATCGGAACCATCATCAGGCTCTAGAGACAAACCTGCAGAATCATCTGCACCGCACGAACCTCCAGAAGAAGAAAGACTTGAGGTTCCACCTGCGAAGACAAAGACTCCAAAGGGTCTTAAAAACCTTCTGAAGAAAACCCGCAAATATGCGGTCAAACCTCCTGTTGAGGAGAAGTCTATGGTCCCAGGAGCTGATGACGGGACGGAGGTAAAGCCGCTTGAGTCAAGAGAATACCCGGCTCCTGGTACAGACTCACCTACAGGTGAAGAGATTGTCGCAGAACCATCGCCATCTCTTCCCATTGCTCTTCGCAGGATTCATGAGAAGCTTAAGGACCCTGTAGAACTCTATAAGCTTCACCTTAAGCACCGTCATATGAGTACGGATCAGTTCAAGCGACGCACGAAAGCCTTACAGATCCCAAAGGAGATATATGAGCTATATGACCAACTGGTCAAAAAGTGTTCAGCCTGTCAGGAACACGTGAGAGCTCCTTCAAGAGCGAAGATTTCCGGTTTAAGATCAGAGACTTTCGGTGATCTCACCTTCGTAGATCACGGTGAGCTTCCAATTCCCGGCAAAAATAGTCGCTTGATATTTCTTATTCTCTATGACGGAGCAACAAACCTGTTGACTTCCGAAGTAGTCCAGGATAAAGAAGAGCATACTACAATGTCGATTATGAATGACTACTTTGAGAAATTTCAGATCAACCCAAAGGTTGTAGTTGGAGATCAAGCATTCATGACTCCAAAAATGGAGGCTTATTACAATCGGCAGAATATCAAGCCTGTAGCAACAGGACCTGGAACACCATGGCCCAACAGGGCCGAAGCTGCTGTAAGATTGCTGAAGCATCAGATTAAGATCATACTTCAGATCCTGAAGGATGGTGACCCGCAGTATAACGGAATCACCATGAAGTATGGCAACCTCGTTCGACAAGCATGTTTGGCAAGAAACTCTTCGATTACCTATGGAGGAGTTACTCCTTTAGAAATGGCCTTTGGTAGGCGTCCTCGAGATGTTATAACACCAGAGAACGCTGATCCCAATCAGTTGACAGGTAATCCAACTGATACGGAAGTCACTGCGAGAGCCATTAAGGAGCTTGCCAACAGGGCTTACCAAGAGGCACGCCAATCTGATGATCTGCGCAGAGATCTTGCGGCCAGACTGTCAATGACCGAAGGACCTTTCTCTTTGGGAGATAAGGTTTTCTACTGGTCAGAGGATAAGTCTAAGATTGGATCAACTGGGTCCAAACATGGATCTTGGCTAAAAGGAAAGGTGATCTCCGAACTCGGAGGATCCATGGTAGGTGTGGATCTTGGAACACGCATCGTCCGCGTTAATATCTCAAAACTGAGGAAAAATTATGACATAACATCTGATGTGGAGATTCCTCTCGCGCCTGATGAGGAAACTCTGACGTCAGAAGGTTCTGACCACGCAAGTTGCATGGTCACCTTTGATGCTTCCCTGCAGTCGACAGACCTAACGGTTCCGCATCAAGAGTGTCACTGGCAGGTCACCAGCACTGGGAAGATTGACTTCCTAGAACTCTACGGTGGATCTCCCCGTATGAGTCACAAGGCTGCCCTGTCAGGTCTGCGAGTAGGTCAGCCAGTCGACTTGCGTAGTGGTCTAGATCTTGAGCAACCGCAAGGTCGCTCCAATCTTCTTAGGATCATCAAGGAACAAGAACCTACTATTATTGTTATGTCACCCGATCACTCTCAGTGGTCTAGCTGGTACTCACAGTGGAAGAAAGGCTCTGCCAAGAGACTTTCTGTTTTAAAATTCTGTGAATCGGTCGCAGACCACCAAATGAAGCTCGGACGTTACTTTGTTCTTGAGAACCCATACTACAGCAGGCTCTGGTCTTCACCAGAAGCAAAACGCCTGTTTTCCAACCGCAAGATCAGCTATGAGGTCTGTAACCTACAAGCCTATGGCATGAAAGATCCAAAAGGATACTATGAATCGAAATCCTCGATTTTTATGCACAACCTGCCACCGCAGGTTCTAACTCCTCTCCAGAGGCATTCTGCCAAAACGAAATCTCCAACATCTCCACCAGGAGACGAAAAGGGTATTCAAGGCTACGGTCTTAAAACGAAACTCGCACAAGTGTATCCTTATGAATTCTGTGAGACCTTTGCCTCGTGTTTGGCAAGATTCCTGAAGAGAGATACATATGCATCTCATCTTTCTTTAGTCACAGACATACTAGGATACTCTGGAGATGAATGCCTCCAGGGACTTTCGGAACTTCTTGACCAAGAGTATTCACTTTTGACAGCAAATCCTCTCAAGGATTCCAAACTCCTGCAAGATCCGAAAATCAGATCACTTGTTGCTAGAGTAAATTCCTTATCGAGTAAAACTGAATTACCATTGCATCATTCCAAACCATCACCGTCCCTTGATGCCTTGGTGTCAGACATTACTCGCCTTAGATCAAGACTCTTACCAGGGTCTGGTTTCGAACAGTGTACTCTATACAGAGGTACATTTGGAACAGTCAAAGCACTCACCAGTGTAACTGATGGCGTTCTTGTCTTCTGGAACAAGAAGAAGCCCAATTCGACTATGACGTGTTGCTTGCCGCACCAGGTTTCCTGGAATAAAGTACACCCATCAACCTTCTCGGGGGTGCTATTCCAGATGACAGGCGGCAAGACTTCACCGTCCGTGCGAACACCGCCGGATGTTATCATGTCGGACGAAGAGGTTTCGCCGTCAGACCCGTCAGAACCCATGAGCACTAATCGCTCACGGATCACATCTGACGATGTCTCTATGCCGGAACCAGATCAGCCGATGCCTCCCGGCACGCCGCCGTCGCGTCCTCCTCCTCCCATACCTCCACCGCGACTACCGGCCGTTTCCTCCGATGAGCCCGTGGCTCCTGCTCGGGCTAAGCCTCGCGTGCATCCGCCTCCTCGCGTTCCGTCTCCTCGGCGTCTGGGGGGTGATGTGTCGCCAAGGTCTTCATCGGAAAGGAAAGTTTCGCCGCACAAACAGAAATCACCTTCACAGGTGCCGACACCAAAACCTAAACCGAAGGCACATCCACAGGGACCCATTCTTCCGTTACAACAAGATGAAGAAGATTCTGAAGAAGAACTGGTCCCGGACGACCCCGGACAACCGTCCGCTCCTCCTCACACCTCTGGTTCACCAGAACCGGAGAGCGATGCCGAGTCAGAAGACACAAGGTATTACTCTGATGAGGAAGGTGACCTGGTCGTAGATGAGAAGGACTGGATCCTTCTCACAGAAGAACAGAAACTGTGCAGTAACACAGGTTCTTTCTCCATGCCTCGGTACATGCATGGCGGACCCGTAGACATCAGAGAGGTAACATCAAGAGTGAGGTCAGACCGAACACGGTATAAACCCACCAAAAGGTTCCGATCTGACATCCGTGAAGAGTATGATCTTCTCACGGAAGAGGACAAGGCCTTATCCCTAAGTTCCCCCAGGAACTCAGCAAATCTGACCCAGAAGGCACAACGGAAGGAGGCAACCGCCAAGAAAAGCGTGAGATGAAGAAACAGTTTGATGAAGCGAAAGCAGCAGAATATCAGAGCTGGCTAGACAATGATGTCTTTGAGCTCGTCGATACACGGAAACTCGGAAACATCCGAAATTATGTCACTGGTCGATGGGTCCTGACTCTAAAAAGAGATAAGGACGGAAACTTCCTTAAGTGCAAGGCCCGATGGGTCCTAAGAGGTTTCCAGGATCGACAAAAGGACATACAGCAAACTGATAGTCCTGCTGCGAGTCGCCCAGGTTTCCGCTTAGCGATTCAACTAGCAGCTAACAAGCTGTGGAATCTGACACACATCGACCTAAAGACTGCTTTTCTGCAGGGTGAAGCCTATGATGAGTCGAGAGACATAATCTGTCAGATTCCTCCTGAAGCAGGTTATCCTCCCTACATTGCAGCGAGGATGAAGAAACCCGCTTATGGACTTAACGATGCACCTCGAAGATGGTGGAACATCGTTGATAAGGCACTCCTGTCTTACGGCCTGGTGCCAACCCGTGCGGATCGCTGTACATATGTTCTGTATGGTAAGAAGTCTGCAACAGCAGATGCTGAGCTCAAGAAGTCTCAGCCAAAGACCATGGAATCAGCGATTGACTATCTCCTAGATCCCATAGCAGGCAACAATGCCAAGGGTAGACAGGTACATGGAGTAGTCTGTTTACATGTAGATGACCTGTGCATGGCCGGTGATGACACCTTTCGTAAGGCCGTGATTGAATCGATCAAAAAGGAGTTTGCAGTCGGTTCTGAAGACACGAACGATATTATGTTTGTAGGACAGAGATTAGTCTGGAAGGATGCTACAGCATCAGTGCCAGCACATATCTCAGTAAATCAGAACCTAGCTGTTGAAGCTCTAGAGGAAATTGTTTTTGATAAGAAGCTCAACAATGAGCAACAATGCACACCACAGCAGCACACTGCTTACAGAAGTGTTTTAGGACAGATCAACTGGCTACAAAGCCGGACTCAAGCTCACATCTGTTATCGCTTCAGTCGGTGTGCGAGTAAGGCTGCCAAGCCTACTATCGGTGATATTCGAGAATTGAACAAGCTTGTTAGGATTTTGAAGTCTACTGAAGTAGAACTGCGTTTTTGGCCGCTGAAAGGAAATCTCAGAATCCTCGGTTACCCTGATGCTTCCTACAGGAACAATGATGACAAATCATCTCAGAGAGCACATGTTATTTTCCTTGCTGAAGATCGAAATCCAAAGCTAAAGGGAATGAAACAATCAGCAGCAGCTGCTTCTTCCAAGAAGAACGATTTCTCTGAATCCTCTATTAAGGAAACATCCTCGAGAGGTAGCCTGGTGGATTATGAGTCTCACAAGATTACGACAACCACAATGTCCACAACAGTGGCAGAGCTTAACGCACTGATGCGTTGCTTTGGTACTTGCCTGTTCCTCAAGGGACTTTGGGCAGATCTCTCATCAGAGACCGTACCCATACATATCAGAACAGATGCGAACAATCTTGTGACAACAGCAGGCACGACACACCTTCCAGAGCAGAAGGAAACTCACCACCTCATTCAGATGCTTCGTAAGGAATCCAACTCTGGATCTTTAGATGACCTAGCTCATGTAAGCTCGAAGTACTGCCTAGCTGATGCATTAACAAAGCACTCGGCGCAACCTGATGAGCTTATCAAGGCTCTGGAAACAGGGAATTTACCAGAAACAGACATTCATCCACCCTTCCGTGAACTTCTTCAACATAAAGCTTTCACTGTTCGGTGGATCATAGACAATCTCAAGAATGCCGCCACAGCGGTAGCCTTCCTTGGAATTGATATCTCAACAGAGATTTACCGATTATTTTACTGCCAAGGAATATGGTGGTAGTCTCGTTTGCTGGTAGCACAACCATGTGCTGGATTTTCTATTTAGACTGTTTTCCGTCTAAAAGAAAATTTGTGTCTGCGAGCTGCGTTTTCATTAAGATCGGACATGTTCATGAGAATTATATGTTCTGTATCATCCGCAGCCGCTTTCAGCCTCGAGCCTCACAGCAATCAGCCTTTCGGGCTAACCAAGCGTTCCTGATCCTGTTTGGTCATTGTGCCGTAATGAGCACACGATCAAACTTCCGTAGCCGTGATGGACACGCCCTACCCAGGGCAGTGCAGGCGTACCATGAGCGACATCCACACATGGATAGCTCGTACCCCGAGTCTCGTCGGGAAGCATCACGTCGAAACACCGAACACGGTGGACACCGAATTCACAAACGTGAGAAAAATCACGAGCCTCAATTCATCATCATGGGTCACCAACAGGTGTTCAATCCGCATCCAAGAGATCTTGCTCAATTGATCTCACGATATGGCCATGCGAGTGGAGCAAGGCTCACTCTAAACTCCAGACATGGAGTCAGGCTCTACGAAGGAGTCCTTCAAGGACCATGGGACAACAGTCCCCTTGTATACTGGGATAACAACGTCGGTAATCACGCTCGTGATCCACGCCAGTTCTGTACGATGCTTGCACATCACCTTCAGACAGGCCTCCCACCGGAGGTAGAACAATGTGTGAGCCTTGATGGATCCGGAGAATATGACTATTCCTCCTCAGTGCCAAAACTGGCAGATGTAACAGGTCTCTCACCAGAGATGTGCTTCCACATTCTTTCCAAGACCAACAGAGTCGGAAGGTGGTTGGCACACTCAACAAGACACCTTCAGAACCAGCGCCCAGATCTCTTTGCTGGCCAACACAATTATCTTCTGGACATGTTCAAGTTGGCCGATGCAGAGCTCGCACAGTATACACCACAAGAGATCGCGCTTGGTGTCCTCCTCAACACTAAGTCTAGGTTTGTGGTCACCATGGTTTATAACAAAGATGGCAAGGCCGAAACCACAGATGCCGCCGTTAACATCCCACCGGATGCAAATGTGTTGACCATGAGCAAAATTTTCCTTTCGGCAGTGGGAGGACACGGTTCACGACGAACTCTACCAAGAGCTGAAGAACCAGATCCTGAAGAAGAGAGACCAAGGTCACACATGACCATCTCAGACTTCATGGCAACGGGGAGCAATCCAGTGCAGTCCCGTGCACAGCGTCTCTCCACTAACGCGCCGAGGCCCGTCGGCATGGAGGATTTTGTTCGACAGAACAACCCTTGTTACATCATGCATGCCACGGACCTACAGGCATTATCCTCAATCCTGAGGCACGGTCTGGTACCATCAAACCTCCTAGCGCAGGTGGTTACAGCACCAGATTTCCAAGCTATCGTGAATGAAAACAGTCGTTCCAACAGGGGCACTGTTCAGTTTTCAACGCTAAACCTGGCGAATCCCAATCCGACCATGTTGCGTGCCAACAAGGCACTGCTTCTGGTATTCGATGCAAATAACGTAGTGAACGAAGTCACAAACCTGTGGCAGTCGCAAGTAGGGATGTTTGCTACACCAGATGTAGTGCATGCCCGTACTCTTAGCGCCGTATTCGCACCCTCTGAAACACTCTGGGTATCATCGCAATACGATGAGCTCAAGAGCATCGGACCATGGTGGGCAGACCATTGCTCCGAACAGATGCCGTCAGCGACTTACGAGTCGAAGAAATGGTGCGCAAATTACGGCCGAGAAATCGAATCGGCACTTCGAAAAGTGGCAAGGCGAAATCTGCCACCAGAGCCTCCCAAGGCTAGATCTTCTCACAAGAAGTCTTTTTCTCTGCCAAAGACAGAGGCTGACACAGCTCCAAACCTGGAGCAAACCGCTTCTGCAGGTGAGGTACCTCCGAAAACGGAGACTACTGCAAAGGAGATCCATCCGAGATCCAAGCTCGCCCGGCAGGCCGAGGCTGACAAGGATCCGGACAGTCTTATGGGACAGCTCTGGAACTCCGACGGCACCAGAAGCGCCACCGAAGTTCTTAAGATAACGACAGGTCACAAACCTCCAGAACCTGTTCAGGATACTTCCGCCAACGTAGTTCCTCCCAAGGAAGAATCTTCTGGAACAGAGACGGAACCTGAGGAACCGGATCCTAACCAGGATCGTGACGAAGAATCAGACGATGAGTCGGCATCAAGCGAAAAGAGCTCAAAATCTTCGTCATCCTCAGAACTCCGAGTTGATGTTAATCCGTCTCACAAGACGAACTCTGCACCTGCAGCGTCGGAGGAGAAGAAAGAATCTCCCACGGAAGAGATCACAGAGAAACTTAAGAAGGTCAAACTTGACCAACCAAAGCCTGAAGCAGAATATGTTCAGAGTTCAGACGAAGAGCCACAGAAACCAAAATCTCCTAAAAAGGAGAAGGAAAAATTCCTAGTTCTCTTCGATCCTGAAACAGAAAGTTATTATCGAGTCAACAGAAGCAAGCTCAACCTCGAATACGAGGAACCTGCTGATGAGGAAGATCTCGTAAGAGAACATGAGCGCATCAGCGCTCGACTTCGAGAAAATCGCAAGCACCGAATCTCGAAGTCATCGTCTAACCCGGCTATGCAACAGGAAATGAAAGAGAGAATCTGGGTTAGTCGATGGAATCGAAAAATCCGAAGTCCACTCATGATCAAGGATTCTGAGGCTCCTGACGAAGAGGAGTGGGACAGACCCAGAGATTCGGCATCTTCCTCCTCTGCACCTCCTACCAAGGAGAGATTTGTAGGAGTACGCAGGACAGCCATGAGTCTTAACCAAAGGATACGGCTGATGACACGACCAGATAATCCTCTCTGCGATCTTTGCAACCAGCCTACAGGCTATTTTTGCTATTCCTGTGGTACGATTGTATGTGCAGACTGTCGACTTACCCCACAGGGTAAACAACAGATGTGCGAGTGCATCTTGCCAATCGATTGCCTCGAGACCTCTAAAGTGTCAGCAGGAATGATCTCAGAAGAGCGTCAGGTTTTATACGAGGCCATCCTCACACATGAGGACGTAGATTTGGCAGTCCAGAAAATCAACATGTATTGCGACCACGCAAGGAATTCGTTCATGAGAGCCCATCCAGGCGTTGATCCATGTAGCTTTGATGATATTAGGAATAATCCTCCTAATACTTACACCAGCTCCACAGAGGCTCCAACCCTGGAGGAATACAAGAGCATCAACAAGGGTCACATCAATATCAAGGACTCCAGAACAAGCCACCCGGCGTCTTTTCTCTCTCTTACTGGCTACGAAGACAAACTGGTGCTCGACGCACATTACGAGATAGTTCGTAATAGGATGGCCGGTGTTAACGAAAAGAGAGAACACATAGAGGGCTCAAACCCAGACAGCGTATCACTAAGCCTAGTGGTATGCAACTGGGGAAATATGGATCGAGCGCCGGTGCCAGCAGGGAATCCCAAAAAGAAACTCAAACCTGAGAAGGGATTCGATTACCACCCTCTTATTGACATGTGCTTCAACAATTCAGCACATATTACCCTCGTACTCGAGGCAGGAGCACTTGCGTCAAAGTATTCGATCGCAACCATGCGACAACATGAATACAGAGGGATGCTAATCCATTCTCCTCCCAAGGAGCCTGAGGCACCCTCAATGTATATTGGAGTCAAGGGTGACCCAACAACAGACATCTCTCTCGTCCACCACTTTTACCGTCACCGAACAATGAAGCCTAAGGCTGGTGGTCCCAAGAAGCGACTGTGGGCATGCCACGGTGCGGTATGCCGCCTCACCTTTGGGTACCACAGTACCATCAAGGAGGCAAAAGAATGGGTCCACCCATATTCCGGCCAGAGGATGACGAGAGATGAGTACATGAAGATTATCGGATATGACCCTCTCAAGGGTAAAAATCCTGACAAGGATGGACCCACTGATGGCTCTTACCTCTCACCAGAGGCGTGTCTGACACTGTCGGACCTCGACCCTTCGCCGGTTCTCTGTGAATGGAACGGCCATGTCGAGGGTGATGAGCCACCAGAGGAAGACTTTGAGTCATACGCAGAGATCTTCTCACAAGAAGCATCAAACGATCTTGACGAGATGTGGTGTACAAAAGGGCCTTACAAGGTCATCACCATCGCGATCGTCCATTTCAACTCATACATGACTCATAAGGAAGAACAGAGGCGCGAACTGGTGAACGCGTTCCTCAACGAGGTTCTCCCTTTCAAACCGGATGTAATTGCGGGGGATCTCAATAATATTGCGTCGAGGCTCACCTTAAAAGGTGGAGACGTTCACCCGCGAAACGGTTTGTTTTCTCTATACCTGGAGAAGAAACTTGCAGCATTCAACAGAATAGCAGGAAGGCACTCACAAGTGCGACACCTTTGCTTGAACAACTCTGACCAGCACAGACTGGCACGTGCAGATCGTCTACCGCCGGACCCGGCGAAGAAAGTTGCTGACCTCGACTGTATCAACAGTTATATCCTTGACTGGAGTAAAACGCCGCACACGGCGTCACCTAGTCCAAGAGATGCTACACCTGCCGCCGAAAGAACATACTGGGAACGAGTCTCAGATATGTGGCAGGACATGAACAGAAACAGGGATATCGATATCCGTCTGTTTGTCTCAGTCAAGCAGTACTATTCAACTTTTTCTAACCTTGACCTGTGGTTGAGTCCCTCTGACAAAGATTGGCACAGCCCTTTGGGCTTCACGATACAACCAATCCTTACAAAAGGGAAACACAACCGGTCAGATGCCCAGGTTCAGAAGATCGCTGACAAGCGACAGGCTTACAAGCAGCGTAATGCTGAATACTGGGATTACAAAGACTCATTTGTGTATTCATCCGGCAACAGCTGGTACGACAGACAGCAACCACAAGGTAGCTATCACAGATATGGAAGATTCTGGGAAAGGCCACAGCCTGAACGTCCCAGCGAGCCTGAAGGCTCTCCTCCAAGAAGGAGCCAGGCATCATCGTCCTCTTCACAACAAGATCTACCAAGATCAAGGTCCAGACCTCAAAGAACCAATATTGTTGACAAGCTCAACATGTCTTTGGAAGAGCTGGATGGACTAGAAGAAGAACCGTCACCAACAAAAAGTGACATCGAAGAACACGAAAGAGAAACATCAAACTTGATGTCTGCTCAGAGAGATGAAGAGGAACAAGAGGACGAATCCTCCAGCCGGAGGAGAAGAAGGAAGGCATCACGCCCACCGTCTGCTCCGAGCGGCAAGGCACTCAGAACAGCTGCCACAGCAGCGGGGTTGTCGGGCTGGTTCGGACACCGTAACCACGGTGGAGCGAACGCAGAGTCTATCAAGACTGATGAACCTTCACTTCCCAACACACTAACCAGTGAGAAAGAATTCTCCATTTTCAGCATTGTTTGGAACGTTTTCCTGCTGCTAATGGGCTTACACTGGATGTGGAAGCAGATTACCAGGCCTCCTATCAGATGTATGGAGCGCCAACAATCAAAATCAAAAGCGGCAACGAACCAAAGAGTTCCATTCCTCGAACCCGAGGATGAACCGCAAGCACGTGAACCTCAAGGACCCAACAGGGTCAACTCTGGAGAAACAACTGATTTGCGGTCTGTGTGGCATACTTCCCGGAGTGAAGTTTACCATCTCTCCAACAGTTGCTATCAGCTTAAACAAGCTAAAGATGTTTCAAAGAAGGTGCTATGCAGAACATGCCTTCAAGCCGTACAAGTTGCGGAGATTCGTAGGAATGATCCATTTCAAAGAGGTGATACACGATCACGTGGCACCGAAAGGGACATTGAACGGTTTCAAACCTATGACGATGCGAGTACTACTCCTCATATGAGGCAATTATTCAGTGATGCATTGCATTCACAAATGGCCGAAGAAGCCATGCAGATTACCTATACATCAATCCCTAAGGGATCCTCGGCAAGAGCCAGAGGTACATCTGCACTCGCAAGTGCCTCATCGTCGTCAGTGCCCAAGGCAATGCCACCAGTGCCTAACAAGGCAAACATGTCACCTCCACCTAAGACTCCTCCGCCAAAGGCGAAAGGAACAGTACCTTCAGATCCTCCGAGACCAAAAGGTCCTACCAGAAGAGGAGGTCAAAATCGGCGCATTCAACGAAAAGCAGCTAGAGAAGCCCATAACAGTGGACTCTGCAACCATGCAGACGCTGCACTTGGCGAAGCCAATCAAGGCCAGGCCATTAACACTATGTGCCGAAACATGGCAGTAAGACACGTCAGCTCTATCGATGCAACGGTAGAAGCAGCCGAGCAGTTTACACAACGCGTGCAACAGCACGTAGAAACATATGATGAAGAGGAACCGTGGAGCACGGAGTTTCTACCAGTCGTGGAAGTCCTATTCAGGAATCTGAGCAGCGACGAAACAACTGTCATACATGACAATCATACGGTAACTATGCCTCTTCAGAAATATCTCGACCTCCTCAGAATCGCACAATCATTGCGAAACTCTATCCAGAGAGACAAGGAGGAAAGAAAGGATCATCTTGACACCATCCAAGATACTCTATCCAGAGTGGAAATCCTTCTAACAGCACTGAAGGACTCAAAAACAGTCTTCAATCAATTGGTCCATTCCTCACTAGAGATAGAGCGAAGACATAAAAACCTCAAAAATGTCCTTGAGACACTTTTTGACGACCAAAGCTCTGAGGAAGACCAGTCAGAATCTGACCATGAAGAAGTCCTAACTCCTTCTGCAGCACAGTACTGGAACAGCCTTCATGCCCACGCCTTATCTCCCTCAGGAGATGAAAGTGAAAGATCATGGGCGTCCTCAGACGGACAGCTTGAAAGAAGAAGGGCCGAACGGGCAAAGGCTAAGCAGCCACAACCGGCTAAAGCCGAGGCAACTCCAATCAGCTCACAAGCTGCACCAAAGGCCGAGCCAAAGGCGACTACATCCAACCATGGATATGACACTGCAGACGCCGCCTTCACCAGGGCTGAGAACAGATTACTCGGAATCTTTTCAAGTTCCGAAGAAGATCACTCAGACCCGGATGAACCACATCCGAACGTCTATGCTCGAGCCTATGATCCAAACCTGGATCCAAATCTGAGATAAGGAAAATCTCAGAGTTTCACAACAGTGACTCACAAGGCTCTAACAAGAGCACAGTGAAGGGCTGCATAATTCGATAGAAGAACATTACCAGACCTGATCTTGTACAGACGATCTCTCTGACCAATGTGCATGAAAGAGTTCAAAAGGAGTGATTTCAAGAGTGACTTCAACAGTGTACTTCAGTGCTATACCTAGCATAAACAATATGCTGTTTTTATCATGAGTCCAAACTCCGCAACTGTGACAGTGGGCATAATAGTATATGTGTGAATGTGCGGCCATGCTTCCGGTAAAAGAAAATTAGTGTCTGTTTGTTTGCGTAAACCTCTAAAGGGGTAGCTCTAACAGGTACCTACAGCAATGGCTGCATGCTCATACATATACATTCCGCTGCCCATTGGCTCACAGTGGTTTTACCATATTGAGACAAGACAAGCTCTCCTTGCGTAGCAAGACAAAACAACTACTGTCCGTGTGCAGGGCGCTGCCCTTTGATCCTTAGGGAATAAACTGGTCATACACCTCCTAACAAGGAGCATTTCCTTGTGGGTGTATCGGCTCACCCCTTCAAGCCCCTCTTGAAGGGGGCTTCAAGGGTCAGACCCTTCAAGCCCCCTTCACGGGGGTGTAAAGGGGGCTTCGACCTTCGTTGAAGGGGGCTTGGAGAGTCAGACCCTTCAAGGGGCCTTGAAGGGGGGCTTGAAGGGGGGCTTGAAGGGGGGCTTCAAAGGGGGCTCCAAGGGGGCTTCAAGGGGGCTTCAAGGAAGCCTCCAAACAAAGAGGTTTGGTGGTCAACAATTTATTTGCTTCGTCAAACCGCCTTGTTTTCGTAAGGCTTTCCCTTTCTTCTTGTAACGTTATGGATTTCTTCGCTTTTACTCCCCTCAAGCGGCTTCGTGTGCTTTTTCTTCTGACAAAATTTATTTGATTCGCTTTTAAACCCTCTCAAGCGTTTTCGTAAGGCTTTCCCTTTCTTCTTGTAGCTTTATGGATTTTCTTCGCTTTTAACTTCCCTAAAGCGGCTTCGTGTGCTTTCCTTCATTGGAAGAAGCTTTCAGGCTTGCAGAGCTTCAATGCAGGCTTGTTGTTGAAGGTTGTTCATTTGTTTTCTTGCTTTTAACCCCCCTAAGACGTTTTCGTGTTGCTTTCTCCTTCTTATTGGAAGCTTGTTTTGAGCTTCAAGGCGTGTGCTTCTGATTGGAAGAAGCTTTCAGGCTTGCAGAGCTTGATCAATGCAGGCTTGTTGTTCAAGGTTGTTCATTTGTTCTTGCTTTCAACCCCCCTAAGGCGTTTTCGTGTTGCTTTCTCCTTCTTATTGGAAGCTTGTTTTGATCCGGGTTATTCATGCTTTCATCGCTTCTTCGAAGCACATCAGGGATGAGTTGCTCTTCCGTCGGCTGCAGCCTGTTCCGCCTGCGGGCGATGCCCTCCAAAGGAAGATGACCGTGCACGACGAGGGCCTTCGGGCCGCGGACGCTCGGAATGGCTCAAGTCTCGGCTCAAGCTGGCTCTAGTGCGACCTTTGTGGCCGTGGAGAGTTGCGTGTCGTAGCGCCCCTGACTTGGGTGTGATCCCACCCCTCGGGCTCGCCCTCCACCGAACCGGCCTGAAGACAGCAAGGAAGTGGGCTTTCACTCCTTCACAGGTGCGCTTCTGGGACGTGACTGCCACTCCCAAGCGCCGTGAGCCGCATCTGCCCTTCTGCCGTGCAGGGTTTAGGGCTCTTCAAGGTTGCAAACTTTTTTCGTCCATCTTCTGGACAGTAGGTGGTGCTTACTTCGATGATCAAGGTGGTTATTAAACAAGTAGCACACTTGGTATATAAATAGCAGGCTTGTCGAGGTTAGGTACATGTAGTTGGGAAAGTGTCATAGTTACACTTACGATATGTAGAGTAGTGTAGTTAGCTAAGTATACATAGCGGAGTTATGTGTCGGAGTTATGTATAGGTGTTTCTATATATGAGTGCATATAACTGTGAGTGTGTATGCACAATCTCAATAGACTCGCAGGCAGGACACTCGGAATAAACCGAGCCGTGGAATCGTCCAGGAGGAAGCGATTCTTACCCAGAGGCTTCAGAATGCTACACAAAGTGCACATGTCCCCGTCATACAGGCGGCAATGCAGCCACACTTGGACCACATCACCAGAAGAAAGCAGCACGAGATCACCTTTCTCGCAGCTCTGGCCCGGCCTGCAAACGGCCTGAAAGGAAACAGTCGCACCGCATGCTCGATCGCCGAAGTTTGCATTCAACATGGCCTGCAAAGAGATCGTAGCTTTCTTGGGTGACAGCAGATGGGGCTGCAGACTGAAAGAGTCCGCTTGCATCTGCAGGATCACTTCGCCCCACACGTCTCTGAAGACGGATTTCTCAAACCAGTCTCCAGGGTTGTGAATCTCGTTTGCCAGCTGTTTGATTTGGCGATGCTTTCTTTCGTGAGTGAAGCAGGAAATCAGCGGTTTCTTTCGAGCAAAAGCGCCAAGGTGCAGGCTATAGTGGAATTTCGGCACAACATGCTCGGAGCCATATGCACTGAGAAATGCCCGGCAGTGTTTGAGGATGGCGGCCTCCAAATCGTCTGGTGGCACCTGCTCTCCCCGGTTCCCTTTAAGCAAGAGATCCAGGACGAGAAACAAATTCAAACAACTGGTCATCGCCTTTGCCAGTAAATCTGGAATGCTTCCTGTTGCAAGACTGCAAGAAAAGTCGCAGCAATGGGTACAGGTTCAGACCTTGAGAGGCACTACACTTGAACTCGCCAGGGGGAATTCTCTTGTCGAAAATCCTCAGTGTCTCGTTGCGGTGTGTCCTCAAGCCGTAGGGCCATTCGAAGGAACACATCCAGTCTTTCAGACTTTCCACTGTCACACCGTGGGTATAGAGTATGGGGAACAAAAGCCCCAGCTCCACGTGCATCAGTCCTGCTACCAAGTAACAGTGTAGCCAGTCGTACATCAAAGTGGAGGCCAAAGGCAAACTCCCATGGAACAGGACACCATCTGGGTTATGGTTCATCCCCAGTGACTGCTCCAGCTGCTCAAAAGCCTTCTTGGAGACTTGGCCACATCGGCTTTGCAGTAACCTGCAGCCCTGCCAGATGGTATTGTCCGCTCTTGCACAAAACTTCTCCAGAGCAGTTTCGTGCACAGGTACCAGTGTCCCAGTTGTGTCACAGCCTTCCAGCATGCTCGTCTTGGCAACAACATTGGAGCACAAAGGACATGGTAGTGTCCCCGAGGAGCCCTTCACATCAAAGACTGCCTTCAAGGCAGCTTCATCTGCCACCATGGTGTCCAGTTTGGCGAAGAACATAACTCGTTCACCGCCCGAGTCCAGAAGCAAACCATGCTCGAAGTCCTCAAGCTTCAGTGCTTGCAGGAGGTGGTGGGTGAACTGCAAGAGGCCGCCAGGAAGTTGGTTCACCAGATGGGACCTCGCCAAAGCCACCGTGAACCACATTTGTTCTTGGCAGCGGAACTCCGCCCCGAATTCATGGAAGGAAAGGTAGTAGGCTTGGATCTTCCGTGTGTTTTGCTGCTTTAGTTGGTTGCCCGGTGATATCTCATCACAATATAAACACACCCGCCAAGGTGTGTTTGCCTTGGGCGGGTGTTCCAGGAACTTCCTGCTGAAAAAACTAACAAGCAGGTTCTTGACGACGTACCACATCCAGGCTTTCAGATTCAATGTTGGGAAACTCCGTCCCTTTCCCTTCTTGTCTTTGATCTGCATATTGTCGATCAAAGCGCCATATGGTGTGTCGATGGCGGCCTGTTCCTCTCTGGCTCTTTTGATGCCTGATCTGGAAGGTGCCACTGTGGAAGACGATTCGGAAACCTCCTTCAAAACAGCTGCTAAACCACTCTGGCTCACATAATGCTTCCGACCCAAGCTGGCCACGTCCAACGACATGGCTAGTTTCTGAATGCCGGCGAGCTTGCAGCCCTGCCGGCTTGATGGGCCCCAATGAAAATCTGTATAATATCATGCTCTCGGCTTTTATAGCTATGAGCAATTTTGCGAAGGACATATAATTACCTATATTGAGGCTTCCCTTCCCTATATCTATCTATGTTCTATATTTAATTATTTATAAACCCTAAATCCATAAACCTTAAAACCTTAACACTAAAACTTATACAGATAAACTCTCAACCCTATATATAACTTAACCCAAAACGATAACCCTTAAGTCCTGGAATGGCATAAGGTGTCAAAGCAGCTTCATGAGATCTGACTACATGGCCTGGCACAGATCCAGCTTTGCAAACAAATCCACATGCACGGCTGACGAAGCAACTCTCATGTCGATATGTGCATGCATGCATTCGCTCCGGCCAAAGGCATGCAATCTGCATGTTTTTGTCTCGGCTCGCGATCATGCTCATGCAGACCCATCTGCAGGCATGCTTGATGTTGCTGGACGAAGATGCACAAATGGCGGAACTGAAGGAACATTTTCTTGTCCCTCGTGGCAAAACGGGTTTAGAAACAGCTTGGGCAGCAGCCCGGTTTGGACCTGCATTTGGAGCAACCGTGTGGCCTCAACAAGACTCGCTTCGCGAGGGGGAGCGAGGCCCAATACTTTTTGCCGTCAGCATGGGCTGAAGGCTTCTTCAAGATGCTCTTGGGCTGGGCCTTTGCCTTGGGCTGGGCCTTTGCCTTGGGCTGGGCCTTTGCTTTCGGCTTGGACTCACCTTTAGCCTTGGCCTTAGCTTTTGCTTTAGCCTTAGCTTTCCCCTTCGGCTTGGCAACTCCCTCGAACTCGTCAGCCGTTCGCTTGCCCTGGCCTCCAGTCTTGCTGTTGTCCAATGCATCGGACACTTTGGTAGCTTCCTCTAGGGCCTGAGTTGTGTCGAGCTGGAGGCGAAGGGGTCTGCAGGCTTTGTCTCGATGTTCTGGCCGGAACATGGCAAAGATGGCTGCTGTGCCTCTGGCGAAGAAGATGGCTGCTGTGCCTGTGTCGAAGAAGATGGCTGCTGTGCCTGTGTCGAAGAACATAGCTGCTGTGCACATGCCGGTGTCGAAGAAGATGGCGGCTGTTGCGATCCCGAAGAGGACCCCGTGCCGGGAGCGAAGATCTGGAGGTTCTGCAACCCTCCCTGCTGGGTCGCAAAATCTTGCTGCTGCTTCATCCATTGCATGAGGCCCTGCGTGGACGAAGCATTTGGCATGCCATGCATGCCCATCATTCCCTGCATGTAGGGGTTAACCATCATGTTCATGCCAGCCATGTGCATGCCAGGCATCGACATAGAATTTGCAGGCACCAAGGCAGTGCTCGCCTTCGGTGTGGCAAAGATGCCTCTCACCTTCTTGTTCGTCGGTCTCAGCGAAATGTCCATGGCTTTGAGTGCCACCTGCCCAGCCGGCAGCAGAGTGCTAACCGGCCCATCCTCGGCATCGTAGGCCCATTTGAACAAAACATCCGGTAGCTCACGAGGCCCACCAACCGGATAGGTTTCAATGTGAATCCCTTCTTTTGGGACTTTCTTCGCTTTGAGACGAAGCACTCTTTTGAACTCCGCCACCTGGAGAAAGAGCTCGGCTTCAGTGCATGTGCCACCGGATCTTGCAGCGATGGCGGCCAGGATACTTTTCACACATTGCTCTGAGGGCAATGTGAGCCTCAATCGGCAGCACCTGCTTGCTGCAGTGTCGATCTTGATGTGGATGCTGGAATCAGAAGTCAGCACTTCCACGTCCTTCTCGCTCAGGTAGGACTCGAAGCTGCTGCACATTTGATTCTCCCTGCGATTCTTGCTGCCTTTGCTCCCACTTGTTGCACTGACACCCTTGGCCAGCACTTCAGAAAAGGCTTTGGTTTGGTCAGCAGACCATGGGCCAGTGCTCCACGAATCGGCCAGTGCTGCCCCTGCCTCAGGGTCGAGGCAAAGCCCTGCAGCTCGCTTCGTGAGGGCATCAGCTTGGATCTGGCGAATCGACTCATAGTTGGGCATGGAAGACATGCTCCCGAGGAACTTGATGGTCGCCAAGAGGTCGCCCTTGAATTGGTCCACGGCGGTTGAAGCTGCCATGTTCGAGACACACACGAGCTGCCAGCGAGCTAGAAGCCCTGCTGGCGATAATGTGAAAACAGAGCCAAGCCTCATGCATTCAGAGTACAACAACAGGATGCTGCAAATCGATGCCCCTTCCTCCATGCACAAGATTGCAGGGCAACATCCATGCTTCACAATCATGCAATGGTGGCATTGTGCTCGCCTGGCAGTGCATGTTCCTCACATACAAACAATGCCCCATGCATGCCGGTGTGCATGCTGTGCATGGGTGGAGGGTTGGGGTGGGATGGGGTGGGTGCATGGTGTTTCGACATATAGATGTGTCGTGTATATATATATATAGTGTATATGTGTATAGAAGCATATATAGACACAACCAGAAATATGTGTACCAATACATGTATATATATATATATGTATATATATATAAGAGAGACAGAGAGAGAGAGAGTTCTCTGATGCATATGCACTTATATATATATGTATATACTATGGCATATATAATGTGTGTAGATATATATATATATATATACAGCATTATATTTTAGATATAAGAAATGAGAGGCCGCACAAAGTAATCATTACAGATGATACCTGAGACAGACTTGTGATATATATATATATATATATTATATACACATAATAAATGTACATGAAGAAGTAAAACCTATAGCTGGGAGATACGAATATGTGCAATGTATAAAACAACATACAACACCAAATAATATGTGTATATACACATGTATATATATATATATACATGTATATATGTAAAAGAATACATATACATTTATCACGACGAGCAGGACAGGAAGCAAAGCACAGTAAAGGTGGGCTTTGCCGGGCCGAGGAGGGTTGTTGTCGGTGTGTGTGTGTGTGTGTGTCCTCGCCTGGCAATTCGAGTCTTTGCCTTTGTGTGTTTTGGCCTTGCAGGGCACTTGTGCTCGCAGGCACACGTGCATTGTTGTTTTTGCTCATGATGTTGTTTCTCTTTTTGGTTTCTCTGTTTGGTGCAATGGTCAAAAAAGGTTTGCTTGTTTCTTTTGTTGTTTTGTTATGGTTCTATGCATACATGTGTGTATATACACAGGTATATGTATATGTGTATATATAGAGTATATATATATATATATGTGTATACATATATATATATATGTATATACATATGAATATATATATATATATATATATGTATACATTCACATAACGATTCATGACTATATGCATATTATATCGATACATGGAACATGTTTCGGACCTCAAGGACACAACTGTCACAAGTCTTCAGTACATGGAACCGAGCAAGCAGCTCTCAGCGCACAACCGCCGAAATCGCCATTTTCAGCTGAAGCCGGTCAAACTGTGTCTCCGACGAACGACTACAACTGGCCGGGGTCCGGGGCCAATTTCAGGTACCTTGCAAGGTACATCTACAGGGATTTGGGGCCACCTGGAAGATGATCGGCAGCCGTGCTGTATATGTTTGTGTTTGTGTGTTGGTTTGTGGCTCTCGCCCTGCTGCTGTGTGTGCTGTGTGCTGTGGAAGATCTGGTGTGTGAGTTGCTGTGTTGTGCCTGTTCTGGCTGCCTGCTTCTTCCAGGCTCCCAGCACCGTTGCAGCCGAGCTCAGAGTGCATGGGCCTGCCACAGGGTGCCAACCGCCAGTCGATACAAAATCATATCATCTCCGGTCCGTGCCTGGAAATAAAAAGCCGGCACGATCATCCGGCCCATGTGGATGCCCAGCATCCTGCAATCGGGACAGCAGAGGCAAAAGCCCCTGGATGACACCACGACCGATGCAACCACGAGTTTATCGATCTATAAACTCTTGGCCCCGAGGATGCCCGGGAGTTTATCGATCGATAAACCCTTGGTCTCGTCCTCCTTATAAGAGAGAAGGCCGGGACAGAAGTTTATAGATCGATAAACCCTTGCCCCCCCCGAACCCCGAGAGTTTATAGATCGATAAACTTGTGTTCCCGAAGCACAACAGAGTCCTTGTGGAGGTTCACCATCGCCGGCTCCACGTGACAGTGTTCTTCCACTTGTCCTGTCGGGTGTTTGGGGCTCTCAATGTACTTCGAACAGAGCAATGTCGCAGACCTCGCCCTGCGAAGAGCTCGAAGCCTGCGAGGCAAACATCTCCCTCTGGAAGCCCAGCATCTCCCGTTGGAGCTCAGTCTGCCAGGAAGCAAGGAAGCACAACCCCCAAAGCCACAGAGGCAGCAGGAGCAGAGAAGGAGGGGAGAGGGAGACATGTGGAGAAGGAGGCCTGGTTCGTGAGGGTCTGAGCCATCGTGCTGATGGCCTTGAACTCCTGGCCGTGGACCCTCTGGCCACCACGGCTTCTCGATCGGATCCTGTCGGCAGTCGGGGCAGGGTCCATAAACCCTAGAAAAAGAAGACCCTAAACCCTGAACCCTGCAAGTGCCTTCCACTGCCAGGCGGCCAAAGAACTCCGTTCTCATCAAGAAAGCCATGAATCTGTCTGCCCTGCACCGGGGTGGCTTTCTTGACTGCCCATGGAGCTTTCCCGGAAGCGATCTCCACCGTAGTGACCTGAAACAAGCAAGTCCATGCATGCCAGAGCGAGCTTTGAAGTCATTGGAGCCCGGCTTTGGTCGGCGGCTTCCCCGCCTGCGCAGTCAAAGCCTGCAGCAGGACAATAACAGAAGGGCTGCTTCACTCCGGCGGTTCGTGTCTTCATTGGCCTTGAAGGGGTCATCCTTGGCAGCAGGCACCACAGCCTGCACACCGGCCACAGACGAAAATCTTAATGGTGAGTGTTTCCCTCGCCTTGTGCTCGCCCGTGAGATCCACAGCAGTCTGAACAACACAAAGGCCAACGAATCATAACTGCATGGGTTCTCACTTCTTTCTGTGTTTGCGAACCTCTGTCTCCTCGGGCAGCGGATCCACTGCAACTTCTTCCTCCGTGAACACACACACAATGCCTGAAGCTATGCTCCTTGTGTGAAATCTATGCAGCACCTGCTCGTCATCATCCTCGTGGATGATCGGCTCGATGAGCTCCTGCACGTGCACACAACATCGAACTGCACCTGTGCTTCCTTTCTAAAAACAAAGCAGCACTTGGTCCTCCTCCAAGGCAGGCTCCGGGTCCATCAACAGCTCCTGCACTCAACATCGAGCTGAACCTTTGCTTCCTTATAAGGAAAAGAATGCAGCACCTGATCCTCGTGGAAGTGCTGCTCCGCTTCCTCCTGCAGTCACAAGACTTTGGGTATAATATCAATATGTATACAATGTGGCACCTCCTCCCCTCCCAAACGGGCTTCTCCATCATCTTGATCCGCCCATGGGTCCTGTCGCAGACAGCACACAAAACAAATTCCATTTTTCCGTGGCCACTCCAGCCTGGAACTCCTCATCATGGCCAGAGACCTTATATATAAATGTACATCAAGAACCATCATGGGAAACAGCATCAATGGAACCATGACCGCCAAGGCCTCGACCTCATGAGGAGGCGAGCCCTTCGGCTCCGGAGGAGGCTTCGAGCCCAAAGCCTCTTCACATCACATCGGGTGACAAGAAGAACCATTGTAACGATCGAGTGCCTCGGCTGGCTCCTCGCCGGATCTGACTTCCTGTATCAAACAACACTGCATGTTCCATCCGAAATACTTCAGACACACATCCAAGGTCCTCGAAGTAGATTTGGCTGTTCCTGTACCGGCCCTTCTTGGAGCACCAGAACTTCCAGCCTGATCGGTGTGTTGGGTTGCTGGGTGTATGTTGAAGTTCACACAGGCCTTTCTCAGGAGGCTCCAGGGACTTCGAGGCATTGAACCAGATGGAGAGCACCTCCTCGGAGTCCCCCATCTTGTCCACGTGCCAGCCTGGACCAAAAAAATCATTTCTCTCCATGCATGATCAGCACATGCACCCCACCTCCTTTGGTCCACCTCAGCCTTCCCCAAGGCCTTGCAGCCGGCCCCGAAAGCCACCTCCACTTCTTCTTATTGTCCTTCGTCCAATGCACAGACTGCAAAGTTTCAACCTGGAGAAGTGCACAACCCCTGTGGCCGTCGCCTTCGTGAAGAGGTCTCCGATCGAGGCTTGCAAGTCGTGCTCCGCTGCCTGCGTAGGGTTGAGGGTTTAGGGGTTTTTACAAATATGTAGGGCATGCAGTGCAGCAGACATGCCTCGGGCATTCCATTGAAAAAGAGGCGATAGCAAGCCATGGCTATGTCGCTTCGACAGCTCAAGCCCTAAACCCCGAAGGCCTCCTAAGCCCTATACTTGGACATGCATGCATCGGTGGCTGTATGCCTGCTGCATGCATCCTCATTGTCTGTATGCCTGCTGCATGCATCCTCCTGTGCACGTGCACATGCTGTTGCGAGAGCCTTCGTGCATGCGGGGCGGCAAATGCAGGAAGCCTTGACAACACATGCAACAAAAGCATACACTCTCTCGTAACCGTCTCTTTCTCCTGCCCCTTCTTTCACCCCTGCGATTTGGAACACTTTCCCTTTCCCCGTGTCATATGTATATTCAAACATGCTACATGTGTGTGTGTGTATAGAAAAGGCATCCATCATTCATTGAATGATATGGCAAGAAGCAAAGCTGTATACCACATTTCTTCTTTCCCTCGCAAGAATGCAAAGTGGCCCCTCAAAATCATCTATGTAATATATAGACATGGGAAACATGCTGCCGATCAATAGTCTTCGTCCTTCTGTTCCCCATCAACCTCGCCGTCCTCGGCCTCCTCGTCGCTGCTGTGACCCCGGGCTCGCTTCTTGCTGCCGGATCGTCGTGTCACCCGAGGCTTCGCTTCCTCTGTATCCAGCTCGTTCTTGAACCAGTTGATGTTCTCTTCTTCTGTGAAGTGCATCCAAATGGTCTGGGTGTTGATCCCCTCAATCAAGACTTTGAGGCTATGTTCGCGACATTCGATGTCGAGCACTTCTGGCAGCATAATCATGTGCTTGCTGCTTGCCCTCACTGCCTTAGGCTTTTTTCGGGCACCATTGGCAGTATTATCTTTGACCTCAACCTCGAGGGCTTCCTGGAGCTTTTGGTTGGCGACATTCTGTCGCTGCTCCACGATCTCCCCCCAAACCTTCGAGCTGAGACTGCCGGATGCTGCAGCCTTCCCCGGCCTAAGGTCCAGGGCCTTTCCTGTCAGCACCTTCACGAGCTGCCGGTTCCACTTCTCCAAGCAAACGAACTCCACGCCCGACACCTCTTTTTGAGGAAGCACAAGATCTTGCTTGCCATCTGAAATGACCCGCTGCATCTTCACTGTCAAAGCCATGGCAGAGATATCCTATACACAAAAGACACAAGCTCGAAATGTTCTCTGCCAGCTTCGAAGCACAGGGTTCATGCAGGGTACATGTCATGTTTCATGTCAGGTTTGAATCAGCTCATGCATGCAATCTGCACAGAAACTGCCTGCGAGCTTGCAGCCCTGCAGGGCGGTGATGGCATCCGAGCATGCACGAACCCGTTTCAACAGCTCTGTGCGCCAAAACTCGTTCTGTCTGACACCAAAACTCCGGCGCGGTCAAATGCACTCAGTGCTTGCCTTTCACCCGCTTCACGGGCTTCGGCATCTCCAAGTTCTCCCTCTTGTTGTCCTTCTTGATCGGGGCCTGCAGCAACGAGGTGCCTTTGGGGATTGCATGGGTATTCTTCAAGATGGGGATCAACAAAGGCACTTTCATCACTCCCTTCTTTCCGAGCTCGGTCAGATGCACATGCTGGCCCCGGAAGGCATCGATTCTGCATTCTAGCTTGTCTGCCTTTCGGCGGACGAATGCCTGCAATTTGAAGCCCTTGTCTGCAAGAAGTTCTGATGCATTCCGCAAGGATCCGTCGGCATTCAGTTCCCTCATTCTCTCCGTTGCTGCCTGTGCAGAGGATTGCCCTCCCTTCGATGCTTCGGCACAAGCTTGCCACGGAGAAGTCAACTCCACCCCTATGGTTGCGAAGACCATGGTGGCATCGTGAGCAATGCCTTGGATGCTCTTGTAATCCTTGCCGGTGTCTTTGTCCTCTGCCTGAAGTCCAAGGCAAAACCTGGCCACCGTCATATCCACGATGCCGAGAATGTTGACGAAACGAACATCCTGCACGATGTCAGTGCCTGCACTGGAGACGAGTTCGCGAAGCTCCTTCAGAACTTTCTCTCCTTCCAAGATCTTGGTGCTGCAATCCCGAGAAAACATCTTCTTGGCATTGATCTGTGTCAAACCAGTAGCAGACAAGGCAACTTTGAGGATTGCATGCCTCATGTGGGGAACTTGCTGCTGCCCCTTCATGAAGTCCTGGGCGAGCAGCTGCCAGAACCCCAAGCCCAAAGACCGGGTATTGCCTTGACTCCGAATGAACACCTCCGTCTCACGGAGAAATCTCCCCGCAGAGCCGCCGCAATACCTCATACATGCATGCATGCACCCAAATCCCTATATAAAGAGAAACATTTAGCATCTATATCAAAGCCCAGCCACCGAAGTGCGAATGTGTACAAAGCAGGAAATGTCTCCGCGCACGGGGGTTTTGAGTTCAGGGCCATGCTCTTGACCTGCTGGAAGTTTGGAGGGTTCTCGCGACTGCACAAGCTAAAGACCCTCCTCAGCAACTGCATCTCCGATTTCTGTAATGTCGCATTCTGGCTGGCTTGCACGAGCTGAAGTACAGCAGGATGGGCCACTGCCACTTCTTTGGCAATGACATTCCATGTCAGCCCCTGCTCCACATGCTGGGCCAGCACAGGATCTCGCAGACGAACTTGTTCGAGGCTGAGGATTCCGTTCACTGACAACGTGTCAGAAACATGCGGTGCCGCACTGGCGACCAGCCTGAGTGCAAAATTCGTGTGAGAGGCACTGAGACTGAGGATCTTCAGGGCCCCCGGGTCCATCGAGCCCAGATTCCCCGCTGCCGCCGTGCACAGCTGGACGTTGTACGACCTCTCTTGCTCGTTGCACACCTCCACACCTATGGCTTCGACCCTGGTTGGCACGAAGCCCACCTGGGCTATGGAGTCTAACAGCTCATGGCAGTCTTGTTGGTTGAGCATAATCCCGTCACGGTTCTGTGGATGAACTCCAACAGAAAGGGGTGGCAAGGTCATGCTGGTCATCAGCCCAGCTTTGCGAAGGAGCCCAAAGAGCTCTTGCACCGACTTCACGAGGAAGTCCCCGCCCTTGCTCCGATCCAAAATCGCTTGGATCTGCTGCGACACTTCGTGTGTCAGCGACATCGGGAAGTGTCGGTTCCAAAACAAACAAAGTCTTCAGCCAGAAGCTGCAAAAAACAGTCCATGGGTTTCTATGCAAAAATATAAGCCCTGCCAGGCTAAAAATGCCGGCGAGCTGCTACAATCATGAAGATATGTTTGAGGCAATCATCAAAAAAATGATTCTGAAGTCTGCAAACACAGCAATGTCCGTGGCATTCAAGCAATAATGTGCTGTCTGGACATGATAAAATGCTGTTCTTAGACATGCCTATATTCTACACATAACTGCACTTAGCACAAGTACACATGTGACATAGAATGTTTATCCTATCTCCACTATCTGTGCTGGTTTGGACTTGGCTAACTCACGGAAGTCCTAGCATAACCATGCTATCCAGATAGCCTACATTGTATTCAAATAGTATCTGCTTCAACACAAGTACTAATTACTGTAATGCGACTACTATAGATGTAGGTCTTATTAACTCCACTAAATATGACTTAGCGAACTTGCTAACCATGACTATCGCATTTGTATAATTCCCTCAACTTTGCTACTCAAGTACTAAACAACCGATCGTCGAAGTAGGGGCCTGGAGGCCGCGCCCCTCCCTTTCAGCTGCTCGGACACGAAGTGGGCAAGGAAGGGCGTTTTGCACGACCCTGCCCTGCGAAACTGACAGGAGGAGCCGGTACAGACGAGTGCTTCGAAGCCCACACTGCTTCTGTGCACTGCTTAGGGCTCGGGCGCTGCCTGCGGCAGTCGCTGCCCACTGCCCGCCCTTCTTGGGCAGCACGTGCGCAGTCTCACACCGGTTTTCTTTGGTTCTGTTTCAATTCTTTCTCCTCGGCCGCCCTGGCAATGAGGATTGAGTTACGGCAAGGAGGAACCCCTCCTCAGGCACTTTCGAGGTCTATCTGCTTATCCCTTAGGCGATGGCCTTTAGGAGGGTTCTTTGTTAATACGCCTAGGTCTGTGTGGGTGTGCTCCCCCTGCAGTCCCTTTATGGCGTCACCGCCCTGTGTCTTGCCTACGACACACCGCGGCGATGAAGCTACGACGTGTTGCCTCCCACTCCCTGGCCTCCTTCTGGAGGTTGGCGTTTTCTTCGGCAGTTAGCTTTTGTACAGCGCTCCCTGGTGCTTTGCACTGTGCTCGATATCAGGGTTGTCCGCCTGGTTGGCCTCTTTAGGCTCCGCAGGCCCCTGGCCCAAGGCAGCCCTTATTCGTCTGCAGGCACGTGGGCCCCGCGCCACCTGTTAGGAAGATGAGGGGCAGCGTCGTCCCTGCGCCTTGTTGAGGGGAAGCGTTGGCCCTGCGCTTTGTTGAAGGGCGTGGGCGGTTAGGGTTGCTTTCGGGTTAGGACCTGTTGCTCCGATGAGACCTCTGCCGGACGCCACGACATGTGGCTTTTAGTTGAGGGAGGCCTCCCCTCCGGGGTACGGTGTGCCCGGCGTCGCTCTCGTGTTGTGTCTGTTTTCCCGTGGTGGTTTACGCCTGTCAGGGTTAATCCGCGGGCGCCTGTACCGGCCGCCTCCTTAACGTCAGGGCTGGCCTGTTGCGGCACTGCCCTTCCTCGAGGCGTGTGGCGTGGGGACACCGGTGCGTAGCGGTGGTTTTGAGATTCGCTCCGGCGGGTCTCGACCACTTCATCCTCCAGCTTTGCTCGGAGAGATTCTGGTTGGTTGTCTTTTACCCGGTTCTTCTCAGCTCAGCACGAGTTTCGGCTCAGGTACCCGACCTGCTCCGTAAGAGCAAGAACACGGGTGCCTCCTGTTCTGCTCTGCAGGGGACGGCCTCTCTCCTTGGGACGTGTAGCACTCCCCGTGAGGACGTGTCTCACTCCTCTGATGTGCAGCTCTGCGGGACGGGACGTTCCCTCCCGTAGGCTCCGTAGTGCAGAGCTGGGACGCGTTACGCTCCCTTCTTGGACTCGGTCGCACTCCTTAGCACATTTGGGACGAGGTTTCTCTCCCGTAGGACTTAGCTCCCTTTTTCCGCCTGCGGGCGATGCCCGCTCCTACCGGGGCGGAAGACCATGGAAAACCCATGGTAATTAAGTGCACGTCGAGGGCCTACGGGCCGCGGACAGAAGAAAGGCAAAGGAAGAGGATTTGGAAAAGGAAAAGGATTTGGAAAGAAAGGAGGAAAAAGCATCAGGCAGGCCGAAGGAAAAGGCTACGAAAGTGACAAAGGCAAAGGCAAAGGTGGACAAAATGGACCTGTATGTTTCAATTGTGGTAAGACCGGCCATTATGCTTCCGAGTGTTGGTCGGCGCCAAAGGGTAAAGGAAAAGGAGGAAAAGGAAAGATTCGCAATGTCCAAGAGACAGGTGAGGAAGAATGGTATGAAGAGCAACCTAGTTCTTCTACACAAGCACAAGCAAGGCCACCACAAGGAGCCAAAGGAAATGAGCAAGTGCGTAGGTTGGTGACAACACCTATGCCAGTGATTGAAGAATTGTTCGAAGATGATGAAGATTATATCGATCTTGTAGGCATGTTCGAAGAGATGGTGATGGACTATGCTGCGAGAGCAGTAAAGGTCAACACAGTTGTGTTCATGTCAAGCATGGTCGATGAAAGTGATGAAGAAGATTATGAAGAAGATGAACTTCACAATTGGTATAAAGATCTGCAAGTGGACAAGCAGAATGCCAAGCAAGCAAGAGAAAGAGAAAGACTCTTCGGAGTTAACAGTTCTTACAGAAGGATTGAAGAAGAGCCAGAAGTGCATCGAGTACGAGCTATTAACTCAAGCTACTCAGAACTCGTTGAAGTCGTGCTAGATAGTGGAGCGGATTGTCATGTACTTCCGCTATGCCATTACAGTGAAGACTTAGGAACAGTTGAGTTCCCAGCTTTGAGAATGGTTATTCAAGATGCCCAAGGCAACAGGATAAGGACTACGGAGACGAGAGCAAACATCACGTTTGAATTCCAAAGGACAGATGGAAGAGTGATAAAAGTGAGAGACTCAGCTGTGTTCGGAGATGTAACACAACCACTATTTTCAGTAGGCAAGTTGTGGAAAGTCGGATGGGGACTTGATCCTCTAGACCAGTTCAATGCCTATCTGAAGAAAGGATCGGCAAGAGTGCCAGTGAGGTTTGCAAGAAACTCAACAGTGACGGACCTCAGGTGTCAGGCGATGGTCTCTTGTTCTCTTGCTATACAGTAGGAACGAAGCCTTCAGGCAAGGCAATTTTGCGAAGGTCCGGAGGTTTGCTTTTATTTGCCTGAAGCGTGAGCGTGTGCTGCTCATGTGTCAACAAGCAGCTCTACTTCTTCGCTGTCCCTTGTCGCGGAAGCTTCGCTTCTCTTCGCAAGTCGGGGGCCTCAGCGGGTCGGGAGCGTTTGAAGGTTGAGAGAAGTAGATTTCTTGGGTTGCAGTCAATCATTGACTGTTAGATTAATAGCTTTGTAGAGGCAACACAGCAATTGCCTTTCTATGTTGCTTTTATAAGCTTGAATGAACTCAAAGCAGAGTCGAGTCATAATCAGCGGCTTTGCGAGGTTGCAGCTCTCGGAAGAAGGCCAAAGAGAAAAAGAGAACGGCAAGGCAGGGCTTTTGCACGTTCATCTGGTCCCAGGGTTATTGGGCATTTTTCTAGTTGCCCGAAGGGACGCTCGCTCGTCGGTTCGAGGCCTCGGCTACTGGCCAGGCGAAGCCGGGACTTTCTTGCACTCGTGGCAGCAGGCATTCTAGTGGGTCAAGGTGTCGGAAGGCTGAGACGACTACTAATATTGGGCTGCATTCCATCATTGGTCGCATGACTCACGGCTATTTGGGTTTCACACAGCACCTGCTCTTTCCATGTCGCTTATAACAGACCGAAGGGCACGAAAGGAGAGATCGAGTTTGAATCACCGTCTTCGCGAGGTTGCACTTCTCAGAAGAAAGCCCAGAAGACGACAAACGTCGCAAGGTGCGGCCTCTGCATGGTGCATCTTCTTCCAGGGCTATCCAGGTGTTTGTAGCCGCTCGAAGCGACGCTTGCTTCTCGGTTCGAGGCCTCGGCTACTGGCCGGGTCAAGCCGTGACTTTGTAGTATTTGAGGCACCAGGCATTCTCGTGTTTGCAGCACTTCCATGCAATTCAAACTCCCGCAGTGGACGGCTTTAGTCTCCTGTGGCAATGGCTCCGAACTCTTTACCTTTGACTTTGTCCACTGGCGCAGCCTCCAAAGCGGAGATAAATCTTGAACCGCGTTCGGGCCGACCATGTCTTTGCGTGAGTGTGGACTTGCATTTTGGGTTCCCCCAACTCGTTTGTCCCTCTGCTTGAACCTGGGCGGGTGGCTGGGGGAAAAACGCCGTGCACTTGATTTTCTCTTGAAAGTTCACATGCTTGGTTCTCTTGAACTGCACTTGCATTGTCTCAGTTGATGCGACATTCCTTTTGGAGATTGCTGAAACTCCTTGTGCCGTCGCGGCCATTCTGGCGCGAGAAAATTTTTGGTGGGACGGGGAGTGTAGACCTACGGCTCGGGTAGTCCCATGGCATTTTGCCGTAGCTGGGCCAATGGAAGCAGGAGGCCTTGCTGAGAGACTGCGAGCTGTGGATGCTGATTTTGCGAGTGAAGTTTGTCAGCTTTACAATTCCCCTCAGCAGTGGGACGCTGCATTCGATGATGAGGCCGGAGCTCACAGTTTTGTTGAGGAGTTCCTTGGTAGTAAGCCCACATCTGCTGAGATTCAAAGGATTGCTAACGACGTCTGGAGGTTGAAGCAGAGGAGAGACAAACGCACCCCTTCTTCAGTTGAAGTACTGCAGAGGCGAATTCTGGAGTTACCTGCAAAGATCCCTCGTGTTGGGAGGCGTATTTCAGAGCATTTTGAAGACATTGTCTGTCACACACCAGCTGTGGTACTTTCGCAGCTCCAGCGGGCCGTGCGGAATAGCAAGGCCGCTGGCAGTCGAGAAGACATTGAGGCGAAGATTCGGGAGCGATGGTCCTTTGTTCTGGTTTCTTTTATTCAGGAGGCAAAGCTCCCTTGCGCGGAGCGATTAGCAAGTCTTGGAGACAGTAAGCAAGCTTGGCTGCGGATCTTCGGGAGTCGTAGGGGGAAAACTCTGCGGAACAGGGCAAGGTCGTGGAAACCTTTCCGGGATTGGCTTCACACTTCTTACGGGCTACTCTGGCCTGTTGACTCTGGGCAATTCTTGAAGTATTTGGAGGAGCGCCATGCTGCATCCCCTTTGGGGAAGACTGTGCCGAAGTCTTTGCTGTCAAGTCTTTCCTTGCTCGAGTGCCTGGGTATGGTGCCAAATGAGAAGAGACTGAGCGAGGATCAGATTGTTCTTGAGAGTGTCAAGTCTTGGACTTGCGAGTTGGAGAGTGGGGCTGCACCGGTCAAAGTGGCACCGCTTTACAGCATCTCAGTGATCATTGCATGTGAGATGGTAGTCTGCAGGCCTACATACCCAATGGGGATGAGGTACACTGCGTTTGTGCTCCTTGTCATGATTTGGGCAAGCTTGAGGGCAGATGATACGCAGAACATCGACCCTGCGTCGGTCAAGCTGAGCCAGATCGGCCTTCGGCTATTGCTGCGGCGCACTAAGACAAGTGGGCCAGGGCGAAAGGTTGGCGAGCTACATGGATTTGTCTCCCGGGTGGTAGGATTGAGTGGATTTGACTGGCTCAACGAAGGCTTCAAACTACACACACATGCAGAGCTTTCTTGGACACGTGATTTCCTCTGCCCGGCGTTTTCGAGTGACTGGGAGAACGTCTCTAAGGATTACTTGGATGCAGAGGGCTTGTCTTTGCAGCTCAGGCGACTTCTTCAAGAACTTCCTACACCAGTTCGGCAAGGAGGAGTTTGGAAGGTCTCGCGTGTGCCGTTGCTGCCTGGAGGTTTGTGCAACTTCTGGACAGGACATAGTGCGAGGCACACACTTCCAAGCATTGCAGCTGCGCTAGGGATTGACAAGTTCAAAAGGGACTTCCTTGGACGGTGGGCTTACGCCCAGCACGGATCTCAGGATTATGTGCTGACTTCCCGGCAGGTGGTGCAAGGAGTACAGAATCATGTTTGCAAAGGCTTGATCATCGGCAGCGATTCAGGTGGATACATGGAAGAGGAGCACTTCGTTGCTGTCAGGGCCTTTGCTGTGAGCTTGGGTCTAGATGCAGATGCAGTGATTGGAGCGAACACCATGCTCCAATGGGATGATGCTGGGCGGACATGGAAGCTAGGAGGTGTTTTTCCCTGCTTCAGTGTGGGGCCTGAGCTCGTTAGTGCTTCAGCCGGGAACATCAATGCATCACCGCCCGGACCTTACAGGGACTTCGAAGAAGGAGATGACCAGGATGAAGCCCCGTACGTTATCACTGTTTCGAGGAGGGGATATCGCAGGCTTCATGTCTCCAAGTCGTGTGCAGTTCGGCGTGAACGCTGCTTGGAGACGATCCCCGTTTATGCGTTGGCTGAAGGGATAGCCGATGCCATGTGCAAAATTTGCAAGCCTAGAGAGAGTCTTGCAGAGGCGTCCTCTAGCAGTGGGTCTGATGATACGGCCTCGGAGGGAGGGCCGGAGGCGCCCACGGGCCTTGGATAGGAGCTCTGACATCAAACAGCTGCTGAGCTTGAAGTGCACAAAAGATCCCCCTTCTTTGAGTGGCACATGAGAAAGGTGTGATGCCGGAAGGAGAGCATCAGAGTACGTACACCCTAGGTGGATCGATGCTGGATGGAACGCATCGTGAAATTTCGAACTTTGCCAGGAGGAGGGCATCGTTCTTAATAGACAACCTGTGACAGCGGCACGGAAGGAATGTGCCTGGGAGCTTGATCCGAATTGCCCTGCTTAGTGCCGGCTGGAGTGCAACCGTGTTCTTTTGTGATGTGCTACGTTTCGGGCATGGCCAGGAGGCGCTGGCTCTAAGGGGAGCTCTCTTCGCATCTAGTAGGACGGGCTGCAATGGCTGCAGATTTACCGGCAGGGGTCACGGAGCAAGTTGCGCTGGATTTTCTAGACAAGGAGGTGACTGCCGACCTCGTGCACATTTTTCAAGAGTGTGGGGTACCTCTCGGCTTGCAATACAAGCTAGCACAGAATTTCAGGTCAGTGAAGAGGTTCTCGACTTACGCTGATTCCCGCGCTGAAGTTCGCACTGCCTTGAAGGATGATCATACATTGGAGGCCACCAACCAAGGTACTCGCGCCACCATCGCAGCGGTGGTATCGGCCTGGGAGACGGCGAAGGAGTTCGCTTCGAAGGAGTCAGAACTCCGTGCGGAAGCTCGGATGCTTGGCGTGAGTCGTCCAGTGACACAAACTGAAAAGCAGGCGATGAGATTGGCGTTCGAGGCTGCCCATGGACAGCTGGAAGAAGCCTTCGAGCCCTCAGATGATTACATTTCAGCGAAGCTTGAAGAGGTCGAGAACGGGGAACTCACCGCCAGCGCTCTTTCGGAGGTGACTTCGAAGAAGCGTGTTCGCACCATGGGGATCCAGACAACAGTGGACTCAGGTGGGCATGTTCGTATCGTAAAGCAACGGAACAAAGGGGTCATGCCAACACACACTGAAGAGTTGAGGACGGTCCTCCGAGTGGAGGGGAACATGTGGACATTCTTGGCATCAAAGTACAAGAACAAGGTCTTCTTTCAGAACATGGGGCCAGATGCTTGGTCGAGCTTTGTCAACTACCTCCTCGGCGAGAAGGTCTATCTTATGCAAGTCCCAGTGAACAATGGAAAGGGGAATGGAAAGATGGATCAAACACCTTTGCGACCACCTTGGGTGGTCCTTCTCAACTATGAGTACGAACTCAGGAAGGAGGCGGTGAAACGTGCATTTCGTGATTCCAGGCCCCTCCGCGATTGCTTGAAAGAGGTCACAGAGGACTCGCAGCTTAAAGAGCAGTTCTTCACATCGCCCATTGCGTTGCAGAGCAGAGGAAAGCGCGCAGGTGATCTTTGGGAGACTGGAAGCGAATCCAAGTGGTTCAAGGACACATGGCAGGGGAAGAATCAAAACTTCGGGAAGACCGGGGACAAGAACAACAAAGGGAAGAAGGGCAAGGAAAATGGAAAGAAAGGCAAGGACGGAAAAGGAAAGCGAGAGAGCTCAACAACGACTCGGACACCGGACGGCCGGTGGATTTGCTTCGATTACTCTGGACCAGGGTGTGATGGCAATTGCGGCATGGTACATTGCTGCATGGTCAAGGGATGTCATGGGCCCCATCCCACTTGGCAGCACTGGCAGCAGCATCACGCTTCCGGTAAGAAGACCGACGAGCAGAAAAACTGACTAAAGGTCTTGGTTGTTTCACTTGACATGGGCATCAACAGTGACATACACGGCTGCCTACAGAATTTATCAATGCGCTTGGGAAGCCAGCTGGAGGCCGACTTCTTGACTCAGGACGGATCTCATTTCGGGACTTGGTCTAAGGCCGCTTCCTGGGATGACGTCTTCACTGGGATTCGCTTGGGATCCTGGGATGCCATTTTCATGTTTCCACCATGCAGTACCTTCAGTCGTGCAAGGCATCGGCTGAATTCACAGCGCTCAGGGCCGGTCCCTGTGCGGTCGTCTTCTTTTCCTTTTGGGTTTCCTTGGTTAGCGGATAGGTTCCGCCTTGACGTTGACCTTGAGAACTACATTTGCAAACAGTGCATCTGCGCAGCAACGTTGTGCAATCAACATAACACAGGATGGATTCTGATCCACCCAGAGGACCTAGGGAAGCTTCGTTGCGGCGGCGACCCCGCGAGTTTATGGCAGTGGGCTGAGGTCAGAGCTTGCTGTGATGCATCAGCTACCTGCTCCACTTGGGCAGTGCACTTGTGCTCATATGGTTCAGATAATGCACATCCAACACGCATTGCAACCAACATGTCAGGTGCACCAGCTAGCATCGCTTGGCCATCTTTTGATGATCAAGGCTTTTATGTCGGGCCCCTGACTCGGTGCTCACATCAACATAAGGCTGGTGCAGGTCGAGAACAACACAAGTGGGCCACATCAGTGGCATTCCCGCATGCATTTCTGGAACATGTGGCCGCTCTCTCTGAGGGCTTCCTTCGCAACTTTCGGGCCACTGATTCTTCTTTTCAGGGTGCAGAACATTTCGCAGATTGCTTGTTGAAGCAGGGACGGCAGCTTGAACCCCACGATGGCGAAGCACTTGCTCGCCTTGTCCCATTCGAGGCACCTCACCCCGCAGCGTCCACTCCTCAGATTTCTAGTGAAACGCCAGGGCGTGCTTTCTTTGGCGGAGCATATTGCAAGGGCGGCCTCACGGGCCTCCGTCGCAGTTGCAGTGATTACCCTTTGACTCTTCGATGTCTTACGGCCCTCATTCGCCAGGCATTCCCCGGTGAGGTCTTTTCTTCACTAGCTGTTTTCCACAACCATTGTGCGCCAATGCATAAAGACTGCCATAACGCACCTTTCGACAATTTGCTTGTTGCACTTTCGGAGTTTACAGGCGGCGCGGTTTGGTGCGAACGGTCGTCCGGAGATGTCCTTAGGTTGGTCAAAGGTGTCTCTCGACCTGGCGTTTTGCTTGATGTTGCAACTACTCCACAAAGATTGCCTGCCCACACCGCCTTCCATTGCACGGAACCTTGGCAAGGTGACAGGTTGCTCTTGGTTGGATTCTCCGTGCATACATCCAGCTTATCTGCAAGCCGCCGCAGTACCTTATGCGAGCTTGGTTTCATTCTGCCGCCATCAGCGCTCTTGCTGTCGCAGCGGGGGGAAGAGATCACCGACGGCGGCACTGTGGATTTAACCCAGGAGGATCCCGATGTTAGCACCCCCCCAACAACAGCCGTTGCTGGGGGCCCCGTTCTTTGTAGCACCCCTCAGGAAGGGACCACTCCTGAGGCCTCCTCTAGCACCCCTGTTGGAGGGACCATCCAACAGGCACCTGGTAACGACAACCAACAAGACGAGGAGGAGGAGGAGGAGGATCATGACAGTTCTGCATTTGATCCGGCTACAAGCAGATGTCGCGGCCCCGCAATCAAGTGTAGGCATTCAGCTTCATGGAGGGAACTCATTGACGGGTTCGGTCTGTGCTCGCCAGGAAGGTGGAGACCCATCGCACGCAACGCCTTATCGAGCTCAGCCGAATGGAACCATGCTGCTTCGGTACGGGACATCCTTGCTGCAGCTGTTCGTTCTAGTATCCCCGATTTGCGAAAAGCATCGTTCCTTCTTGCGACGGGCCGTTTGCCCAATTCACCATGTCAGCAGTCGCTCGTGAACCAGGTGCGCACGGACATTTCAAAGCTTCTTCCAGACAGTGAGCTGGCAATGCAGGTTCCGAAGGGGCAGCCTTTCTCGCTCCACCTCCTCTCTCAATCACTTGAGATCCTCGGCGACCCGGACTTCGCAATCTTAGATCAGGGACCCGAGTCATTTGCCGAGGGAGTTCCATTAGGATGGGATAAGCCCCTCCCCCGTGTTCCTCAGGTGTTTCCCAGGCGCACCGTCTTCCGTAAGTTGGACGCTTCCGAGTTTGATCCTTCTATGGTTAACTACAAATCTGCCGAGCTTAACTCTGAACAGCTTGAAAAGAAATTCCGGGAAGACGAGCTTGCAGGCCTCATGATCTGCACAACTGAGGCAGAGGCCAAAAGGGAGTTTGGTGAAGATGCAGTTTTGATTGCCGCTATGGGAGCGGTGACGAAGGCGAACGGGGACGTGAGGCCGCTTCACGACGGAACTCACGGAATCAACCTTAACAACAAGATTGTCATTAATGATAAGCTTCAAGTACCAGGGCCCGAGGATTTGCAGGAAGTGGCAGCGCGGGTGAAGGAAGGGAAGGAGGCCCCTTTCTCGCTTTGCGCGGACATCAGCCAGGCACACAGGCGAGCCAAAGTACGTCGTTGTGACTGGCCTCGCATGTCATGCAAATCTTCCAGCTCATCAAGCTTCAACTCATGCTTGCATGATTTCGCTTTACGATTTGTAGGCGCTTTTGGTTTTTCTGGAAGTACAGAAAAACTGCTGATTTTGGATTTTCAACTACTTGAAATATGTTTCACGTTTCACATGCCGCACGAGATTTGAACAAGGTTATGCTGCAAAGTCTTGGCTCGGAGTTAGAGCTCAAGACTGCGAAATTTATTTTGGGCTCTCTAGGGGCCTGTATTGCTTCCTAGCAGGCCCGAGGTGCTAAGACGAGGTTGGGCCTAGCCCTCTGTGCAGTGCTGCCCGCGTGGGGCAGCCGGATGGCCTCGGGCCGCTCTGCTTCTCCCGCTGAGTCAGAGCATCCTAGTAGCCTCGACACTCTCGAGGCTGTATCCAGCCACCTTCATACTTTGCAGGTGGCCCACGATCTGCTTCATTCACGCGTCCGTGTGGCCGAGGATCGCCTTGCTTGGCTGGAGGAGCAGCATACTCATTCTGCTGCTCGCATCTCTTGGCTTGAGCAGTTCATTGCACACTTGCGGCAACTCTTTCGCCGCTTCATTTGAGTTTTCTTGAGCTTCGGGTGTGCTCGGGGCCTACGTGATGTCGGGGCGCCGTAGTGCTAAAAGGGGTGCCCAGGGTGCCCCGGATCACTCTTCCGCCTTTGATCTTCACCTCTTGAGTGCCCTCAGAGATACCCCAGCTACTCACTTCTCAGTCAGGCAGCCGTGGGATGCCAGCATTTGCTCTGATGCGTCCGCCAGGAAGAGGTTCATGCCGGGGCTTCCGGCTCCGCAGAGATTGCTCCCGCCTGCAGTTCCCGAGAGAGAAGCATCTCATCCTGAGGCGGCGAGGATGCAGAGCAGGCTCGATGCCGCGGGTGCCAAGTTTGCTAGAAGGACAAAACATGTTTCTTGGGACGCGAAGGAGACTGAGGAGAAGAATTTTGCTTTATTTAAGTGGCTTAAGATCATTGAGCGAGGGCCGTGGGACTTTGCTGTGTCTCGTGATTTCTTGAGGGCCCGCTTGTTGGGGCTCGGTGCTGGTGATCTTCTTGAGAGTATTTCGAATGCTCTGGCTGCAAAGAGCACTGCGACTCTGCATACGAGAGCAGGTCCGATGATCAGATATCTGGCTTTCTGTGACCTGGAAGGTATTGAGCCCTTCCCAATCAGAGAGGAGGTCATGTATAAGTTCTTCTACGACATGCAGACACAGGTAGCAGCAACATTCTTCAAGTCTGTGCTTTCCTCGCTGGCTTTCGGCCGCTTCGTGTTGGGACTCGACAGTGCAGTGTTGGCGCTTGATTCTCTGAGGGTGAAAGGGCTCGCCAGAAAGCTGTACCTGGGCATCAGGCGATTGCAGCAGAGACCGCCACTTCGAGTCAAGGACGTTATCAGGCTGGAGCTGATTTGCACGGGCGATATACCTCGCTCAGCCCTCGATGTGGTACTGGCAGGCTTCGTCCTCTTTATGGTGTTCGCTAGAGCACGTCATTCTGATGCCCAACATGTTTCCTTGTTGTCTTTCGAGCTTGACTTCCGGGGTGATTTGCCTGCTGGCTTTATCAACGCGGAGGTAAAGAAAACGAAAACTAGCTTCACTGTGGAGCGGAAAACAAAATTTTTGCCTATGCTGGCGCCGGCGCGGGGTCTCAGCGGCAAGTGTTGGGCATCAGGGTGGAAGGCGGCGCTCGAGAAGGAGAACATCACTGCAGGGGAAGGGAAACCTCTCATGCCGTCACCCAAGAGTGGGGGAGGATGGAATGTGATCCCGCAAACTGCTCAGGCTTCTGGGCAGTGGATGCGTGCTCTGCTGAGTGATGGCACTGATGATCCCTACTTGCTTGGGCTGGGGACGCACTCAGCCAAAGCCACACTCTTGTCGTGGCTAAACAAGAAGGGTGTGGCTCGAGATGTCACTGCATTGTTGGGTTATCACGCAACAAAAGATGCTGGCATAGGTACGGAGATCATCTATGCCAGGGATGCCATGGCATATCCCTTAAGAGTCTTGCAGGAGCTCGTCGATGAGGTCCGTGATCGTTCTTTCAGGCCTGATGAGACCAGAGGCCTTATGACGGCCGCGGAGAGGGAGGCTGCGGGAGTTCGCGACGATGCAGGCGCAGATTGCTCGTCGTCCTCTTCTGAGGATGAGGAGTGCCCGCGCCATGATGAGGGTGCTGAGGGACGTGTTTTGGGCCCGTGGGCCGGTCGTGTAGATAAATCTAAAATTCCTGATGAGGCGGTCATGGCTAGGAACGAAACCTCGCGAGTTTTGCACATTTCACGTGAGGAGCAGGCCACCGCTTTCATTTGTGGCAGAAAGATTACGGCTGCCTATGAGGTGTGCGATGCACACCCACCCGTTTTGTATCCAAGGTGCAAGCAGTGCTTCAGAAGCTTTCTGGAATCAGTCAATGCGTGAGGTGCTGCGGGCAGAGGGCGTGGACAATCCAAAGTTCCGTGCGCATGTGCCTTGCAAGTCCATGCTGTCATGCTGTGGCAGTGCCCTGCAAGTTCAAGTGTGTATTGCGTCTAGCACCACCAGTTCTGCGCGTGCGTCTGGAGTCTTTTGTCTTGTGGAAGTTGCAGTCACTTGGCGGGCTGAATTTGGCACTTTGATGATGTCTTTGAACGTGCGCCCATGGGGCGGTCTGGCCGGAGTGGCAGTGCATGTGAGCCGGTTGGGCAACAGCTGTGCAAGAGCTAGGGACTGTGTGAGCCATGGCTTCATACACGGAGTCAGAGCCGGTGTTCACCAACCGATGTGAGACCGTTGGTCTAGGCAGTGAGGCCGTGACCAAATTGAAGGCTGCCGGAATCAATACACTTGCTAAGGTGGCATTCGTTTCGTCTTACGCGCCCGGTGCTGCTTCTGATGCCGAGCTCATTAAAGTCCTCAACGAAGCACTCGGGAAGGAGAGTGACGCAGGCCAGAAAGCATCCTGGCGCAGGCTATTCCATGAAGCTTATGCCGTGGCTACTCAAGAGCTTAAGACGATGGCCGAGAGGCCAGATGAGGCAGGGCCAAGACGTCTGTCACAGCCGGAGAGAGCAGAGAGGTACCGAAAAATCAAGGCATCTGTTTCTGGGATCGATATCAAGGATCGGAACGAGCCGAGCGACGCTTTGCTGGACTTGTGTGTGGGCATCTACGAAGGGAATCGCCTTCGCTATGTGTCTTGGGATCGGTGCACCTCCAAGTCCCAGGAGCTCTCGAGTGAGGTGAAGCGTGACAACATGCTCACTGTGGATGCCCAGGGGCGCTTGAAAGCTGAGGCTAAGGGCGATCACATTAAAGCTGACACGAGTTCGGAGATTTTGCTGCAGTTCGCACTCTTGAGAAGAGGTCTTGCATTTGAAATGTCGAACTTGCTCGACTTTCGTTTGCATCGCAGGTGGGCCGAAAAATTGATAGAGACGAGGATGGCGGCCCAACTCGACACGCATTCGCAAGTGTCGTTTGCCCAATTGGAGGCGGCGGACCAGAAATTCTTCCAGGAATTAGCGGACAGGACTCGCGATGGAGTCCAGGCCACCGCTGTCGGTCGCCCGTTGGACGACTGCTTTGAAGAAGTCTTCAACTTGCCAGAGGTCACACATGTGATGCAGCCGTTGCCTAAGCCTAGCGGTCGTGTGGAGCCGCCTCCGAAGCCACGCTGGAGCCCGTACGATCGCCCCTCAAAGGGTGGTCGGAAAGGCAAGAGCCCAGGCACAGGCAAGAGCACACCGAGGATGCCCAAGGAGCTTGTTGGCTGCAAGGCGTGCACCAATCGGGGCGACCCAATATGTTTTGGCTACGGCTTGAAAACTTGCTCTGAGCAAGTGAAGGGAGGTCGCTGCCCAAAGGGGTTGCACGTATGCGCCGTCCCGAAGTGCGGGGGCGCGCATCCAGCACTTGATTGCCCACAGTATGCGGCCCTGAAGAAGGCCGGGTCTTGACTCCAGGTGGGTCGAGACGAGGTGGCGGAGATGCCATCGGCAATGAGTAGTGGGCAGCTCGGAGTGGGCTTGTCCAAGCGAGCGCGGTCAAGGGACCGTGCTATTGCACAAGTTGCTGATTCGGCCGAGGGGTCGGATTCTGAATCTTCGATTTTCGCTGCTGAGCATGTCGCTTCAGCGCCTTTGTTTTGCAAAGATCCTGAGCAATTTTCTGCTGCCGCATCACTTAAGAAGCCTTTAGATCTCAGGGATGTTGTGACCTTGTGCGATTTGCTGGAGAGTGAGATTCCGGCAAGAGGGAACAATTCTGAGGACGAGTTCAGCTGGAGCACAGGTGCGTACGTGCATGGAGGTGTGCACGGATGCCGACAACATATGCATCAGTTTCCCGTGACTTCTGCATTCCTTGCAAAAGTCTTCAAGGAATACCACCCGAGGCTTCCCGTGACAACATTGTCATTGACTCGCAACGTGCGAACGACCTTGCATTTGGATGCAAACAATGCACTGGGCTATCTGAACGGCTTGGTTAAGATTTCGGGGTTTAGTGGTGGGGGTTTGTGGGTCCAGGATTCAAGCGGAAGCATTGTGTGCCCCACCGATCCTTCTCTTCTGGGCTCACACCTCGACTTCAGCGACTTAACTCTTGCCTTTGATCCGCATAAGAAGCACCTTACGTTGCCTTGGACTCAGGGCCCACGTATCGTTCTCATTGGTTTTGTGGTCAAAGCCCCCGCCGAGATTCCAGACCAGGCTGCAGAGATGCTGCTACGAGCGGGTTTCAATCTACCTTGTCAGGATACGGCGACTTCTCTGTGTCAGCTTGGGTCGCATAGTACCTTCTCAGGACTGTCTTCGAGCTCCTTGGTTCCAAAGGCAAAGAGCTCCCGTGGTGCCCCTCTTGTGATCCAACTCTGCGCCGGGTCAGGCCTTTTGTCAGCCTCCGTCAAAGCTGCAAACATAGACACTTTGGCGGTTGATTTTCACGGGAATCGCACTAAGCCTTATGTGCATGTTGTCGGCCTCGACCTCACGCTGCCAGCCTCGTGGGAGTACTTGACGACCGTTCTTGAAAACAGACACGTTGTTCATGTGCATGTAACTCCCCCTTCTGGGACGACGCGACGATCACGTGCAAAATCGTCGCTTCGAAGTGCTTCCCACCCGTGGGGTGTGCCAGGTCAGGACTCCTCGGCTCTGGCCCGTCTACAGTCGGCCAACCGCATTTTCATTCAGCTGGGGGCCTTTTTGCTTCGGGCTCGTGAACTTGAGGTACCGTTCTCGCTTATGCATCCCATGTCTTCCTGGCTTTGGGAGCTGCCTCCCTTCGCCGACCTGCTCAAGGTCACTTCGGAGGCGCCGGTGTATCTGGTGTCTGACCTACACAGGATCCAGCATCTTCGTTTGGTGTACACCCTGTGTGACCTGTCCCCGCTTTCCGCGGCTGACAGAGCCGACGCCGTGCCAGCCAAACTCTTTTGCGATCGTTTTGCTGCTGCCTTGTCCACTCAGGTTGCTGCCTTGGGTTTAGGCCCCTCCCCTCTTAGTCTCCCCGAGGTGCGCGCTGCGGCGCAAAACCAGCCGAAGGCGTCCAAGCTGCCACCGCTTGTGCCAGAGTTTGCATACACGCAGCGCTTACGGTGTGCGGGCCATCCACCTTTGGATGCCAAGAACCAGCTGACACATTCGTGGAACGGCGTGCCCAAACACGCCCGCCTCCTGCGCTCTTCCGCTTCCGAAGGGGGGGCGACTGAGGAATCCGCGCAGCAAGCGACCAACATCTCTTTGCAGAAGCCTCGCCATACTGAGTATGTGTTCGGTGTGTATCGCGAGCCGGTGCAATTTGTGTATCAGGCTGTCGCACTTCAGCATCCGTTTGATGCCGCCAGAGCTCTTCCGGACAAGCTTGTTCGTGTGCTTTTTGACACATTGACGAAAGGTCCCTTATGCATCATGCGAAACAGGTTGCTCCTGCTGCAAAAGTGGAACCAGTGGGCGAAGGACCTTCGCTCAGATGAGGCCGCTCTCCAGGCCTCCCTTCATCCCTCGGTACGCAAGGTTCTTCAAGGAAAGAAGCTGCTTCTTCTTGACAAGATTGCAAAATCTCTTGACTGGCCCGACAAGCACCTGCATCGCGACCTATGTGCAGGGTTCAAGTTGTCAGGAGCTCCTGATCCTACGGGTGTTTTTGAGCCAGACCACAAGCCTGCCTTATCTTCGGAGGAGCAATTTTGGGACGCTGCCGAAGTTTTGAAGCATCAGCTTTGGGCACGGGTGAGGGAGCAGCCGGCTCAGGAGTACGATGCGGAGTTGGCCGAAATCACGCTGGGCGAAACCGGTGTTTCTGGAGGAAAAGGGTGGCTCGAGGGTCCTTTGTCATTCTCTGAGCTCCAGGAGCGCTTTGAAGGCCAGTGGATGCCGTGCCGAAGGTTCGCTGTATGGCAAAACAAGTGGAGGCCGATCGATGATCTTAGCGAGTCGGGACTCAATGCTACTTTTGGCTGCCATGAGAAGATTCCCCTTAGGGCTCTGGACGAGGTGGTTTGGATTTGCACCAAGATAATGCAGGCTGCCTCTGCTAGGGGCGATGTCACTTTGCATCTGAGCTCGGGCGAAACCTTGAAAGGCAAGCTGCATGACCATTGGACCGACAAGGAGAAGATCAGGCCTGTCACTACAACGTTTGATCTTAAATCTGCTTACAAACAACTTCCGCTCGCACCGGAGGAACAAAGTAAGGCGATTGTGACCATTCGACATCCTTCACAGACCGAGCCGTCCGGCTACATATGCAACACTCTTCCTTTCGGAGCCTGTGGATCTGTTCTTCACTTCAACAGAGTTTCGGCTTTGCTGAGAAGGATTATGCTTGAGATGGAGATCTTGACGGCGCTTTATTATGATGACTATCCAGTAGTGACGCCGAGCCTCCTTGGCAACAGCACGGCTGCAGCCTTTACTTCAGTGATGCGCCTTTTGGGGTTTAGGATTGCTGATGATAAGGATAAGCCTTTTTCGACGCGCTCGGAAACTTTGGGAGTTGTCATAGACACGTCGGCGGAAGATATGTCGGGCGTGTCTGTGTGCAACAAACCATCGAGGTCGCAGGCCATCGCCGCTGCCATTGAGGAGATTATCACCAGAGGGCACGTCGCACCTCGCGAGTTGCCTTCTTTGTTCGGCAGACTTCAGTTCGCCGAGGCACAGATCCTTGGCAGAATGGGCAGGTTGGCGATTCATGATCTCAGAAGTCTTGAGAGGTGTTCTGCTGCGCGTGTCAACCTCACAGCTCAGCATCTTGAAGCTTTGTTGCTCTTGAAGGAGCGCGTTGTGTCCGGAGCTCCGAGAACTGTTTCAGCTTCAGCTGCGACTAGTCCTATCGTGATCTTCACTGACGGCTGCTTTGAGCCGGATGCTGCAAACCCCGCCGGTGTGGGGGGGGTGATGTTCGCTCCTTCGCTTAGTGGAGGCTTGAAGGTAAGGGCCTTTGGCTCGCTTGTTCCGAAGACGTTGCTTGAAGCTTGGCATGCCAAGGGCAAGCGACACCTCATAGGACAGGTTGAGATGTTCGCTGTCATCATTGCCAGATCGTGCTGGGCGAACGTCCTGGACGGTGCCAGGGTCATTTATTTCGTCGATCACAGCGGGGTGCTTGCAGCTTGCATAAGCGGATCCTCCAAAGAAGATACCTGGAGAAAGCTCTTGTGTGCACTCGAGAAAGCTGATTCACTGCCTGCCTTGCAATGGTTCAGTCGTGTTCCTTCGCACTCTAATATCTCTGATGGACCATCAAGAGGTCGATGGGAGGGCCTTTTGAGAGCCTTCCCGGAGTGCGCGATCGATGATCCTTGTTGTCCTCTGACGGGTACAGTGCTTCAGCGCTTCGTCTAAGAGCACTCAGGTCAAGCGGGGCGAGCGGAGTGCTCTCTAAGCGAAGTGCTTCTTTCTTGTGGCGGTGTGCCACATTGTGCGTGCGGCATGCACTTGGAAACCCCGTTTGACGCTTTCGAGCGAAAAAGTCGTGAGTGTGTTATGCCACAGAATATTGGATTGATTCTTTTCTGAGTCATTTATAGAACGTCCCTAAGAGGACGACTAGATATTCGACATTTGTAAATCCAAATCAGCTTGTGCCACAAATCGTAAGCTTCAACTCATGCTTGCATGATTTCGCTTTACGATTTGTAGGCGCTTTTGGTTTTTCTGGAAGTACAGAAAAATTGCTGATTTTGGATTTTCAACTACTTGAAATATGTTTCACGTTTCACATGCCGCACGAGATTTGAACAAGGTTATGCTGCAAAGTCTTGGCTCGGAGTTAGAGCTCAAGACTGCGAAATTTATTTTCCCACCCACCCAACCCTGGGGCGAGCGGAGTGCTCTCTAAGCGAAGTGCTTCTTTCTTGTGGCGGTGTGCCACATTGTGCGTGCGGCATGCACTTGGAAACCCCGTTTGACGCTTTCGAGCGAAAAAGTCGTGAGTGTGTTATGCCACAGAATATTGGATTGATTCTTTTCTGAGTCATTTATAGAACGTCCCTAAGAGGACGACTAGATATTCGACATTTGTAAATCCAAATCAGCTTGTGCCACAAATCGTAAGGGTCTTATGGTTAAATTGCGTAGGGACTTTCGGAATTAGTTCTGCGGCTTATCATTGGGCACGCCTCTTCGGAGCAGTCGGCAGGTGGGCATTTCGCATTTTGCATCTTGACAAATTCTACATGCTCATATACGTTGATGACCTCCATGTCATCGTGTATGGAAGCGAGAAGTACGAGACGCTTTGGGTTTTGTTTCTTGCTTTGGAGGTTGTAGGGACGCCTTTCTCCTTTCACAAGTTTAAAGGTGGTGTTGAAGTTGACTACATTGGATACCACATTAGCTACTACACGTGGTCAGCTGGGATCTCCGCAAAGCGTGCGGGCTGGATCATCGAGTGGGTCGATCAGGTGGAATCCAACAACTGGATGACTTCTGGGAGGCAGCTTGTGGAGTTCGTGGGACGGCTCAACTTCGTCACTCGGATGATCACTTGGCTTAAGCCCTTCCTTGCACCACTTTACGCTTGGAGCTCAGTGCTCAGCAGAGGGACCGTCGCGACGGCACCAGACATGGTTGTTCTTGTCTTGAGGTTCTTTCGGAGCCAGTTTGAGGCGGGAGCGCGGTTGGACTCTGTCCACATGTCCTGGCCCGGCCAGTACCGTCAAGCCTTCCGCACTGACGCAAAATGTGAATCAGGTCGCATTGTCTTAGGCGGGTGGTCACTCGAGTCTGGCAGTGACCCTCGGTCGGCCAAATGGTTCTCGCTTGAAGTTCATCCTGCCGAGCTGCCGTCTTTCTTCAAGCCAGACGGGTCTTGCGAGTGGGCCTCTACAGCTGCAGAGCTTCTTGCATCATACGCCGGACTTGTTGCTTTTGGGCATACGCGTGTTGCCAGCGGCAGGGATTCATTGAAGCTTCAGGTTTGTGCTGGCACGGACAACCGTGCCACACCTGCGATTACTTCCCGAGGCATCTCCAACAAGTGGCCTGTCCAGGCTGTCCACATGCAGGTGTCTGTCACGTTGCGCCGCGCAAACCGGATTTGCAAGTTGGAGTGGCGCCCCAGGGAAGAGAATCAAGATGCTGATGATCTTACGAACTCGCGGTTTGATAACTTTGATCTAAGTAAGAGGGTCCCCTTGGTTTTCAGTGATTTGCCTCTGGACATCTTCTCAGAGCTCCAGGCAAGTCACAGTTCATTCCTTGCGGACAAGGCAGCCCGCTTGCTGCACAAAAGGAGCGAGCCTAAAGCGAGTAAGAGACAGAAGCTTCTTGAGAAGACATCTTGGTGAAACCTTGGCACCCCCTGGCGAGCACCCCTAAAGGAGGGGACACTGGTGCTCACCGAAAGGTGATGGTCGTAAGCACCACCTGGTGCCTTCTCCTTCTGGCCGGTAGGCAGAGTCGAGCGGAATCCGAGACAAGAGAGACCCAACACACGCCTTTGTAAAAAGAAGGCATCTGTCCGAGCTGTTGCACGCGGTCACGTCAGTTTGAGTGGCTTCAAGGATCTTTGCTCCTAAAACTTTTGGTGGAGTTTTCCCTAAGTGCCCCTGCCTGTTCCCTAAAGTCCGCTGCCTTTTGGTTCAAGCTTTGGGACAAGCATTTTGGGTTCCCCCAACTCGTTTGTCCCTCTGCTTGAACCTGGGCGGGTGGCTGGGGGAAAAACGCCGTGCACTTGATTTTCTCTTGAAAGTTCACATGCTTGGTTCTCTTGAACTGCACTTGCATTGTCTCAGTTGATGCGACATTCCTTTTGGAGATTGCTGAAACTCCTTGTGCCGTCGCGGCCATTCTGGCGCGAGAAAATTTTTGGTGCCCGCCCTCTCCGCCCTAATGACCGGATGCCTGTGTCTCTTCCCGGTCCATAATCATTCTCCTAAGTGTCACTGGCATGATTTGCTCCTCACAGCAAGGGGGACACTGGTGCTCACCGAAAGGTGATGGTCGTAAGCACCACCTGGTGCCTTCTCCTTCTGGCCGGTAGGCAGAGTCGAGCGGAATCCGAGACAAGAGAGACCCAACACACGCCTTTGTAAAAAGAAGGCATCTGTCCGAGCTGTTGCACGCGGTCACGTCAGTTTGAGTGGCTTCAAGGATCTTTGCTCCTAAAACTTTTGGTGGAGTTTTCCCTAAGTGCCCCTGCCTGTTCCCTAAAGTCCGCTGCCTTTTGGTTCAAGCTTTGGGACAAGCAGATGAAGCTCGATATATCCGATTTGATTCAGCTTCTTCTTCATTTCGCGGCCGACTCGACAGCAGCTGCAGCCGACAAGTCTTCGGATCCGGTCTCCAACAAAACAGGTTCGGTCGCGGGTCGCTCCGAGCAGGAGTCCGTCCCCAGGCGCAAGAATTGGACTTGGGAAGAACCTATGTATTCGCTGGAGCCATGGATCGAATACTTTCCCAGAGGCCCTATGTCTGCTGGCGCAAGGAAGACTCGGTTTCGGCGGGCGAACCTTTCTGTGTGGTTGACAACGAGGAGCAGAGGCAAGCTTTCAGGGAGATGACCTTCGAGCCGTTGCCGGTTCCCGAGAGAAGTCTTATGACCCATGCCAACTTCAAGGAAGCGGAAGTCATTCGCCTGAAAGAAGCGGAGTCCATTCGGCGGTCGCCAGCACGGATCCCCGTGGCTTCTTCCGCGAGCACATCGCAGTCGGAGGAGTCCAATCTCTTGTTTGCAGCTGCGGGGATGCATGCCAAGGCCAAAGCTCTAGCTTCAAGGCCGCGGCACGTGGGGCATCGAAGCGTTCCTTTGTCTGATGACGATCCCGGCAGGATGTATCCGAAGCAGGATTGCAAGTCTCAATGAGTAGGTGTATGTCCGATTGGCAAGAATCGCAGCCTTTGAAGTAGCGGGCGTAGGAAACAGGGCGGATTTCTTTCCCTTGTCGTCTGCAGCTGTGTGGCTGGTTCTTTAGTATGTTTTCCTCTGCGTCCTTCTTTTCGGTTCGAGGCTTCGGCCCGATGCGTCCGATACCGGAAGGTCGAATTTGACGCTCTGGATGAGAAGCAAGACAAGACCAGAAAGTATGTGGGCTGCAGCTTCGTTGAGGGCACGCACGTGCAGGACTGGCTATTGCAAGACGGCGGCACCGCAAGAACTCCCCTACACAGCCTGTGGAAGGAGAGTCTGAGCCGGAATCAACCTCGTGTGCCCACGATGGATCACCCCGGGTCTCCCCAGGGCTGGCAGAGAGAGCTCTTCGTGCCGTTGGACTACATCTGCGAGGTAATGTGCCCAAGAACATTCGCATCGTTCTGTGCGGCTGCAGCAAAAAGCATGAAGGATTCGATGGAGCAAAACGGGAACAGACGAGCGAAAAATGTCCATGAAACTGCCCTCCTTAAGGCTGGACTACGCAGAGTCACCGACTGTCCCCTCGTGCAACGGCAAGACTGCATGGACTTGCGACACTGCAGACTGTGGCATCGAGACTCGCTTAACTCGTCTTGGGCAACGTTTCTGCTGAACCCATGGAGCTTTCCGACACCTCCACTGCAAATCACCGGCACGGAGAAGGATGCCCTGATCACATTCGCCGCGACCCAAGCTTCCCTGCTCGTCTGGCGCAACATCCTCCAGAACCAATCACCCCTGTGCGCCCTGCTGGTCGACAGATGCACCGACAGCGACCTGTGTGTTACTGTGGAAGCTTTCGGTGAAACTCCTGCCAGTCTCACGCACGTGGCAGCCGTGTACTTGAACCTGGATGACATTCGTGAGCTGAACTCCTGGCCCGCTGCCGAAAGCAGCCTCGGAAACAAAGCCAGACTGCTGCGAGTGCTCAACGCGAAGAAGATGTGCATCATCCGGAAGGTGTCCCCCGACAGAAGAAGATTCAAGCTGACGTTTGGATTGGAGCCAACGCAAAGGAACAACGACGCGGCTGCGGCAGGAACTGCCGAGAACCCCGAAACGAAAGATCCGGATGCAAACGAGGAGGACGACATGCGTCGAGAGATCTGGTTGAACACGGAGATCGGAGTTCTGTGGCTGCTGGGCGACACCTTCTCGGAGGAAGCGGCCTTCGCGGCATTAAAAAAGGGCATAACAAGAGGATCCTGCTGCTTGCAAGTCGGCCAAGAAGACGATCTCGCGAGGCGGTCCAACAGGAGATTTCAGGGAGCTCTGAGTGAGCTGGCCGAGAACCCGCACGGTGAGCTGAAGCCGGAACAGAAACAGCTGATCCAGGAATGGAGGGACTCTGAGGACCCACGGCCGCTTCGCTTTGCGCAGGCAGCCGCAGGGGCCGGAAAGACCTTCGTTGGTTTGCAACTGATAAGAAGCTGGGTCGACTGGAAACCACCCGCAGACGAGCCTGGCGAGGAGCAGACCACGAAAGGTGCAGAGGACCCTGCTGTGGTGTTCCAGAAATTTGACACAACCTCGGACCTCCCGCGCCCCGAGGACGTCTTCGCGTTGGGCAACATTAAGCAGAGCCGCGCAGAGTTCCTGGCAGAGGTCGAGACTACCACAACGCACCCATAGAGGTGCAGATCGGCTTAGACGAAGCAATGTCCGCCGAATGGCAAAAGTACACGGAGTTTAATGCCGTAGTTCCCTGCACAGAACAGGAGTTTAGAGAGTTGACGAGAGCAGGCCACGTCTGCATCCCCACAAAGTGGGTGTTAACCGACCAGCATGAGCACTTGCGAGGCACTCCAGATTACGTTCCAAAATGGAAGGCCAGGCTAGTAGCCTGTGGTAACTTTGAACATATTGGCCACGAAGAAGACATTCGTGCGGATAGCCCTACGGCAGAGCCAGAAGGCATTGCGATTATCTGCTCATGGGCAGCCTCGCCTGGACTTATAGGCTCAAAGCAGCCGACGTCACGAACGCCTATTTTGAAGGGAAACCCCTTGAGAGACTGCTTATTCTTAGAGTTCCAAAACATCCAAAAGGGGTGCCGGACCCAGAGATTCAACAAGCAGGATACATGATCGCCCGAGTTCCTGTCTATGGAACCACAGATGCGGGTAGGAACCTTTACCTCCGCATAAAGGAGAGTTGCAAGGAGTTTGGACTTCGTGCATCTCGCATACTGTCCGCCCTTTACTTCATCACAGATGAGGATAGCAAGCTATGCGCTGCACTTTGTACCCACGTGGATGACTTTTTGTGGGCAGCTACAGCTTCGGGCGAGATAGTCGTTCAGAGACTTCTGGATAGGTTCAAGATAGGCCGAATCGAGACGGACAAATTTCGCTTTTGCGGAAGAGAGTACGTCCAGGATCCCGATGGGACCATTCGGATAGATTGTCGAGACAACACTCGTGCAATACGTCCGACTGACATCAGTAGAGCAGACAAAGGGACGACGCCTGTCTCAGCAAGCCAACGCACAGCGTTGAGGTCAGTCATTGGCTCACTTGCTTGGGTAGCTAGAGCCACGCGACCTGACCTGGCCTATAGGGTCAACGCGTTGCAGCAGCAAATCTCAAAGGCAACCGTAGAAACTCTACGAGACGCAAACCGAGTTGTCGCACTAGCACTTAACGATGCCGAGCGATGTTTGACTTACAAGGCTAAGCTCCCATGGAACAGTGGAGATTTAGCAATCGTCACATTTTGCGACGCGTCGTTTGCTGGGGAGTCCGGACACAAGTTTCAACGAGGTCGATTCCACTACTTGACGTCCGCGACCGCCGCGGCAGACCCAAGTTCTACTCATCATGACATGCACTTGATCTCGTTTAGCTCGTCAACGATGAAGAGAGTATGTCGTGCTACGTTACAGTGCGAAGCGTATTCCCTTCAACATGCAGTAGAACACGGAGACAGAATCCGGGCTGCAATTCTCGAATTGCGTGGCAAGCTCCCCATGTCACAGCACTGGGAGGAGATGTCGAAAAGGTCGATGCTACATCTTCAGTACACAGACTGCAGATCCCTGTCAGACCACCTCACATCACAAATCCCACGACAGCTGGAGGACAAACGTTTAGCGATTGAACTCAATGGCTTGAGACAGGCGCTATGGGAAGAAGACGTGCCAACAGCCGTAGCGTACAAGCCGCATGGGAATGAACTTCGTTGGATACCAACACACCTTCAGTTAGCCGATTGTTTGACGAAGTCGATGAAACCTTTGTTGATCAATCACGTCATAGACACGAATTCGGTTCAGGTTCTTGATACACCTAAGCCTGACAGAAACAACAAGAACCGAGCAGCAGAAGAGACTTCCTGAGAAGTCAGAACCTGATTACGACACCAGTGACAGCCGTAGACACGTGCACCGTGCGCAGCACGCCCGACATAGGTCGGAGAAGACCCAATGCGGTCATAATTCGTGCACATGATGAGAAAATGTCACGTCACACTACAGATAAGACGGGTATGAAATTCCGCTCTGCTAGTGTCGGCCGTGTTGACGTTCCGTATTCAGTACCTCTATGTAGTACTTGAATTTGCGTTGCTGTGAAATCACACATGCTTGAAGTTGTTTAAATGTGAAGCTGACAACCGCAGACGTCTTGAGACCAGCTCGAATGCGCTTAGTCAAAAGTCTGTCCGCACTTAGCGTAGCTAGCCCTCCGCCCTCAAAACCCTAAACCCCAAAATCCTAAACCCCAAACCCACCAATGATCTGCCAGATATTTTGTTTCGAGGCGGGCCCGGGCGATGCTTCACGGAGGTAGTGTAATATACCTGTTTAACCTATTTCAATATCCGTGTATTTAAAAGCAGACGCCGTAGTTGATGTCTTGAACCCTGGTCATCCTGGTCGACACCTCCAGGAAAGCTGGCTTTAGCGACAGGAACTTCACGGTCGGAGTCTCGTCCAAAGGTTGGACTGCTTGCAGTACGGGGCAGGATGATCTGAAATGCATGTGATATCCAAGCCAGCCAAGGAATGGCCGGCGCCGAGTTCCCCAAGTCGTGGACCTCACGTTTCCAAATCCTCCGGGAAGGAGCGCTGCGCTGGCAAGCCACACGTACATTAGATATAAGCCCCACTATGCCCCAAGCACTGAGGCATTCGTTTAGTTTCAGGCAGGTATGGTGCTGCTTTCAGGGTTCCTCGGACGTGTTGTGTTGCTTCGTGGGACGGGTTTGGCCATGTGTTGCTGCCGAGGATTTGGGAAGATCCATAACCTTCGTCGAACATGGTGGGCCTTCGTTCGGAGTGTTTTTGCCGTTACATGTTTCTCGTTCTCCCCCTCCTTTCTTCTTAGCTACTGGAGCTGGAGTCGCTCAGGAGGGAAAGCACAGGTGGTTGCCAGACCAGGCCTTACCACTTTGAAGGCCAGTGCATTTTGGGTTGTCTGAAGTTTCTGTTGTGGCCTGCTCAGATTGCTGGGTGAATCATCTCGTTCGTGGCCAGGTGGATGAGATCTTCATGCGTACCTTGCTCGAGGATATCTTGCCTACTGCAGCGCTGGAGTTTGCGCAGACCACCGAGGACAAATTGACAGAATGCGCATTCGAATGCAGCATACCTTCTTCACGGCACAGCTTAGCTTCATTCGAAGACCCGTGTGTTGTTGTGTTCGGTGAGGATGGCACCATCTTCCGCATCTACAAGTGGCTCGGCTGGCAGCCACCCTAAAGTGGCTCACAAAGACTGGTGTGCAGGGTCCCCTCAAACATGACGAACTCAAAGACCGCACAAGAATTTGAAGGCAACGCCTTGAAGCACTCAGACACTCGTGGCATTCCCAAGGATTGGCCGCTTGGAGGTGCACACCACACATGCAGCGCAGGCCGGTATGGGGCGAGGGTCGAAAAACACTGCGCGAGAAGTTCTGACATGCTACCTACCGTCCGTAGATTTCATGAATCTTTGGAGCAGTGCGGGCCCTGGCAAAAGCGTGCATGTGGGATGCCAGCACTCAGGAAGTGCTCTCCGTGTTCTGCCTGAGGTGCCCTTGCAGAAGGCGCTTGGAAGACTTGGAAGCTCGGAGAATACTCCAATGCCAGGAGTGCGAGAAGCAGCTGCACCTCTGCCACTTCTACGTCGTCCTGGAGACCGTGTCCAACGTGATTGTCACCGAGAAGCTTGCTGATGGATCCATGGGCCGCCCAGCTGCAGACGTGGCAGGGCTAGATTGCAGCTGTATCTGTTGTTCTTACACTTCCCCGCTGCAATCTCAAGCCTCAGAGCCGGCCGCGAGGATCGCAACTCCCTCGCAAAGTTGATGATGGCCGTAAGCATCCGGATGGAGACACTTCCTCTGCCCTTCAGTAGGGGTTTTGGACTTCAATTAGCCACATGATGTTCAGGGAGAGCCGCTTGTTGCCAGACGAAAGATTCGTTGAGCCGAGGATGGCGACAGTCGGAGATCTGCAGGTCACACAAGAAAGCGGCTGGTCAGCAAACACAGATCTGCGGGCAAGATAGAGAAGGAAAGACATGGCTTCTGGGGGGCGGTGCCAGTCAAACCGAATGACGGGACACTTCTGCCATTTGCTCCGGTTCATCTGCACCCCGCTGAGGCAACAACATGAAGAGCGTAGCCAGGGCCACCGCTTCTGAGCCTCGTCTCTAACAGCATCTCAAAGAAGTCTCTGGTAATTCTTTTGCGATGCTTATTTGTTTCGAGTCGCAGAGTTGTTCTAGCTAATTGAAGCCACGTCAGCTCCGCACAACCTGCCAGGAGAGGAAGCGCTACGCCAAGGACATCTTCGCGCTGGTCGAGCAGGATCTTTCCCTCTGAAGGGCTTCAGCTGCGATTTAGAGTTGTCTGCAGAAGGGGCGCTTCCTAGGCCGCGCCATCCAACTCCAAGCGCAGCAAGGAGTTCAGGACACGTTCTTGCGAGCGTGCTTCAAGGACTCGTTGGGGAGCTCCGCTGCCCATGCCCGAGTCGGAGGGAAAAGGCCACGTGTCCGGAGTTGGATGCACAAAGGGAAGACAAACCCAGACCTTGGCAGGTGCTTGAGCGCTCATGAAGCGGTCAGTCGCAGGCCAGTTTGTGCCCAGGGTCTTTCTGCCCCAAAGTTCCAGCACTGCAACTGCTCCGAAAAAGACCTGAGATCTGTTTTGCGATTGCAGCTTGCTCCAGGAAACAACAGCCATGGTTCTCTTGGCGCCGACTAGACTCAGTGAGGTGCATTTGTGGGCGGTCGGTGTCGGTGTGTGTGTGTATGTGCTTGTGTGTGCCCATGCGTCAGGTTCAGTGTCTAGTGGGCCATTCATGCGAAGGGTATCCGGGAATGGCAGCAGGCGAGCAAGCTGCTCCTATCAAAAGCGGGAAGAATGTCCAGGAGTAGAGTATGGTACTCAAGTTAAGAGAGTCTTCGGCCTACCCACTAGGTATTGTCTTGTCTTAGGAAATATAGATCTTCGCTGGGCTGCTCGTTTGCAACAATCCAAGTTCCCTCGGCCTTGGCTCGCGCTCCGTAGCCTCGCGCCAATGACATTGCTGTTTCGCAGGACGTGCCTGCATGTCCTATTATGCTTTCTAGCCCTGAACGCTTGGAAAGCTGTGCCCGTTCAGCTGTTTCAGGGTGGCACGGATATCCCGACCCTGACCGACTGCGCGGCCTGCACCTACCAAAGGAATACAGGCTCAGGACCCGGGCTCCTCTCTGAAGCCACTTGAGCGTGGAGCAACATGTGCGTGTTCCTGAACTGCTCATAGCCGTCTTTCCAAGATCCGAGCGAGCCCGAAAGCCGTCTTTCACGTGAAACTCACTAGGACTAGGATTGGCTGCAGCAAGGCGAAGGTTGAGCCATGTCTTCCCACCTCATTGCCATGTTGAGTCTTGCTTCGTCATGTTGGCACCGAGGGAAGGGATGCGAGCGGAATGCACTTGACGTTAACTTAGTTGGCGGCTCCACGTACGACACCGTCAAGTCAAGGGCTTCGCGGAGCATGAGGCCACTGTGCTATCTGCCAAAATCTGACTCTCAACCAGATTGCCTTCACAGACAGACTCAATCGAACCACACATCTCGTGTCAGAGTTCAAAATCAAGCTGTGCCTACATGAAGGTGGACATCACGGGACTTGTGGCCAAGACCTTCTAATGGGCCGTGGGCTTGGACACTCGTGTCCAGGATTCAGGAATCCTCAGCTCCCAACTTAAGTCACTGGTTCTCTGCAGAAGGCGCTGGTGTGTTACAGGTGTACTGCTAGTCGCACGACGATGAGATCCCAACGAACAACGTGGTCACCTCCTCGCAAATGCTGGCAACAGAGCGGAGTGCGACGAGCTGAGTTGCGAAGGAAAGTGCGACAGCAAGTAGAACCTGCACTCCAAAACCCGTGGACTGTTTGTCTCTTCTCCATTTAGTGCCGTTGCTCGAAGGCTGCTGTTTTCAGCTGTAGCCGAAGCCGAGGTCAGGACACTGGACACCACTCCTCCGAGTTTTGGCACCTTCGCTTGTGCTGAAACGCCTGCCACGGAGGATCCCTCTTGCAGCAATTCAACTTTAGCCCTTCTCTCACTCGGAGTTTCTGCCTTCGTTTAGTTAGTTTAGTTGCTGGAACAAGATGCCTTGGAGCCAGGACAGCACTACTGTTACCCTCAGCATGAACGAAGCCGGACGTGCTTGCTGCAAGGCAGGTTTCTGGCTTGAAGCACATCGTGATACGAGCCCCAATTCCAGGTGATTGAAGGTTGCGTCAGGTCGTAAACAAAGGCTTCGACCCACCCACTCCAAATGCCGTCATTGCTGAAGGCCGGATGCGAGGAACATGTTGCATACTTCCAGCCTGCCACGGGTAGAGAGCATGAGTGGCGTTGTTGGAAGGCTTTTATATGGATGTCTGGACGACTTCACCTTTCACAATCATTGTGCACCAGATAACGACGGGACTGGAGGCGACTGGCGTTTGACTCGGCTGAAAGGAAGGAAGTCTTCCAGTGCAGATGGTGTGGTTACCCGTACTATGGGCCGAACGGAATGGCTGCAGCCGAGGCGCACCATCACAAGTGATTGCAGAATGCGGGGCAGAATCTTGGGGCAGTCCGGAGCGGTCGTAGGCGTGCCCCGACAGCTTTGTGACCACGTTGGACCTCACTCGCCCGAACATGCAGTTCATTATGGCCGAGTCATCATCACGCTGCAGGCTGGCAAGTGGATGTGTGCAGAGGAAAGGCAGAAGCCGCTTCTTCATCATCACAGGAAATTCCTGCATTGCTTAAACTTTTGATGCGTAAGGGTGTTGCGGCACAGTTTGTAAGTGGCTTCAGGCGAAGACAGAAACTTGAACTTGAGTGACTAGCAGACTAGCACGGAAGGTTAACAAGTGCGAACCTCCTGTCCGTCCTTCTTTCGCTCTCGCTCTTTGTCTCTCTTTCACGCTCCCAGGTGTGGTGCTTGGGCGAGCAATCCAGGTGGCGAGAGCCCTGCAGCATTCAACATTGAGTGAAGTTCGATATCCATCACGAACTCCGGGCCGTGGTGCAGTCATTGGCTTCATAAGGAACTTGAAGAATTGCAGATGGTGGTCCGTCGACTTGACCACAGATGCCGCAAGGCGCTGCTGGCCGGGCTGGCACACTCCAAGCAGCTGGGGGGCCCGAAAGCCCGAGAGTGTTTTGAGCTCCGAGCTTCGAAGTGCATACCCATTAGAAGCCTCTGACGGGTTCGGGAGCATGCATGGCCACGTGGGGCCTCGGATACCTGCGCTCCAGGGCCACAACCCAAATCTTCTCTGACTCCTGCCACGGCTCTCCAGCTCAGCACAGGCGCTCATGTGCACCCTGTATCATCAGCAAAATGACTAGTGAAGGCAGATGCCGCAGACACCGGATGTGAAGCTACGCGTGCTTGGAGATTGGAGAGAACAGTTTGCAAGGTTGGTTGGGTATGCGCGTAGATGGATACGCAAGCTGTGATGAGCGACTTTCGTACTGAGCTCCCTTAAAGCAGCGGGGCTGGGAGGGGATCCTGGAGTCTGGCAGCGACGGGCTTCAATGCTGCAGAGGCAGTGGTGGAAGCCCTCGCGAAGTGCCGTCCCGCCACCCTGCACCTCCGCGGCTTCCAAAAGGAATCGACCGACGCCTGGGAGAATTTGTGCTGCGACCGCCTGCAGAAAGTTAGCCTCTCAGACCGCCTCGGCTTTTCTGCTTTGGAGCCAGGCCACAACCCAAATCTTCTGTGACTCCTGCCACTGCTCTCCAGCTCAGCACAGGCCGGGATTGTGAGCCGCCTGGTGCTGGTGGCCTCCGCAGTGTCGGGCCGCAGCAAAGCATCGGTTGCATCCTAGTCCTAGAGTGAGCTCTAGGTAGAAGCTTGTGGAACAGCTTTCTGGACTTGTTGTGAATCGAGCTCGGCTGGTGGAGCTGCGGGATGCACCATGTGCACCCTGCAGGCTTTGCAACACGGCCTGCCGAGGCCACTGATGGTCGCACGGGCTCCGCAGCTCCGCGACGGCTTCTCCCGAAAGCCATCCGCTGTGCTGTAGTGCATGCACGCGAACGATCGGAGGCCCTACTCTACGTGAAGCATCGTGTTAGACGTCAAGCAGGTCGTCCTGTTTTTCATTTGCTTTAAGCTTCGACTCCGCCTGTTCCCGCGCTCTTGTGCTGATGCAATGCGTGCCCGCTCTGGCCTCTCTGCCTCTTCCCCCGCTCTTTGCTCTCAGGCCTGCATTGGCTATGCGTGCTGCCTGCAACCCACGCCGCAAGCTCGTCAGCTTTTTGGCGGGCGCATGTCAGGGCGTTATCACTCTGCAGACCATTCGCCTGCACACTGCGCCAACTGCAGGAATGCGAGTCAGAGCACGGTCATTGGAAGTCTTCTCCCGCCTTGGGTGGGTGTCGAGTCGAAGCATGCAGCATGCCTGGCTGGGGCGCTTGAGGGGAACGGGGTGGTACAGAGCTGTTGGTGTCGACGAGCGTCAGTGAACTTGCTTCTGCTGCTTCAAAGTGGGGCGCCGTCCTGGATTTGCTTTCGTGTTGCAGGGAGGGCTCGCCGTGACTCCACGAAGATGTCTCTCGGTGGGGCACCACCCCTTGACGGGTTTCCCTGCAGGTACGGTGCTTCTTCACAAGTTAGGCCGTCAACGTGCGGCCCGACAGGCTTTTGTCAGAGCCGGCTTGCTGGCGGCGAGAGTTGCTCCTGTGATGTTTAAGCTGCCACAATGCTCCGGTGTCTGTAATCGGCCCTTACAAGCGCTTCGACGGTGTTCTGAGTGTAGGGGTATTTTGCAGTTTGCAGGGGTCGCGATTCGAACGTGAACTCAAGACGTGTATGCTGCCGGGTGCGGCAGATCCTTGCACTCCGGCGAGCAGCCGTCATCAGCAAGGTGACGGCTGCTTTCAAGGCACCCGGTCTTACTCTGCCATCCTTGCAGGGCGATCGGGGCTTCCAGTTGGAGTCCTGTCATATCTTGCCTGGAAGAAAGAAGCGTGCAGACAGCTACGACCCTCCGCTCACTTGCTCCTTGCGCAGTGCAGCCGTGTACTTGGAAAACCAAAACAACCTAAACACTACCAGTTCTTTGGAGGCAGGGAGATCTGAAGAGGCGGAGTCGCCCGCTTGCGTCCGAAATTCCGGCGTGGGACAAAGCCGCAGCCCCGAAACCCTCTTGGACTGCTTTCGCTCCCACAACCGCCGCCTGCACACTGGGCCCCTACCCTACGACTCGATTCGGCGTGCCAGGACGCTTCGTTGCTGCGGTACCGAAAGCTGTCTTCTGCACGTGCCGAGGCGTTAATTCGCGAGCGGACTATGATGACATTTACAATCTACAAGTGGAAGTTCAATCAGGCTTTGCTTTTGCCTAGGGCACCATGCCACGAACAGAACTCTTGCCGTCCGACTGGTTTTGAGTCTTCAGGATGTGGGCATCATTGTCTCTGGTCTCCAGGCTCAGCTGTGCATCGGTTGCCTGGGGAGTGGTGAGAACGATCAAAATTACAGTATCGTGTGCCTGATAGGAGGAGACGGATTTTCCCTTCATCTACTTCAGAAGATGATCCCCCATGATACAACGTGGCCTCTCAGCCTCCGAACTGGCCGAACAAAGTGATCTTCGACAGCTCTGCTAGTGGCATCACACTTAGCCTTAGCCTTTCTGATCTGGGTTGCGGGCAGTTTCTCACAAGTTGCAGCATTTGGTAGCCGTTGTGCCGCTCTTCTGCCCTTTTGAGGGCACTCTCTCTTGCAGTGAATCAAAGTCCAGCGAGTTCTCTCATGCCACTGCAAGGTTCCGACAACATGCTGCAGTTGATTTTCTGTTGAGTGGGGAGCAAAGCAACGCTGGTTCGTGGCAGCTCCTGGTGTCGGTGCATCTCCTGGAAGGGCGACGGCTCAGGAGGTCTGGAAGGATGCTTCCAGTTCGGGTCTCGAACTGCTTTTGTGCCTTCGCTATCACCGCGGCGGCTTCCTACGTCCTTGGCCACTTTGCATCCACAGTGTCCGAAGCCTCGGGAGCCTTGTAGTTGGGACGTTGGCCCAGGTGCCTTGGACGAGTCCCCACCGATCTTCACGAGGCTGACATATTTTGCTCATGCGGTGCTTAAATAAGAGAGGTTGCAGATTCCAGACCCAACAGCCGTCAACAATCAGATCGTGGTTACCTTCAAGCTCAACGAGGCCCCGCTCTGGGCTCTGGTGCTTCGCTTTCCGCGTCTTGGCGCGCGCGCCTCACGTGGAAAGGTGGGCACTGCGTACTGCCGGGCCAAGAGGCCCCACAGCCCCAGGGCCTCACATCAGCCTTGTTGAGGTGAAGTTCAGGCTTCAGTGCTTCCGTGAGGAGCGACTCGGCCGAGCCAACATTGCATATCAATCAGATCCTGTCCGCAGACTTCTCCCAGGCCTAGGGGCGTAGCACCTTCTTGAGCCTTGCCGGCTGAAAGGACAGACTCGCACAGACTTGCACTGTCGCAGTTCATGTTGACAGGAAATCCTCGATCCCGTCAATGACATCACTGGAGGCGCGCGATCCCTCCAGGCCTGGAGGGGCCTGGAGGGGCTGCTGCTCGAAGCTCCAGGCGCTGAACTGACCCGGCGACAGACAATCCGAGCACGTGACATCACATGCTGACCTGAGCTTGTGCGCAGTGTGCTCTACGATGCCTCCCAGTGGAACGTGTACTCGCGAAAGACAGTGCTGTGAGTGCCTCAGCATGCCTCAGCACAATTCGTCTCCCGAGCATTTCGCGGAAGCTGCAACAGATTCAATGTGGGTATGGGCGCAGTGGAAGACATCACAGAGCGAGACGGTGTCAACAAATCCGCCGAAGAGCATGACTGGCCAAGGTGGACACCCCTGGCTTCGCGCGTCCCAACTACATATCTCAAGGCACGGTGGAGACGGCGGTGCTAAGCCAACTATAACTACTGAGAGAGGTACGCTGGGATTTTCTGATGAGAGTACTGCAAGTTAAGGGCTAACGATTGCGATCGGAGAGAGTGGTTGGCTGTCGTGTCTTGTTGCCGTGACCCGGTAGTGCCGCAAGACGTTGACGAGTCCTTGGCAGGGTGTCGATAACTTGAGATGGAGACATGTGATTTGTTGTGCGGTGGTCGTGAAAGGATGTCAACAATCCGTCTGGAGACAGGATCATTTGGGTCTCCTAGGCAATGCGTGCAGGAGTTGTTCGAAGTTGAGGGTATGTCTCGGGGACGGCATACAGCTTGAAGTCACGGGCTTGTCGTCAATGTGATGTGGAACGGTGAATATTATTCACTTCGTATTAAGAAAGGCCCCCCCACCCCCGCAAGGATGTGAGCCTCAGCCTCCGTAATAAGAGTCTGGGTCCAGCATGAGAGCCATTCATCAGTGTCATAGTGCTGCTTGCAGCCCCGGAGAGCCCCTAACAGCCCCAAAGCCTTTTCAGCTCCTGTAGATTCTGCTTACAGTTTTTCCGCTGAGGCCGCTTGGATTCTGCAAATAAGGGGGGGGGGGGTTTCTAATTACGTTCTGGGAATTGGATTTTGCAATGACGCAGGGGAATCTAAATATGAGGTTGACGTTACCGGTGTATGCTTGGCGTACATCTGGTCATTCTAGCGGTCATCTGCCAGCTGAGAGAGCACCCCTGCTGGAAGTTTGTTGAAAACTGACCTGTTTGGCATTGGTTCTTGAGCCAGGGTTCACGGAGAATGTCTGGATCACCGATACTACGCAGCCAACCATCATCGTGGTATCTCGTGAGGCCGGGGATTTTTGGACAGCATGCCAGGGTCCATCTCCTCTCTCTCCCCTTTGTCACTGCCCTCTCTGGCTCTATCTCTCGATCTCTCTCTCGCTCTCTCTCTCTCTCTCTCTCTCTCTCTCTCTCTCTCTCTCCCCCTGTCCCTCTCTATCTCTCTATCTCTCCATCTCTCCATCTCTCCATCTCTCCATCTCTCCATCTCTCTCTCTCTCTATCCATCCCTCCATCCGTCCATCCATCCATCCATCCGTCCATCCATCTATCCATCCATCTATCAATCATCAATCTATCGTTTGTGCGGTCTGCATACTAGGACTCTGACCTATCTATCTCCGAATATATGTCTACCCAACCATGCCAGATGCCAGGCATTGGGCGAATCACACATCCAGGTCATGCAGCTCAACAAGCAGTCGCTTGATTCTGTGACATGTGGCTGGAGCACTAGATCACAAGACTAGGAGCCGCAGACTTTGAACCACTTGCCGAGGCCTGGCACTGCCAAGTAGCAAAGATCAGGCAGGGAGACGGGCACTGATTCATGGAATGCAGTGACATAGCCACTGGAAGCAGATCTGGAAGGACGGCTCCCCGACTGGCACGAGACATTGCCAGAACAGAGCGATCGACTTCCTGACCGGTGCCTAGATTGAGGGCATGGGCCAACGCGGGAGATTGGCATGTCTTTCTGCGCTTGTCGTGGGGTAGATCGTAGCAGTCGTAGCATTGCTCGGACTCCGCTGAGGACGTCCTCGGATCCGTGCCACTATGAAACATGGATTCAAGGCGGAACCTGTCACGACGCATGAGTGCCATGATCACATACAACTTCGGCTTTCGTGACCCGGAGTTGAACGCAATGTGTCAATCGCGGGGGTTCCGACTCTGCCGTTTTCATGGAGGAGGTACATGTTCCATACCGGCGGTAGCTAAGGAAGGCAGAAGTTTGGCTACTCGTACCTGCCTGGCTTGGTCCAGGACTTCGACATTGACATGGCATTGAGAAGGTCACAGCCGCTGTCGTGCCGGCCCCGGTCGATTGTTCTCGTCCGCTCGCTATCTGGCCGAAACGCCGTTTCCTGATCTGCCTGGAACCTTTGCCTTTTGGAGGTCCATTGCATTCGCTGGAACTGAGCCCTCGGCAGGCTCCGATGCCCTCGCCTTCGCCGTCCTTCGTAGCGCCCGTGAATCTCAACAAGGCCCGTGGATTGATCAGTGCAAGCGCAGGAAGACCTTCGCACCTCTCAGATCTTATCAGGTCCAGCGAACTTGGCCATCGGGCAGGTGCCGCCTTGCCGCTAACGCATCGGAGCACTGAAACTGAACCACGCAGTGAGCTGTGCAGGTGACAACACTCGACCAGACGCCACCTACGTTCACAGGAACTGCAGTGAGCCCTCGTCCCGGCTCACCCGGCTCTGGCGTGTCCTGAGTCTCTTCGAAGTCCACGCGGAGTTGCCTTCAGGCACAGCGCTGTCCGAAACCTCATTGCAGATCACGCTCGGCTTGGACGAAGCAGGCTGCGATGCATTCAAGTCCCAGTAGGCGGTGCCATCGGATCCACGGCTGACTTGAGTTCGAAGTTTTGCAACATGAGGTCACCATGGCGAATCTCGATGCCAAGACCTTGCCGGCGGCTGAGGCCAATACCTCACACAGGCTGTTTCCTGGCAATACATCACCTTCTTTCAGTGGATGATGGTCCTGGCAACACCGCTATCCGACTTTCGAATGAAGATTCATTTTGAAGATTCATGTTGCTAGATGTTTCACATGGTTTGCGCCGAGGTACGACATCTGGCGCTACACGGAGGATGACAATGTCTATCCGCAAATTCCCAACGGCCAGAAGTTCGTTGCATGTTCTGTGTGGAAGATTGGCACCTGGGCCGCGTGTAGTTGAACAGATCCATTGCAGCCTGGGGCAGAGGTATGGGCTGGCCACTTCTGATGTTCGCCAGGTGGTCACACTGAGCTGCTGGAGTCCGAGCCCCTTACCCTGCCGATTCTCCTTTTCAACCCCCTTGGGATGCAGAAAATCTGCCTGGATCTACGCGTTTCGTTTCTTGAAGATCGTGCCGCGTAGATTCGCAGATCCAGGCAAGATTTGTCTGCTCGGATGCATGCGCCTGCTTTTTCTCTTTCTCAAAGTCTTGCCGTGTAGATTCAGAAATTGTTGTCCGTCGTTGTTTGTTGCGAGATTGCCCCCTCCCTCACCAGCTTTGTTCCGACACCAGGCTGTGAACTGAAAATGCCCCGCTCCATTTTTGCAACTCCGGGCGTAACGTGAACTTCGATAGATATGAACCCCCCCCCCGTTTTGTTACAACACTTCTGGTCGTGAAGCTCAGTTTCTGCCTGACCCCCAATTCGGCTACATCATTTCCAGGTGTACATCTCCATATAAGACGAACCCTCCCCAACTTGTTCGACACCTCCGGCCGGTACTTGCAATACCACTCGTTGTGGCGTATACCTGCATAAAAACGATCCTGCCACCAGAATTTTGTTGCGACACCTCTGTGCGTGAAACTCAACACATGCATGCCTCCCAGTTGTGTTTGGTGAAAAGCGTTTCAGTCTACTTTGAGTGTTTTTCATCTCGCCAGAACAGTTCCAATAGTGAGTTCCAATAGTTGTCATCTTTCACAGAGTCGCTCAAGCTTTCGAAACGCTATTCCGGCGCGGAAAGTCGGTATTGTCGCGAAGCACAGGCTGTCGCATGCAAAGAAATCTGTGTGTGTGTGCACATTCTGGGGCACATGCACGTGGCGTGTGCGACCCGGGCTGAGGAAATTTTCAGGGAATCAGTGATTTGGCGTTGCATTGCGTAGCTGTGCAGTCTATCGGAGTCTATTGCGCCAGCCCCTTGGTTGACCAGGCGCTCAGCATTATCGAGAAGTTTGAACATCAACAGCAAGGCCACGGATCGTTTTTCATCTGGTCTTGTTGCATGCGAGCTTTTGCCCTGTCGCCTTCTGCGCTTCCTGCCCTCTGCGTCAAACAACGTGCGGGCCGACAACAAGCACTAACAGAGCACCACAAGGCCACAAGGCCGGGCCTCTTGCAATCTGCATCGGGCAGCTGATTGATCGTTTTCAGTTGGTTGTTACATGACAGCTTTTGCCCTGTGGCCTTCTGCGCTTCCTGCCCTCTGCGTTAAACAACGTGCTGGACCATCCAGCACTACCAGGGCACCACAAGGCCACGAGGCGGGGCCACTTGCAATCTGCATCGGGCAGCTGGTTGATCGTTTTGAGTTGGTCTGGCTGCGTGCCCTTGCTTCCCCTCTCTTCAACAACGTGCTGGACCATCCCGACAGCATCCACCACTACCAGAGCACCACAAAGCCACAAGGCCGGGCCACTTGCAATTTGCATCGGGCAGCTGATTTAGGTTGCTCAGCATGTCATTCAGCAGGGGTGACTAGTTACGTCTTCTGCCGCAGGGGTAGTAGCGATGATGTTGTGAGGAACTTTTGGCATTTCCTTCCATGGAGGTCATGCCCTGTGGTCTGATTTGCTCTGTCTTGCTACAGCCATAAGATGGAGGTCATGCCCTGTCTCATGGTTCTGGCAACTCATCGTTCCTCTCCCTTTTGGCACCGGGTGGGGTTGGAAAACGTTGTAGAGCCGGGTGAGTGCCATGCAATCTCTGCGGCCAGCTTGCGTTCAAGTGCTGCCGACCAAGTCGTTGTGAGAAGTTTGAGTGAAAGATGTGTGTGTTAGGGCCCGAAAGATGATGGCGAACTATGCCTGCCACGAGGCCGGCCTCCGTGCATTTGGTTTGAAGGGAGTTTTCTGCTGAGCCCGGGTCGCACATCGTCATTTTTGCGTGCAGACCCGCTTCGACACCGTACGCGGATGCGCATACGCACCCGAAATTATCGCTTGCTCAGATTTCCAATCTAGTTTTTCGGCGCGCGTCTGGGTCCCAAGGCCCTTGAAATCCAAGAGGCAGTCCTGTGTGCTACAGGCATGTGTCTGCTACTCCATTCACTACCTCCCTATACAGCAGTGCACTGTGTCCTTCCCTGGAAGCAGGCATGAACTCTTCAACAGTTCCAAAGAGAGCACAGAAGTTCTGCTTTTGCAGACCCAACCACCATCCCATCCCTTTTTTCCGAAATTCGTGGTGGCCGCATCAAAGCGGGAGGAATGGGCAGGAATATTGGAGATGTATTGTCCTTCAACAAAGGTGTGCAACTTTACAGTCTGCTTTCTTTCTTGCACAGCCCCGACTCCCTAAATACACAAAAACAACACCCCAAACCCCTCTGCGCGAGAGTCCAGGTTTAGGGTTCATCCGTTCGAGGAACGAACGAAACGGCTGAGCAGTCTGACGAGGGGGTCGAGGTTTCGTATCCTTTTGTGATCTTCCCCTGTCTGGTCGACGCAGTTCACAGGCGGTCTCAAAACTCAAAGACAAGCCGTGCCTCCTGCTAGCAATGGAAATGCATAGTATGAAATAGTTGATGCATAAGGACGAATGCCGTGATGTTGTGCCACTCAAGCTTCAGATGGGTTTGTTAGAGGCCCTCCCTCAGGTCCTGTCTCTGGTGTCTTGGGGCTCCGGTCACGGTTGGTTTGGCCTTGCGTGCCCAGCTCACTGCCAGGGCAACCTGGTGGTTCTCCTTGCGGTGCTGCTTTGTGGCTACAGCCTGGGGGCCCTTTCGGCTGTGTTTTTCCTCCGTCACCTTCTCCTGGGGGACCTGCCTTCGATCGCGCCTCCTCCTGCTTCTGGGTTGGAATCGCCCTCGCCTGCCCCTCGGCCGCCACGGCCTTTGAACCTTCGTCTCCGGGGGTACTCTGTGCATGGCCAGTGACGACGCTGATCTGTCCGCTGCTATCACCGAGGTGCAACTGGCCCTTGAGAGGCTTCGCATTTCTACTTTGCGTGTGGGAGCTGGCCGTACGAGCAGCTCTTCTCCCCCTGAGTGGGAGCTTGTGCCTGGCCCTTCTGCTGAAGGCCCCTCCTCTTTGGGTTCTTCGGGTTCTAGTGCTAGGCCCCCTAGTGGTTACCCTAAGGCCGCCCCTTCTCCTCCGACCAGCCGGTCGGCCACTGAATCAGGTTTTCCGGCCTGCCCTCAGTACTGCTTGGATTTGTGTGGTCGCCTTACCTCATCGGCGGCAACGGGTGAGGAGCGAGCAAAGAGAGCGTGGAGAGCCGGCTGCTGGGCCTCCGAGGTACTTGCGGGCCGCTGGGCCACTCCTCTTTCTTCTGCTCCTTTGGCTGTCAAGCCTGTGGTGTACGTGGTGTTATCTTCTTCAAGGCTCTCCGGGCCCACCCGTTTTGCAACCTTTGCTGCCCTGCGAAAAGCCATTGGCGAGGTGTCTGAATCGGACGCTGTCTTGCATTCCTTTGGATCCCTTGCTGAGGCAAGGGTTTACTGCTACGCTGCCGGGGTGGACTTCCCTTCCCTTTCTTCGTGATGCGGCGTTCCGAGCTGAAGTTCGAACCAGATGCCCCGGGATCCCCGTGTGTGATCCGGTGGCCTTTGCCGGTGGGGGGCGTGGAGGGCCTCCGGGTCTTCGCCCTTCCTTTGCTGCAGCGGTCTGGCGGTTTCATGCTGGCTCTGCCCTCGGTGCTTCAAAACTCGATCCTAGAGGATGCCCTGGCCGAGGAACCTCTGGATGTCATGGGCCCCTGCCAGGTGACCACGGTAGGGACCGTAGAAGAAGACGAGGCCGGCGAGGAGCTTCCCACCGGGATCCTTGCCCCAGTCCTGCTCCTAGACGTTCTCGACACCATGCTGGAGCACATGTCTCTCTTCGATCCTGTCACCGACCAGGACCTGGTTTCCTATGTGGACGGGTCGCCCCAACTTGTGCCCCATCCGGAAGAGATCATGGGGAAGGCAAAGCAGTGGCTGGAGGAGGAGAACTCCGAGAGACTTGCCTTTTACACGGCCGTGGAGGAAGCCCCGGAGCCCGACGCTGCGCCAAAGGCTGGTGGTCCCAAAAAGGCCTCTCCAAAGAAAAGGGTGACCATCACTCAGCTCTCCGAGCAAGTGACAGTCCTGGCTGGGCTGCTGCCGGGCCTGATCGACGAAGTAAAGTCCGTTGTGGATCGGCAGGATCGCCTCGAGAAGACGGCGGCCGTTCCTGCTGCTTCTCCGGCCGCGGCCCCACCAGTGCCGGTCCACCAGCAAGCGTTTCCAGCTGCAGGGGCGGCTCAGGCCCCAAAGCCTCTTGGTCTGCTGGCCAAAGCGCTGGCCCCTCCAGCCAGGGCCTCAGGCACGGCCCTTGTCGCAGCGGCCCCGCAGCCGAGTGTTGTCCCGGGCCCCGGCCCCGCCGGATCTTCCTCAGGCGACTCATCCCTTGCCAAAGCACTTACGCAACAGGGGGAGGCTCTCTCGCTTTTGGTCTCCCACCTGGTGGCCCAAGGCGAGTCCTTAGACTTGGGGAGCTCCTCAGCAGGGGTGGCAGGGAAGGGCTCGGCAAAGAGAGAAAGGCTCCAGCAGGAGTTGTCCTCAGGCTCTTCGAACTTCTTCCTTCAGGTGGCCCAAGGTGCGCACCGCCGGCTTCACCCGGCCTTGCCTTGCCCGGAGACCTTAGAGGAAATGCGCTCCCAGGGCCGGCTTTCTTTTGTCTCCTACCTGGAGCGTCAGGGCGGTTTCGGCCAACAACGGATGCTTGGGACCTTCATGCTTCTTCTGGCCACCATGGCCGACGCCTTCCTTCGAGACGATCCCCGGATGGCTATGGAGCATTTAGCCTTGGCGCTGGCGGCGGCAGAACAGGCCACGGCCGACAACGGGAAATGGGACCTAGCCTTCCTCCTTACCTTGTTGGAGGAGCCAGCCCCCTCCATGTACTCGGCCAGGACGGCGTCGACCAATGCCCGACTGAGGGCTTTCAGCCCCTTGGTGCCTCCGAACCTTGCAGCAGTGACGCTAGCTTATGTGAGGGAGGTAGACCTGCTGGCCCAGAGGCGGAAAGACGCCGTGCAGCCGACTCGGGCCCAGCCGGCCGAGCAGGAGGAGCAGCAGACCGAGACGAGGCCGCGAAAACCGCGATACCCCAAGAAGCCGAAGGACTCCTGAAATCGGCTGTGTGTGATGACCTTTCCTCGGCAGCCCCTCTGTCGCGACCTAATTTGTGCTTGGACTTGGCTCTTCCCGCTGAGGGCCGTGCTCTCCGACCTGTGCTGCCTAGCTGCCCCGCCTGGGCGCAGCTTTCTGCTGGCTTTTTGTCTTTGGGTCCCGAGACGGCACCCGAGAGGAGTCTTTGGAATTCACCTTTTGATGGGCAACCTTCCTGGCCACACTCTGTGGGCCCCGCGCGCCCTGCATGCCCCTTGTTGCCCTGTCTCGAAGTAGGCTGTGCAATGGCTCCCCTTGCCTTGGGGTCGAGCTTCCTTCCTTTTCGCCCTGCCGTTCCTCTTTCGCCTGCCGTCGGGCTCCGAGGTGGTGTGGCCGATTTGAATTCACCTTTTGATGGGCCTCCTTCCTTGCCCCGCCGCCGGGGCCGTCCTCGCCCTGCACGTGCCAGCCCTTTGTCTTCTGAAGTAGGCTGTGCTGCTGCTCTCCCCGTCCGGGTTGAGAAGCAAAATTTTCTGCCGGCGGCCGGCCCTGCTTCTTTGGAAGTAGGCTGTGCTGCTCCCCCTCCTGCTTGTGGTGTTGAGGGGCCAATCTCCGAACCTGCTGCCAGCCATGCTCCCTCGGAGGTAGGCTGCGCTGCTGTCCCTCGGGCTGCTTGTGACGAGGGGCCAATCCCTAAACCTGCTGCCGGCCATGCTCCTTTAGAGGTAGGCTGTGCTTCTGCTCTCCCCGACGCTAGGGTCGATGAGCCAATCTCTTTCAGGACCTGGGCCCTCGGTGCGCATTTGAAATTTCTTAAGGCACGCACTCCCTTCTCGGCCCTCCTTGCCAAGACTTTGCACCTCTGCCGCCGTGGTTCCTCCGCGCCGGATGACGTCCTGTTCCCTCTCCCGGTCCCTTGCTGCGGTGTCTTTCGTGACTGCCAGCGCCTCTCCTCCAGGAAGCGGACGCAGCTTGCCGAAGGGAGACTTCTTCACATAGCGGTTGTCGCCCTCAACTTTCTCTACCACGACTGTCGCTTCTTTGACCCTGAGCTTTTGGCAAGGCCCCCGAATGCAGCCCAAAGCCGCTGTTTGGCCTATCTCGGGTCTTTGGTCAGGACGTTCGGTAGTGAGCAGGAGTCGGTCACCCCTTCTGCCACAGGCCGTCGAATTAATATTCTGCAAGCTCGTCTGGGTGAGCTGTCCGCCAGGCTCACCAAAATTGGGCCAGTCGGTGACCTTTATGCTTGGGTGCCTCCCTCTGATTCTGAGGTTCCAGCTGACACCGCCGACGAGGCCCTCCAGCCTTACTCTTCTGTGTGCCCCGAGCTGCTCCAGCTCAGCGGCCGTGGCGCGTGGGATCCCATTCCCTACCTGGGGGATGAGCTGTGGATGGCTTTTGTTGAGCCCAGGTCTCTTCTGTTTGGAGGGGCCCCGGCCTCTGGTAGCTACCCTGACTGCTCCCTTGAGAGCGCCGAGGACACACTGAGACTCGCCCGTCTTTGGTCCTCCCTTGGGCTTTTGCACCTTGAGCCCTTCGACCCTGGGTTGGAGCCTTTCGAGTATACGCGGATCTTCTCTGCCCGAAAAAGCTCGGGCCGCCAACGGCAGATCGGGGACCGCCGCGGGCCCAATGCCTGCGAAGCTCGAGTGAAGGGCCCTTCCTCGTGGCTCCCAGCAGGGGAGGTTCTTACTTCTCTGACGGTGTGTCCCAAAACGCACGGCTTGGTCCTTTGTGCCACTGATCGCAGGGACTTTTACCATCAGTTGAAAATAACCCCTGAGCGAGCCAGCCGAAACCGTCTGAGGCCTTGTTTCTCCTCCGAACTTTTTGCGTCAGATCCCGCCTTGGAGGCCCTTTGGAAGAGGCTAGATCGCAACGCTCCTTGCCAGAAGGGTCCTGCTCGTCGGCCCCGACAGGTTCAGGCGTGTTTCTCTTCGGTTCTGCAAGGCGACCACTTGGGAGTTGAGGTTGCCACCGACAGCCACAGCCGTCTTCTTCAGGCACATGGTTTGCTGAGCCCAGCCCGGAGGCTCCTTTCAAAGACCCAGGTGCAGGCTTCCGATGTCCATGAAGGTCTGGTTATCGATGACTACTTTGCTGTTGCGGCTGTGCCCCGTCGGGTCCACGACACTGTGACCGCCACCACGCCGACCCCTGCCCTTGACTGCTTGACCAAGGCCCAGGAGGTTTACGCTAGAGAGGGCCTGTCTGGTTCTCCTGAAAAGGACCTGCTGAACGCACGTTGCGGCACGCTTGCCGGTGCTGAGGTCGACGCTCGGCCTGGGACTTTGGGGAGGGGCATCTGCCTGGTAGCTTCGCCTCGGGGAAAGCGCTTTGCTCTAGCCAGCTTGACCCTCGATTTGTGCCAGCTGCCTGCCACTACTGACGCCCTTCATGCTTGCTTGCTTGGGAGCTGGGTATCTGTTTTCACTTACAGGCGCCCCATGTTTTCGGTTTTCGACTCCGTCTTTGGGCTGGCTCCCACTGCCGCGTTGGATCCACAACACCCTCGCATAGTAAAGCTGCCCAGGAGTACTTGTCAGGAGTTCCTTCTCGCCGTCGCTCTTGCTCCGATTGCTGCCGCCGACATTGGCGTGCCCTATTGCGAGCGCATCTTTGCGACCGATGCCTCAGAGAAAAAGGGTGCTGTCTGCTCTGCTCTTCTCCCCACACACCTTCGGGAGCCGCTCTGGGGCTCCGCGGACAGGAAAGGAGGCTACGCTCGAGTGTGCTCCCCGGCCCAGGCTCTGCTGAAGAGGGTTGACCCTATGTGGGAAGAAGACCCGGAGCTTCCTGATGCCGTCCCTTCCGGCAGGCCTCTTGGATTTGTCTTCGACTTTGCGGCATATGGGCGTTCGCCCTGTCCCCTGCTTGGAGAAATGAAAGCCTCGGGCTGGACGTGCGGCCCTCTCTTGGATCCGGCTGTCTCTCCCCATTTCTGCTTGAGGGAGCCTCGGTTCCTCGAATGGCTGATTTTCCTTGTTGAGCAGGACCGCCTGCGGTGCATCTACCTCGCCCCTCTCTCTGGCCTTCCGCCTGAGTCTTTTGAGAGTCGTGCCGCACTTCGGGCCGTCTGTGGCGCATTGGCCGTGCTGGTGAAGTGTCTGGCAGCTGACGTGCCGGCTGTGTTTGAGCTGCCTGCCCTTTCTCCCTTTTGGGACGCACCTTTCTTAAGACGGTTCCTTAGGCGACGTGGAGTTGAGGAAATCTGGGCTGACTCTTGTGCTTTCGGCAGCCCTTACTTGAAGTGCCTGAGGTTCCTCACTGTCCTTTGTGACCTAAGGCCTGTTGCCCTGAGGTGCTCGTGTCATACTAAGCACCGGGCTGTTAAGGGTCGCTGCGCTCGGCCCACCGGAGCCCACTTCGTTGCTTTTGCCCGAGCCCTCGCTGCCTGCCTCTCCAAAGAGCTGCGCCATCGGGCAGCTATGCTTCGTGAAAGAGACTGTGACGTCTCAGGCCTTGAGAGGGTCGCCTCCGCCGACCTTGCCCTCTCTCTTGATTGGAGCACTGACCAGGTCTGGCCCTGGAAGGGCCAGGTTCACATCAACATCCTTGAAGCGTCTGCTCTGGCCCGTTTGTTCATCCAGGTTGCGGTGCGTGAAGGACCCTGCCGTTTTCCTGTGTTGTGCGATTCTCAGGTCGCCAGGTGTGCCGTGATAAAGGGCAGGAGTCCGTCGCCGGGACTCCGTCACGCTACTCGTCGGACCTCTGCTGTGTGCCTGGCCAGTGGACTTTATCCTGGTGGCCTTTTCTGTCCTACCAGATGGATCCCTGCCGATGGGCCTACGAGAGACCGTCCTATCGATCCTCCCGTCCTCTCCCTTGGCCCAAGTTTCTGGACTTACGAGCGCCTTCTTCGGGATGCCCAGAGACCTCGCCTCAAGAGGTGGGCCGCCAACTGGGTTCGGCTGGTCTTTGCCGTTGCACCTGTCACTGCCGACCTTCCTTTGCAACCTTCTGAAAACCGCCACGTCTCTCTACCGTTCCGAGTCTTCACCGGCCTTGACTTTGACGCCACCCTTGGTTACCCAGGAGAAGGTCCTGCTTCTGCTGTCCTGTGGGTCTGCCCTCTCCTTCTCCTCTTTGGTACCAGGCCCCTCTCGACCTACGGTCTCCTAGGCAGGCTTCAGGTTTGCTGGGTTGGTTTTAGCGGTCTTCCCTGTGCCCGCGCCATGGAAACTGCACGTGCTCAGAAAGCTGCTGGGAAGCGAAAGGAAGCTCGACAAGGCTCCTTCCTAGAACGAGGCCGGCCTACTCTGCCAACTACGAAGAACCGGCGGGACAAGCTTGTCTCCCTTTTCTCTGAATGGCTGCACAACAGAAGCCGGTCCTGGAAAGGTTTGGTCAGCATGGCACGTTTCGACATTGAGGCTGTGAACGAAGTTTTCATTTGGTATGGCCAGTGGCTGTACGAAGAAGGCATGCCCTATTACCACTACGTGGAGACGCTGAATGCTTTTACGGCTGAGTGCCCTGGGGCTCGCCGCCAAGTACAGGCGGCATGGGATATTGCTTTTGCGTGGCAGCGGCAGGAGCCGCCAACACATCACACTGCTCTGCCCTGGCAGCTGCTTCTAGCCTTGATTACGATTTCTCTGCTTTGGGGATGGGACGATGTCGCTGGGATTCTGGCCCTCTGCTGGGGCGGGCTAGCTCGGGTCGGCGAGGCTACTGATGCCCGTCGATCCGAACTGGTCCTGCCGGACGACGTTGGTAGAGAGTGTGGATGGGGCGTACGACAGGTCCTCCTCTCCATCCTTGAGCCGAAGACAAGGTACAGAGCAGCAAGGCACCAATGCCTTAAAGTAGACCAGCCTCAGCTTGTTGACATCATAGTCTATGCTTTTTCTGGACTGGCTCCTGGCGGAAAGCTCTGGCCCCGCTCCGGGTCAACTTTGAGAGCGCGGTTCAAGAAATTGCTGCAGGCTGTTGGAATAGGCGACGACTCGGTGCCGGACATGAAAAGCTTTGACCTTGCTAGCCTCCGCGCAGGGGGTGCTACGTGGCTGATGCTTTCTACAGAGTCCCCAGACTTTGTCCGGCGCCGCGGGAGATGGATCACAACAAAGGTGATGGAGATCTACGTACCGGAGGTCTCCTCGCTTATGTATCTTCCAAGGCTCTCCTTGGAACTTCGGAGCAACGTTTTTGACTGGGCCAACGGCTTCGCTGAAGCTTTTGCGTTTGCCCAGTGGTGCGACCGGTTGAGAATTCAGCCCGGCCAGCGCCTTTCTTTGCTGAAGCAAGGCCTTTATCATGCTTGAGTGGGTGGGTCCTCTTTATCTCGATGCTTTGGAAGATGGGTGAGCTCAGCTACGCGGCAAAGCCGCCGAAAACTTGTGTACCTGCAGACGAGGTGCAAAAAGAGCGGTTGAGTCCTTGATGCATAAGGACGAATGCCGTGATGTTGTGCCACTCAAGCTTCAGCCCACCCGCCGCTCCCACGGCCCTTGCTCAGCTACGCGGCAAAGCCGCCGAAAACTTGTGTACCTGCAGACGAGGTGCAAAAAGAGCGGTTGAGTCCTTGACTTGCATTTGTACGAGTGTTGGGTGAACTTCGAATGAGTTGGGACCAGAAGGCAAAATGAGTTTAAAGCAAGCTTGAGAGCCAACGAGTGAGATGGAAGTTTCAGGTGAGTTTTTTGAGTTTGAAGTGAGTATGAGGTGAGTTTGAGGCTTGAGATGAGTTTGGAGCGAGTTTGACATGAGTTTCGGGTGAGTTTTGGATCCCAAACCCCGAGAAGACGCCGAAATTGCTCTAAAACGCACCCAATGTTCGACCAAAACTCACTTTAACTCACTTTAATAAACACAACAGCCTGGTTTTCCGCACCTTGCCAAGAAGGTCTGGCAGGAGTGAGTTTTTTTTTATGATGGGATTTTCCGGAAAAAAACAAGAATTAAGCGTCAGATTTTTAAATGCTTGCCAGTTCCCCCCATATATATATAAAAGAAATTCTAGCGGCCCGCCGGGTCGTGAAACGATGAATGCTGGATGTTCAATCTCAGGATATGGAGTCCAGTTTCTTACAAGAACTTTATGCTTTGTTGGTATGTAAGAAACGTCATTGCCATGTATAGTTGTTTAACAAAAATCAAAAAAGATACGAACAGTTACGGAAAATATAGGAAAGCTTAGCCGGCATATAAAAGATATAACTAACATGCATGTAGTTACAATCCAGATGCAACTTCACTATAACTGAGATACATAACTCCAACATAAGTACGCTGTAAAGGTTTTATCAAGCCACAACATAGAAAAAACCCACTGTGTAGTCCGTATCAGCAAGCGGCCTCATGACTAACTAGCGCAAGCGATAAACTTTAATGGCCTATTGCGATGTCTTTGAGACAGGGGGCCCCGTGTTTTTTTTTTCCTCGGCGTGGCTGAGAGGCTCTGCTCAGCCGCGGTCACGGCTCCTTTTGTTTAGAAGGGAGACGGTCAGTCGGTCGGTCGGTCGGTGCGTCGGTCGGTGGTCGGTCGGTCAGTCGGTCGGCCGGCGGGGTTCTCGGTGCGTCACGACGCCGGCGCGTGGAGCGTCTGCGAGATTCTGGTCGTAAGTGGCGACCTTCTTGTTGTTCTCGGCGCATTGTGACACTGGCGCGTAGAGCTTCCGCCAAATTCTGAGCATAATTGATGACCCTCTCGTTGTTTTCGGCGCCGCTTGAAGCTATAGCGCTTTGAGGCTCCACGAAATTTTGAGCGTAAGTGGCGACCCTCTCGTTGTTTTCGGCGCATCGTCACGCTAGCGCGTGGAGCCTCCTCGCAATTCCTTCCGCAAGTGGCGACCCTCTCGCTGTTTGCGGCGCGTGGTGACGTTGGCGCCTGGAGCATCTTCGAAATTCTGGTCGCAAGTGGCGACCCTCTCGTATCGTCTCGTCGTTTTCGGGGCGCGCATGGAGCAACCTCGAAACTCAGGGTGCAAATGACCACCCTCTCAACGCTCCGTGATGTTGGAGTTTGGAGCGTCCTCCAAAATTCGGGGCGTAAGTGGCGACTCTCTCGTAAGCGTCGGAGCTCTGGCAGGTGTAGCGTACTCGAAATTCTGTTCCCGGATGACCACTCGCTCTTGATGGGCGCGGCGTGTCTTTGCGCTGGAGTATTGATCGTCACGACGAACTGGTATCGTGTCTAATAGAGAACCCGGTAAACAATCGTGGTGTTCTTCAGTGGTTTGCCAACGAGGGTCTGCGCCACCCCAAGCCCCCCGCTCTTTCAATAGGAGCTCATACTATATGTGATTTTCCAGAAGCTCCTACAAAAGGCTTGAAGTGTGGGTGATTCTTCATGTCGTGCGTGTCTTCAAAATCATCTTCTCTGGTGTCTCGTTTGTTTTCATGATGCTCATACGTCCTCGTGTTATTGTAGTGGTTCTGCATCATGCTTCATGATCCTCATTATTTTCGTCAGGTTCATCATACCATGGTCTTTACTCATTCTCCTCTCCTCATTCATAGGATTTTCAGTGTAGGTTTACCATTTTCATGTCTCTGATGATTACTCATCGCTATTTACCCTTATTGGGCATCATTCGTCGTTTGTCCGTCATTTGTGATTCTGTGATCTTCTGTCGTCATTTTTAAGTTATATCATCATTAAGAACGGCTTTTCATCATGTGTCATCAGATATCTTCATGTCTAACAACTTCAAGTCTCACGTTCACATTTCGTACATGTGTTTTTATTATGTTTCGTCATTATTAGTCCTGTTTCTTTGGGTTTCATCATTTCTTCTCATTTTCCATGGTTTGTTTGTTGATCCTCACTCAGTTTGTTAACCAGCCTCTCTCATTTTGAGAGAACAAGTGGCTGGGCGGGGGATAGCTAGTGTGCAAACCATTGAAATTGGATGCGACAAATGCTCTGAGGTGGATTCGCTATATGAGACATGATCCGAGCCTTCCCCGCGCCCTCAGCGCCCTCAGCGCCCTCCCCGCGCCCGCCCTCAGCTCCCTCAGCGCCTTCAGCGCCCTCAGCACCCTCACGGCCCTGAGCGCGGCGCGACTGCCGCGCCCCTCTTGCTGCCGAGCCTGCTTTGCCATGCATGTGCTGGGCGCGCGAAAAATTTCAGCGTCTATTTGACGCGTGCTTTCTGCAGTTGTCTTAGGCTGTTGCAACAAAGGGCATGTCAAATGGCCTGCAAGTGTCCATCACACGGCCCCAACCCCCCGAGGACGCGGAGTACCGACAAGTGCATTTGACGTGGCCTGGCTAGCGGAGGAATTAATCCACGGGAATAAATTTATGCTACTAGAATGCTCCCGGCGGAGGACTGGTGGAGGAGTCTAAGAGGGAAAGGGGTTGTGCAAGGCCTTCAACAGCAACATACAGAGTGCGACGAACTTTCGTCCTACCGCAGCATGAACTTTGGGACTTATGGTCCAGCACAGTTCGCAGTTCCTGAAACGGTGCACCCGGCTTCCATATAGGATGGCTAGAGCTAGAGCCTAGTCCTAGCATGCGTTTCACGAAACTTGCAACCGGACTGGACTCTGGCCAAAATGCAGGCTGCCTTCCGTAACCGTTTTTTCCCCGGCAGCGAAGCGATGGGGTCTTCAGCCCTTGGGCTTTGGAGCGGGGCCCCCCCCACCCTCTTCCCCATAGACTCCTACACACATGTGAGCCCTGGGGCTTCCTCCGGAACTAAGAAGTATTACATTTTTAAAACGGCGTAGAAATTACTCCGCTAGCCTGCGTAGGGTAAACGACACTTTGAGGTACTCCGTTACTCCGCAAGAGCGGGTATGTGAGGGAAAACTAGAGGGCACATGTAGATTAGAATCTTCAGTGCGGGAGAAGCTGAGCGTAAGAGACTTTGTCAGGCTGAACTGGACCGCCGTTCGGGTGAGCCTGAGCCACTGTACACAGATAGGAGCAGGAAGACTATTCGTTCCTGAATTTGTGCGTTTGAACCCAGCAAATGCTTGTGTCATGGATGTTTCCCAACACACCCGTGAGATTTTGAAGCAGAACGCATCCAGATGCGTAAAACCTTTTCTCAGGCAATTGGCTGCGGTTCCGTAACCTAAAATGGGAACTGGCTGATGCAGACTCCAGCATCACATGGTTGGAGCTTTCGCTTGACTTTCAAGCTTGTGCACACGTTTGGCTGGCCCCAGCTAATGAAGCTGGTCCCGGAGTCAATGCTGAAAGGGCTGCGAACCTTTTCGCACCAGCTGCTCGTCGGGTGGCGCAGAATTGTGGCGCCACTACTGCTCTAATGTTTGGGGACAAAGGAAACGCGCAGCGCGTTTACCGTGTCATCACTTAGTTTTCTTGGCTTCGGTAAGGCTGCTGGTAGACCCTTTCGAGCCTGTTTTCTGCAACCGGTTTCGGTGCACAAGTTGCTCACTCAAGCAGCGCTAGATTCGCAACTGAACAATACTTCCCAAAACCGGAGGTTTATCCCTAGCTTCAGTTCTCTGCCCAGACCTACTTGGACGCGTCCAAGGCGACGTCTGTGGTGGAAGCAGGCGGTTTTTGAAGTGCCAGCTCCTAGGAGCATGCGGCAGTGCGCTTCGCACAGAGCACATGCACATGCGGTTCAGTGGAGTGATGAAGAAAAACTGGAACTAGAGGAAGTGCGGGATTTGAGACACCGAGTTCGTATTGAAAAATGCCGTTTACGTAACAGGACAGGCCCATCATTGCACAAACACGTGTTAGGGCCCTTCGACGAAGGCACCGATTTTTGCTGTACTGTTTGCAAAAAGCACAGCGCTGGGGAATGTGTCAAGAATCCTAAAGGAGAAATGTGGCGGTCTTCAAGACTGCGGCGAGGAGCGGGGCCAAAGGGAAGCACGTGCAAGCGTGAAGCTGGCCCACAGACAGGAGCTCGTTTCAAACACAATGAGAAGGCTCAGGCGCAAGCTCTGCATGTCTTGGTTGTACCAACTGATATGCAGCAAGCTGTGACTTGCACTTTGTGTCATGAGGAAGCACGCAAAACTTGGAGAAGATTTGCTAAATTCGTGCGGCAATGTTGCCTTTGCAATGCGAGTGAGGATGCTTAGGCGCAGCTCTGTGGTGTGATTTACCACGTACATGCGTACATGTGCTTCTGCTGTTGTACTAGGACTCTTGCCAACTTTGTCTCACATCGCAGCATGACTGCTCAAGACCAGCCGTGCGTGCTAGGTCCAGGAAAAGACCGTGCCAGCCTGGGGTAGGTTGGTAGTTGTCTCTTGCTTGCGCAGTTAACCTAACGGCTTTATCTCACGATCGTCCTGCCTTGCTATTGCTTGTTGCTTTGCATTGCTACGATCTACGATTGGCTGCCCACTGCTTTGTGATCACGAGTTAAGTAGATCCCTCTGCTTTTCACAGGTTGTCAGCCGTAGGACCTCTGCATCCGATTGTGGATTGCTGCTTTGCCGCTGCCGCTTTAGGGTATTCGGAACGCCTGATCCAACCAGCGTCCGAAACACTTCTGTCGTCTCGGCCTGGTCCGAGTTCAGATCAGTGTCAGGTCGCGCGACCGAGAGAATGGCGACTCCGATCGGTTTTCCTTCGACTGTCGGTTCTTCACTAGTGACGCCAGTCGCACGGGATGTCGTGGAGCCCGATGATAGTGCCCACGCAGCCGGCTGCGCCTCGCACGCTTCGCTCGCTCGCTCTGCTTCGCTTGCTTCGCCTGCTGAGGACGATCTGAGAGCTCAGCATCATGTGCCGCCTTTGCCGTGCTCTGCTGCTGTTTTTGCAACGCCTGGCCCGATTGATGCCAGCATGCCTGCTGCCACTGCTCACGCTTTGCCTGCGTTGCCTGCCTTTTCCGCTTCTGCCCCTGCTCCCGCTTTTGCTGCTGCCCCTGGACGCTTGCCAGGAATGCAGCTCCTTTTTATACTCTCGCATTTCAGCACTGCAGCTTCCCTCTGCTTGCAGGTCTTCGCATGGGTTCGCTGGCTGGTCTACGTCGCCAATCCGATGACGCCTGTGCGGCATCGCATCTTCTTCCTGATCCTGGTGCTCGCTCGAAACTCAGCCCGAGGAGGACCGTGTGCTCCGCGGCGGGTGGGCCGAAAGCGACGCTTCGTGTCGCGACGGCAGGTTGCAGGGCTGGCGAGAGGACTCTCCCCAGGTACTCCGATGGCCGCAGATCGCGACGAAGCAGAGGTTCCGATCCGGCCTGCGATGCTGGTCGCACGCACCAGCTCGGGAACAGATCTTGCAGAATCCGCCGCTGGACTTTCTTCAGCCAGTTCCCTAGCAGCAGGGCCCCGTGACGCGGCCATTTCGGTGGAGCCGTCGATGCCGGAAGTACCCTCCAGCTCCGGACTGTGTTCTGCAGATGTCGGTCTTGCAGTTGCAGCACTGGCACCTGCCGCGATGGATAGGAGCACCTCCGAGTCCAGCCCTGAGTTCGTGCTCAACTGCCGTGATTGGAAGCTGCACCGCTTGCAGACGCCGGGTGCCCACGTTCTGGCTTGCGGGTCTTCTTTTCCCAAGAAAGCCACAATGGCCGTGAACATGAGCGTTGCCTATCGCTCGCTCTGCCTCAAAGCCGGGTGCTTCTGAGATTTTCGGCGAAGCCGTGCATCGGAGCTGTTCCATTCAGCACAGATGGCAGCCTCCTGAGTCTTTTCGCTCGCTGCTGTTTGCATGTGGCGAGTCTTGGGTTCGTTTCATTACAGACGCTGTTTAGGAAGCGTGCCCGGGCCTCGTCCCGTGCATCTCATATAGCGACGAGAAAACAAGGCCCGCGTGCACATGCTGATGTGTCTGCACTCTGTGAGTGTTGTGTGCTGCCATGCTCCTTTCCGGCCTCGTCTTGTGTTCGTTGCACGTACAGTTTGGTAGACACGTCGGAGGTTCTACCTGGTACTCGGTTTCTGCTGCTTCGAAGAGGGCAGCCTCGCGAAAATCACGACAGTCGTGTGCCTGCCCTGTGTGACCGAAACCCTCTGCTTGACATGCCTGCTCTCGGCTGCAGAGTCCGGCTCAAGCTGTGTATCTTGAAGTGACCCTAGCACGATTGGTCCTGCGTCACGATGCGGAGAGCCACAGCCGATGAGAAGACGATTTTGAGGCCTTCAAGAACGCGCACGATGTCCACTTTCCCAAAGCCGATCTGACGGGCTTGCTGCCAGAGCTCATGCAGCATTGTAACCTTGTCGCCGACTCGCTGTCGGTGCCCGTGTCCTGGGCATTGCTCGCCGAGGTGTGTGCGGCCTCCTTTCTTGCGCCCACGTCTGTCGTTTACGCGGAAAAGACGCTACCTCTCTTCACGATGCCCTGGGCCTTTGTTTTGCACCCGGGCGCAACGCAAACCAGTGGGCTTATGTCCACGTACGGCAAAGTGTTGCGACAGATCGAGCTCTGGGAAAACGACTTTCAGAAGCAGCGCGCCAAAGAACGCCATGAGGCGGCCATGGAGCGTGCCAACGCGCGTAGCAGTCCGCGGGATCGCAAAGTCTGGTGACGCAGCTCACGGATCGCACCGTGTGGGACAAAGTGACAGTGAAGGACCCGTGCCTCTTGTCTCTCAGTCGACCGCGGCAGTCTTGAGACAGGATCGAACGACGGTTCTGGTGGATGCCCCGTTCATCGGCATCTGCGGGGCTGTGCACATGGAGGAGCTCATGCGTGCCTTGGGGGAGGCGGATCCTCTAGGACTACGGGAACAGGCTGCTCGTCATGTACGAGCACCCACGTTTCACCCGCAGTGCTGAACTGCGCGAAGCGTGCGCGCGCATCCCCGGGCCTACCTTGCACGGTTACTTGGCCGAGTCTTTCTGGTCCCTGCATCGCGTGCACACCCCTGCTCACAAGCTCTCTGAGTTCACAACGGACCTGAACTATTCTTGGTTGTTCTACTCGTGGAGCCCGGAGGCTGCTTCAACTTTTTGGGAGAACTTCGACAGTTGCGCTGGAGACCAGGAAGAGAATTATGGGCTCGATCAGCAGGCTGCAAAGAAGGCTGGAAAGCGCAAGACGCGCCATTTTTCGTTTTGCTTTGCCCCTGCACAATCTGCAACAGAAGGCTTGCGGTACGGAGCCGGACAGGTGGAATCTTCGCATATCCTCGAATGCAGCTCGTGCGAGTTTGCTCTTCAGTGACTACATCGACAAGGTGTTCGAGCGCCTAGACATTCTGCGCAAGAAGGATGCTCCTGCGCCGCCGGCGCCCAAAGCCGTAGCGCGTGGGTCGGCTGCTGACATCAAGGCGCTGCTCGAGATGAACTCTGTTGACGACGTCAGTGCAGGTGTAGATGTTCAACACCTGTTCACGGCAGCACGTGCCGTTTGCCTGTCGCAGAAGTCGCCGTGTCTTCGTGCCCGCGACGTCCACCACATGCGTCCGGTTCGCACGCTGGAAAGCTGCCAACTTCTCGGCCGGCGAACTCTGCAGCTTCTGTGTCTCTTAGGCCTTGGATCAACAGGGTGTAGTACAAATGCATCCGGCACCAAGTGCCTCTGGTTCGTCAAGCGTCCCACTGAGCACCTGGGAAGCGAGGTCCTCCAGGGTGCTCTGCTTTCCTTGAGACTTTCTACCGATGAGTATCAAAGCCAGACGGAGCCGCAGATCCGAGCTGCGCGAAAGGCGAATCAGCCCGAGATCAAATGGACGGATCCGACTGAGCCACGAATCAAGGAGGCTATCGATCAAGCGGCCCAGAGTGTACTGGCATGGGGGGTTGCAGCCCCGGCTGCCCCGGCTGCTCCAGCTGCTCCCTGCAAATGGACGCAGGGGCTCAGGGGATTCTTCCCCCTGCGGATTCGGCTGAATCCCGTGAACTTCCGCACCTCGAAGGCGGAGGCGAAAACGACACGGACATCGTCTCTGACGAAGCCGAGCTCCAAGCCCTTGGACGAGTGGCAGGCATTTCGAGGTTCATCCTGTCATGTGTCATTCCGATCCTCGTGTAATTGTACCAAACGGAAAGCGGCTCCATTCTCATCGACCGCTTGCAGCAGCATTTCCAAGACGTCCTACTCTTCCAATGATTCTTCTGGATACAAGAGCTCTGCCGAAGCAGCAGTTTTCGAGGAGGAAGTCGAACGCTTGGTACAGAACGCAGTAGAGGTTGCTCTCGAGAAGAACCACATGGGAGATGTTGCAGCTTCGATTCAAGTGGAATTGCGTAATTCCATTTGTTGGCGTTTGTACAAGGAAGCTAGTTCTTGGAGGCTGCAGAAGCATGAGTGTTTGGAGGCCGCTGAGATGTTCGTGGACGCAATGCTGGACCAGTTATCGCGCGTACACAAGGACGATGCCTGGTTCTGCGACCTGGACCTGTGTCCGGCTTTGTGTCGAGTCTGGAAAGCTTTGCATGCGGAGAGACCAGATTACATAGAGACTCGAGTGGAACAGGCCATCATCGGCAAGCATCTTGAGCGTTTCGAGCAGTTGCTACTTGACAAAGCTATATGGCACTGTTCATTCGTTCATCTCGCGGGGGACAGGCAGATGCAGAAGATGCTCTACAAGGTTTTGTGGAGCAGTCACGAGCTTGCTTTCGCAGCGGCATCCTCGACGAAGCCGGCGGGCTTCACGCCCGTGGAGAGCGTCGAGTGCTTCATCAGAGAATGGGTGGAGCAAACAATGTACAAGATATGTAGTTGGCCACGCGAAACACAAGAGCGCGTGGCCAGCAAACTGAAGAATGTCTACGGCGTGCTGCAGCTGTTTCGGGAGCTCATGGGTCCTTTCGGGGAGCAGCATCCTTTCTCTTGCATTCCTGAGATTTTCATCCAGGTCATTGGTCCTCCTACCAGGAACTGGCCTTTTCTTGAAGAGGTTGTAACACAGTATTTCCGACGCGGCACCCGCACAGATCGGCGCGCGTCGCAGTGATCGTCATCCTTTTCTTGCTGCATCATGGATCATGCACATGTGTTCTGCATGCCAGGCACGTTTTCTTGATATCGATTCTTAAATGCTTTTCTGCGCGTTTTAATATTCTTTTCTCGACCACACTTACGTGAGTGAGGCGATTGATTGCGGCCCAGAGACGCAATGAGGAGCGGTGGCCTGGTCGTGAAAAGGTCATGCAACGTGGGTAGGCGGGGGGGGGTAGGGGGCAGGGCGGCAAGGAATTTGCCTTGGGGTCCGTAAACCGGGATCGTCGACCGAGGCCTCGGCTTCTGGCCAGGCGAAGTCGAACGTTCCAATTTTCTATGCCGGCAACTCGGTTTCTTTATTATCTTAGGTTGTCCACTCGCAAGGCATCAGTGAACTTGCGGAGCGACGACATTGCAAGCATCGCTGACACTTTTGTGGCTCAAAATGCTGCTGAGCTCGGACCCAAGCCATGTCGGCGCTTCTGGGTTAGGTTTCGGTGCGAAGAAGGAGGAAATGGCTGCGCCTTCCGGCCAGGCCAAGCCGAGAATTTTTATGTTTCGTAGAGACAAACACTGCATATGCACTTGCCGGGATTTTCATTTATTTGCACAGAGGGCTCCTTCGGGTATATGGATTCCTACTCGCAGCCGCCGTTCAGTGGTTGGTACAGGATTGTCCTTAGTTGGCGGTCCAGGCCTGCTTAGCAAGTTCCAACTCAACCGAGGCAACCTCCCGGCGGTCGCTAAGGTGAAGCGGAGAGTCGCGTCCCTGTTCAGTGATACGTTTTGGTACGAGCAGTGATACTTTTCGGAACCATCACGTTGGAATGCGGCGTTTCTTCGTTCGGCCTGCCGTTGTCTGGTGCTGTAGTCTGCCGTCCTAGGCTGTGTCAGTCCCGGCACGTCCATTCCGCCCGAGGCAGGGTCATGCGCCCAAGCGAGAGTTCTTCTGGGCACAGGGTTTACGAGTGGCAGAGCTGGTGCAGCAGGCCGAACCGGTCGGCCGAGCCCGCAACTTTTGAACCGGTCGGCCGAGGCTGCAATTTTTTTTTCTATGCGAAGAGCTATGGACGTTTCACGATCCCCGGACTCTTTGTGGTTCATGGTACAATGCCTGCTGGCTTCATTACGAGAGCGAGCTTGGCGACAAGTCTGCCATTCTCGTTTTGGCATTCTTGAGATCGGAAGAGCTACCCTGATAACTTTGGGCCCGCGAGTGACAAGCGTCTTGTATACCACGGGCGTGTCCTTGAGGTCGATTCTAAAATCCTTCCGTTTTTGTTGTTATATTTTGTGTCATTGGTCACATTCATGTCAGCCAGGCGAGTAGAGTGGGATCCAGAGAGGCAACGAAGAGCGGTCGTTCGGTTGCGACCATTTCATTTAACATGGTCCAGCAGGGGGGGAGGGGGGGGGGGCGGGGCGGGAATTAAATTGGATTGCCATCACTAAACTGGGATCGTCGACCGACGCCTCGGCTTCTGGCCAGGCGAAGTCCAAGGTTCGATTTTTTTTCGCGTCGGCCTTTTTTGGTTCTGTTCTTTCCTAGGTTGTTCACTTGCCAGGCACCAGTGAGCTTGCAGCACAGCGACTTCAATGCAAGCGTCGCCGACATCTTTGCGGCTCAAGAGGTCTAGGTTTCGACACGAACAAGGCGGAAATGGCTGCGGCTTCTGGCCAGGCCAAGTCGAGACTTCTGGCGTTCATTAGCGACACACTTTGCGCGTGCATTTTTGCATTTGCGGGTTTGTCATTTCATTGGCCAGAGGGTAGCAGTTTCGGTTGCCCTTCTTGTAGCCGGCGCGCGCGAGCTCAGGCGATTCTTCGATGGCAGAAATGGCTTCGGATTGTGTTGAGGTCGAGTCGAGACTTCTGGCGATGATTAGTGACGGACCTCGCCAGTGCAATTTTATGTTGGCGCAACGGATTGCTTTTCCTGAATTCAACAGAGGCAATGTCATGGGAGCAGAGAATCCTGGGGTCTCGGCTTCTGGCCAGACCAAGCCGAGTTTCTTGTCTTCTTTCAGTGATATGCATTGCGAGTCGCATGCGGTGTTTGTGTCGTTTGCTGTAAGCAAAGCGATTCTTTCGCCGTGCCAGCCTCGGTATGTCCATTTCCCCTCAGGCAGCGTCATGCGACCAAGCGAGAGTCCGTTCGGGCACAGGGTTTACGAGTGGCAGTGCTGGCGCGGCAGGCCGAACTGGTCGGCCGAGCCCGCATGTTGTTTGTTTTGGGCTGAGGTATTGATGTTTCACGATCCCTGGACCATTTGTGGTGCGTGTTACAATGCCTGCTGGCTTCACTACGAGAGCGAGCTCGGCGACAAACCTGCCAGTCTCGTTTTCGCTTTCCTTCAACCGGAAGAGCCACCCGAAGATGCTTGGGCATAGGAGCGACCAGGTTGAATGCAATTCAGGATTCGCAGATTAGGTGTTTGCTTCTTAGGCATCCAAGGAGGTTGCTATTCTTGCGCTAGTTAGTATATCGGCCGCCGCGAGGTCAAGATGGCGGAAAGGGCTGCGGCTTCTGGTCAGGCCAAGCCGAGACTTCTGGCGTTCACTCGTGACACACTTCGAAAGTGCATTCGTTTTCGTTTTTTTATGCAGAGGGTACCATCTTCCGCTGCCGTTCCTGCGGTCGGCGCCGCGGGAGCCGAGGCATTTCTTCGATGGCAGAAAATGCTTCGGCATTTGGCCAGACCAAGCTGAGCTTCTCGTTTTCATTCGCCGAGATGCATCGCGACTCGCATGCGGCGTGTCCGCGATCTGCACTTTGCTAAGTGATTCTTTCGTCGTGGCAGTTCCGGCATGCCCTTTTCGGCCGAGGCAGGGTCATTTTTTTCGATCGGTTAACGAGTCGCGGAGCTGCCGCAGCAAGTCGAACCGGTTGGCCGAGCCCGCAAGCTGTTAGTTACGCAAGAGCTGTTGTAGGTTCCACGGCCTCCACCATTGGTGGTACACGTTAGAAGTTCAGCTGGCTCTGTTACGAGAGCGAGCTCGGCAGCAGACACGGCAGCCTCCTTTAGTCTTTCCTCCGACCGGAAGAGCCGTCCGAAGATGCTTGGGTACATGAGTGACAAATCTGAATGCAACGCAGGACTCGCAGATCGGGTGTTTAGCTGCCGTTCGATCCAGGCAGATCTTGCGGAAGCGGTTCATGTCGGAAATTCGGTTTTGCGCTCTTTTCGGTACTCAGGCTGCAGTCGGCCACGGCCGGTAGTAGCTGTTCGTATACGTCACGATACGTTTTCCGTCACCGAGTGTTAGGCGGCTCAGATTCGGATTTCTCGACCTTGCCATGCCGGCCCAGCGGCGGGCGCAGAGAGTCTCGTTTTGTCTATTTTGTTTCTTGTGTCATTTGTATGTAGGGTCGTTAGACTGCTTCAGTCACGTCGAGCAGTTTATTCAGGTTGCCCCTGCGTGCGCTAGGACGCATCGCAGCTGAGGCAAGGCTATGCCGGTGGGAAAATCTCCTGGCGCCTCGGCTGCTGGCCAGGCCAAGCCGAGACGCCTGCCCTTTTTGGAGTAAGCTGTTATTTCATCGAGGAGATGCCGTCGTGAATCAGTGTATCCGTCCTCGGTTCAGGACTTTCGTCAGTCCGTGCTCGAGGCCTCATCGGCAAGTTGCAACTCAACCGAGGCAAGCTTCCGGCTGTTGCAAAGCTTTCGGCTTCGGCTTCTGGCCAGGTCAAGCGGAGATTCTCGTCCCTGTTTAAAGATACTTATCCGGACGAACAGCGAGACCTTTTGGCACCGTTCGGCAGTCCTGTCAGTGAAGCTGAGGCCAAGTCGCGCTGGTTCCACGACGGGTCAGAGCCAAGACGCCCGCTTGCGGAGTCAAGAAGGAGAGTCGAGCTTCCGTGAAGATCGAGAAATTACGAGAGAACGAGGGCCCCGTCAACGCGGCGGGGGCAACTCGCGCGAAGAAGCAGAAAGGCGTTCGAGTCAAGCTAGAGTCGAAGGAGTCGAAGGATGGCAAGAAGAATAAGGTTTACTGGCGTCTTGTGGAGCGGGACATTAAACGAATGCAGCTTCGCAAAAGACCAATGATCGCCAAGTCCCGGTTCGGCAAGCTCGCCCGAGAGACTCTGTGTTGTCTTCGCCAAGAAAACGGCAAGGATCTATGTCAACTTAGAATCGGGGGTGAGGCATTGGAACATCTTCAGCTGGCCGCCGAGGTTGCGCTGCTGCACTTATAGAGTCGGCAATCATGCGGACACAACGGATTCATTCTTTGCTCTCACCTGCGAGGCTCTCCTGACCAACTTTATCGAAGCGCGACACAAGCTCAAAACAAAGTCGGCGCTGAGAGCCATCGCAGAGATTCTGCCCGAAGACTTGCGGCACGTACTTAGTCCAAAAAGTGACTCAGTCTGTACTTATCAAGTTATTTTCACTAACATCATCGAGATTTCTGTGGTGCCGGGTTAATAACCGCGGAGACACTCGTTGCTGTTCGAACTTCTGATTAGGGCAGCTGGAAGAAGTCCACACAAGGTTGCGGACGAATCCGAACGGGCGAGGTTGCCGCCTTGTTCTTGGCGGCCGGGGCGCTGCTTGCAGGGGTAGCAGTGAAGTTCAGAAAATAAGGAGCGTCCGTTGCTTGGCACTAGAAGCGGGAGACTAGAGTGACTGCCAGGCTTAGCACATTCGTAAAGGAAGACTAGCACTCGCAAAAAAACGATGATGCACATGTTTGCAGTAGTTTTTTGGCTCGCGTCTCGGCTACTAGCCAGACGAAGCTGTGCTTATCGACAGGAACACGCCCGGCTAATCCGAGACCTCGGTAACAGTTCCGCCGAAGGCACAGCCAGTTCAGAGTAGTTGGTAGTTGTCAGAGACTAACAAAAAACATATCGCAACATGCAGTGACATGTAGCGTCGCGACGCATGTCTTGCCACTAATTATACGGGCCGCGTCTCGGCCATTGGCCAGACAAAGCAGTTCTTATTGGTAGGAGCAGAGTCGCAGCGGCTTCCTGGCTCGCGTTTCGTCGATTGCCCAGACAAAGCCGTTCTTCGCGGCTGGGGAGCGGTGCTTTCTTTTTGCTCCGGGGCGAACCGGCGGCTGCCACATTCTAGATTTCTTCGGGCGGCGAGGAGCACCAGGTTCTTAGGCTTCTCGTGACCTTCGGGCGATGACTCCCTGGCTGGCCGTGGCGCTGGCATCGCTTCTCATCCTTCGTCAAAGCAAGCAGCCTCTGCCGCGGCAGCTGACTAGATTTCTTACGTTTGCGTATCAAGACATCGAAGATCATCTTTGGGTCCTTCGGCTTGTATTTGTATTCACCGACATATAGACGTGTGTATATGCATATTCATACGTCCCTCACTTTTTCTTTCTTTTTCTTTTTGTTTCTTTTTCTGTCGTATAGGATGTAGCACAGTTCAGATGCATGTCTTACCGAGAAGCACGGAAGGTTCTTTGTCAGCACCGCGACCCATCCGTGGATCTGACTTGGAGGACTGTCTTGGACGAGAATCGAGCCGGCGCCCTTCCTTGGTCGGCCTTAGCTCACTACGGACCAGCTCTAGCTTTGCTTGCAATGAGACACATTTTGTCTTCGGGATGTCGATCGGAAGACAGAGCCGTGGCAGCTCGGTACTCAGCGTGGATTTCGCGCAGATGGGGCTGGCCTTCGACCTGGATCAGGCCGACATGCGAAGCTGACATTCTGGCGATGTCGCCTCCGCCCGATTTGCTGCCGGACCCCGACTCGCCAGTTTCGAGATCACGCCGGGCGCAATCGCACTCGCGGACGCCGCCTAGGAACGCCGAGGTTCGGGAGGCTCTTGAACCTTCTCTCCTCGAGCTGCCGCCGGATCCGGATGCGTTAGTTTCGGGACCAGGGCGCATGGCCTCGCGTTCGCGGACGCCGTCCAGGAATGCCACGGTCGAATCTGCTCTCGAAGTTTCTCCAGCGACGGCGGCTCACTGGCTGGACATGGGTCCTCGCAGTCCCATTCATCATGCGGATTCTCCGGGAAGCCTTCGCTGCAAAAGTTTCGAGTCTTTTTATCTCTAAAAGAGATGTTTTTTCTTTTTATGTTTGGAAAAGAATCACAACGAGAGAATCACTGGCATACTTCCAGCCCGCCGAGGCTGGTGGGCCATGCAGCGACAGGCTTGACCGCACGTTCCGGGCGCCTGTCCTGGGGAAGATGTGTGCACGGTTTCCGATTCTGACGATCCCGCGGATAAAAGTTCCTCGGCGTCTGCGTCAGTTCCCGTCCGTGCTCTTCCTCCAGCCGATGTTGCCAAAAAGGATTTGTGCATACGGCTCGGAGATTCTCCGAAGACCATGGCTGCCAAACGTCACCTGCCTTGTATTTTATTGCATGCACGATTATCTGGGTTTGCGTGGGCCGCAACCGAGGTTCTTTGTCTCGGAAGGCAAAAGCCGCGAGAGATTCTGAAGATCCCATAGCGGATCCCTTTCAGGACGGCGACTCGGTTCTCTTGCCCGCCTTGAAGATTCCTTCCGGTTGGCAAGCTCCGAACGCCGAAGAGTTGGATCAGTTCAACAGCCTCAACGACCGGCGTTGTAGCGATGTCAGTCTTGCCTTCGTTTGTATTTCCCGAAGCAGTGGTCCTCGTCGTGTTAATTACTTGGTGCAGGAAATTCCACCTCGTCCAAAGCATCAGTTGGACATGTCGGCTTCACGCTACTCCTGGTGGTATTGGACACAGCCCTGGGCTCCGGAGGTTTCTGCATCGCAGCCGGATGCGTATTCGAAAGCAATTCCGCTCGCCCGCAAGCCTGTCTCCTCTGCGACAGAGGTTCCTTTCGGGTGTGCAAAGTAAAAAAAACCGTTTATCTTGTTGTCGATGGCAAGTAATATTGTGCTCGTCAGGATCCCGTCGAGGACCAGCCGGAGCAAAAGGAGAATCCTCGCAGGGTGGTCCGATCGAAGTATGGCCTGTGTCCCAAGCATCATTGCGCGCGGCGGCCTTGCATTTTCGAGTCTGGTAGTAACGCAGGAAAACCCTTGCACGTGTGCAGTCGTTTCTTTAAGCGCAGCGGTGACAAGCGCGATTGTTGGCATTTCGAGATCCAGGATAGTCGAGTCGTGCAGGATCTGTGGCCGGATGCAATGAAAGAGAAGCACCTTAGTTTTCGAGCCCGACTGAACAGAGCCGGCCGCTGATTTCAGGCTCGGAATGTCAGGGACAGGCAACCTCAGCCGTGTCTAGAGACGCTGCGGTCGCGAATCTCCATGCGGTTTCTTAGCTGTCTTCGGTTGCATCCCGAACAGCCGCGCTGGCTTGCTTGTGCGGTACATCAATTAGCATAATTAGGGTCGGCGACAGTTGTGTTGGCCCTGACCATCCCATTTTGTGATGGTCGGGAACACGGTCTCGTTGCCTGCTGTGATCAGCACATGCATCAACGCGCCGAAGTACGTTCGGCGAATGTAATTCGCATCAATGAGGATAGGCGACATGCACACCTTCCTCGACGGAAAAGCGGAAAAGTATCTAGGTGCCAGCTTCCGTGCTCCGGAAGCACGAAGTTCGGGCCGATGCGATAGCTCTGCCACTTCTCTTTTGGATTCGACCGTTTCCCTGAGGTGCGTCGCTGTATCATCTGCGCGGTGGGCTGCTTTTACAGGCCTGCCTGTTGGGGAAGCCATGCTTCCTTGCGAAGGATTTCGGAACGGTCCTAGTTGCAAGGGTGTAGAGAAGCAGGACGAGCAGGGCCAGGCAGCTGTTTCGGAAGTTAACGCGGGGTTCGTGACTTTCAGGCTCGGCTACTGGCCAGTCCATGCCGAGCATCCGAGTGTTTATGTTATAGATCCACACTTTTAGATAAAATTATATATATATATATATACGCATATATATATATATATATATATATATATATATATATTTCTTCAGCGAGATCTTAATGGTGGCAGTCGTTGGGTAAGAAGACTGTAGTCAGGGCTCAGAACAATGTAAGCTTTTCTGCGATTTCCTTTTGTATTTGATGTATTGACAGAGTAGGCTTCTGCATGACACCGTTTCTCGTTCGGCTCCTGCGCAGTCTTGTTCTTTTCGTGCTAGTCAAGGCTATGTAAAAAATCTGAAAAAGATTCGTGGTTCATGATCTGAAGCCGTAGGACATCAAAGTTTCTTCCAACATCGACGCAATGCTCGCGCATCTCAACCGCTCCCGTGTGTGGTACGAGCTTCAGTCTGCAGATGTTAATTCTGCCGAGGGACTGAGGTCGCCGCCGGCCGACCTGGAGCCGCGGTCGGCCGCGGCTGTCGTCTCCCGGGTCTCTTCGACGGCCGCGGATGTCGACGCGGACTCGGACGTGGAAGGCTCCCCGACGAGCGTTTGTTCCGTTTACACTGTGTTTTCGTCCGAGACCGAAGAGGCCATCAGGGGGAGCGTGGAAACGACGCGACTTTATGCTCGCACACTGGCAGCTATCATCGCGCGCGGTCGCCGGCGGTTGCTCGCGTGTCCCGAGCAAGTTGTATCCTTGCAGAGACCACTCGCAGCAGCCGTTGCATTGCACGTACGTGGGGTGCGGATTCTCAGAGCATCGATTTTTCGCCGGCTCCAGGATCTGCGTCGCATGGATGCGTTTGAAGAACGCGAAGTGCGTCTAGTCATTTCCGATTTACTGATTGCTCTGAGATCAACAGCGCCGGACGGCGGACGGATCTCAGGATCACTGGCAGACAGCTGAGCGTGTGCGTCCCGGAGCTGTCATTTCCAGGCAAATTCGTAATTCCATTTGCAAATGTTTCACGGAAGGCTCAGACGCAAGCAGTCGCAAAGTAGCTTTCATTGTGCTTTTGTAGCTCTGGGGATCATTGGAGTCAAGAAGTCCAGCATCCTCCACGCCAGGTTCGTGGAGCCTCACACGACATCCACTGCAGAGTCCGTGGCTGGATCAGGTGCATCCGTCGAAGTTGTATGTTCTCAGCTGCTGCAAGGTCCTTTTACTGGTGTATGCACGAACTCGCATTCTCGAGGCCATTTGGGCTCTGTGACGTTTGGAAAGTGCCCTTGTCTTTGGCCAAAGCTTCGGCTGCTGGCCAGGCTAAGTCGTCCAAGCGATGAAGCGATCTGCAGCAATGCTCGAGACGAAAGCTTCTTCCGGGGAGTCGGGTCAATGCTTCTCCAACAGTGGGCGTTTCAAACTTCGCCACACCGAAATAGTTGCAGGCCTGCAGTACCCTGGCTTGAAAGTCTTGGTGGAGCGCTGGTGCGCCACGTCCGTTCCCCATCGCTACACGGCCATCAAATCCAGCAAGAAGACCGCTCCCAAGAAAGGATGTGCGGATTTTCTCCGCATGGAGTTTTGGTGCAACTCTTGCATCCATTGTCACGGAAGGAAAGGCTGGCGTGGCTTTGCATCGTACGAGAAGGAAACTGTCCGCATCTACACCACAGAGGACTCGGAGCACGGCAACTGGGACTACAAGTATGGAGGGCGACAGAAAGGTCTCGACTCGACCGCAAAGGCTCTGGTCAGGCAGGGCGTGCAGAACTTTCCGAACAACCACGAAGTGGTGGAGTTTGTTTGTCGGCACTTGCCGTCGGGGGTGGAGTGGCCGGAAGAGAAGAACTTGAGGTTATTCATTGAGAACTACCGCAGGAGGTTGCATCGCAAAGCTCTTCCGCCGTTGCCCATCGGAGCAGCCTGAGGACTCGGCACCTGCCGTCGGGGGCTCCTCCGCAGCTGCCCATCACAGCACCCTCACGGATGCAGACGTTCGTGCAAGCAACAGAACACGAGCTTTCCGTCCCCGGTATTTACATAGAAGGCTGTCAGGTTCGCTGTGATTGCAGTTCTCGAGCCTGTTGCGTTTATTTTCGCAAGGTCATGCTTTTGCAATCTTTTGGCTCGAATCGTGCTATGCAGGAGGCCTCGGCTGATGGCCAGGCCAAGAAATTTTATATGTGATTTTTTTGGGCCGGAGTTTCGCCTGCTGGCCAGGCTGAGTCGTCCAAGCGATGAAGCGATCTGCAGCAAGGCTCGAGACGAAAGCTTCTTCCGGGGAGTCGGGCCAATGCTTCTGCAAGAGTGGGCGTTTCAAACTTCGCCATACCGAAACAGGTGCAGGCCCGGAGTACCCCGGCTTGAAAGACTTGGTGGAGCCCTGCCGCGCTACGTCCGCCCCTCCTTCGCTACAGGGCCATCAAATCCAGCAAGAAGACCGCTTCGAAGAAGGGATGTGCGGATTTTCTATGCATGGAGTTTCGGTGCAACTCCTGCATCCAATGTCACGGAAGGAAAGGCTGGCGTGGTTTTGCATCGTAGGAGAAGGAGACTGTCCGCATCTACACCACCGAGGACTCGGAGCACGGCAAGTGGGACTACAAGTATGGATGGCGACAGAAAGGTCTCGACTCGACCAGATCGGGCACGTTACAGCAGTCTGCAGGAAAGGCAACGACGAGGCATTCCAGCCAGGTTCTGGCACGGTCAGGTGTCCGGATGCATCCTGCTGCCTCTTGAGGTTCTTCCTGTTGCTCCTTGAAATACGCGAAAGCGTAGCCAAGCGAAGCGAAATGCTCTGTTCTGCCTTCGGTTATTCGGTTCGGCCCGACGAGGTTTGCAACGCGAAGCTTTCGTCCTGCACGCACTAGTCATTGTTATGCAAAACTAATGCATACATATATGTTGGCTCGAAGTGCGGTGTCGTTTTGCGCTGCATTCCAGGCCTCGGCTGCTAGCCAGGTCAAGCCGTTGCTCTCTTTTTTTTTGTTTGCCAGGGCATGACGAAGTCGAAGCGGCCTGCAGCAAAGGCAGTGGAACTTTCAGAACAACCACAAAGTGGTGGAGTTTGTCTGCTGGCACTCGCCGTTGGGGTTGGAGTGGCAGGAAGAGAAGAATTACATTTTTCATTGATAAATACTGCAGGACGCGTAGAAACCTCTCGGTTCTAAAAAAGGTGCCGCTTGTCACTGCATGCCGGGCCTCGGCCGCTGGCCAGGTCAAGCCGTCCTTTCCGTTTTAGTTTCGGCACGACTCGGTTCGAAGTCACCGTTATTTTACAGGGCACTCGTTAGTCGTTGGTATGCAAAACAAATGCACAGAAATCGGTTGGCTCGAACTGCGGTGTCGTTTTGCGCTGCAACCCAGGCCTCGGCTGCTAGCCAGGTCAAGCTGTTGCTCTGCTTCTTTATTGTTTGCTAGGGCATGACGAAGTCGCAGCGGCCTGCAGCAAAGTCAGCGGAACTTTCAGAACAACCACAAAGTGGTGGAGTTTGTTTGCTGGCACTTGCCGTCGGGGGTGGAGTGGTCGGAAGAGAAGAACTTCATTTTGCATTGCTAATTACTGCAGGACGCGTATAAATCTCTCGGTTCTAAGTTCTGTGCCGTTTCACACCGCACACCAGGCCTCGGCCGCTGGCCAGGTCAAGCCGTTTCATTTCATTTGAGTTTGGGCATGTTGCGGCGGTCTGCAGCAAAGGCAGCGACGAGGCATTCCAGCCAGGTTCCGCCAGGTTCGGGCGTCGGGAAGCAGCCCGCCTCCTCTTCGGTTTCTTCTTGTTGTCTTCTGAAATACGCGAAACTGCAGGCCAGCGAAGCAGAATGCTCCATGCTGCTCTCAGTTTTTTCGGTCCTGCCCACCGAGGTACGCGCCGTGCAGATTTCGTTTTGCACGCAAGAGTCATTTTTATGTAAGGCAGATGCGTGCAAATCGGTCGGCTCGAAGTGCGGTGGCATTTTGCGCTGCACCCCGGGCCTCGGCTTCTAGCCAGGTCAAGCCGTCGCTCTCCTTTTTATTGTTAGCCGGGGCATGACGAAATACGCGAAACTGCAGGCCAGCGAAGCAAAATGCTCCATGCTGCTCTCAGTTTTTTTGGTCCTGCCCACCGAGGTACGCGCCGTTCAGCTTTCGTTTTGCACGCATGAGTCATTGTTATGTATGGCAGATGCATGCAAATCGGTCGGCTCGAAGTGCGGTGGCATTTTGCGCCGCACCCCGGGCCTCGGCTTCTAGCCAGGTCAAGCCGTCGCTCTCCTTTTTATTGTTAGCCGGGGCATGACGAAGCCGAAGCCGCCTGCTGCAAAGGCAGCAAAGAAACCTGCCGGCAAGGTTCTGCGCCGCCCAGCCGCGCAGAAGCGGCCTGCCGCTCGGAAGCGACCCGCAGCCCAGAAGCGGATTCGTAGAGCATGTGCGCAAGTACAAGGACTTCAAGGAATACGTTACCCAATGGTGCACAACAGCCTTCAAGGGTCGAACAATGGCCATCAAATCCAGCAAGCACGTGCAGGTGCCTTCAGGCACCTTTCGCATGAACATCTGGTGCAACTCGTGCATCAAATGTCACAAGAACAAGGGTTGGCAAGGGTTCGCTACGTACAGGAACAAGACCGTGGAGGTGCACAGCACGCCTCCCTCCGAGCACGGCAACTGGGATTACAGATACGGCCAGCGCGAGAAGAGTCTGGACGAGCAGGAGAAGAGTATCATCAGGGCTCATGTGGATGGCAAAGATACATACCGTATGCAGTCGCTCATGCAGGATATGCGCAAGAAGACGAGCAAAGCCAAGCGGTTGCCCGACGAGACCAACATCAAGTACTTCATAGACAGCGACCGGAGGAGAGGAAGAAAAACTGGCAAAAACCAGGGAATGTGCAAGCTCGCTCGTTTGCGCGACTGGGCAATCTGTGATTTCGAGGCTCAGGCGTTTCAAATGCCGACCATGGACAAGGTGAACCATTTGAACACTTGGGCGCTGTTGCAGCAGCGTTTACAAGAAAAGGACTTCCTGTTCTGTTTTGCCGACGTGGGAGCGGTTCGTGATGTGTTTCGTCTTCTGTCCAGCTTCCAATGTATCCGGCTTTGTTTCGATGGCACTTTCAAGCTCACGAAGAACAACTATGTTCTGCTCACCGGGGGCATTCTCACGAAGGAGCTGGGCAAGCATGGTTACGCGACTCACTACCAGGAGCTGCTGTATGCCCTCGTTTCGCAGGAGAGCGAGGTGTGCTATGTGGATTTCATGACCGCCTTGAACAGTCTGGTGAAGCACGTGGCCGATGTGGAGCTTTGCCAAATCGATTACCTGCAGATACATGGTGATCAGGCCAGAGGGCTGGAGGCAGCGCGGCGTCGAATCTACCCAAATAGCGTTCGGGTGTCTGACTTCGCTCACATAATCGGCGCCACCAGACGCGGCCTTCCCAAGCTTTCGGACGACATCAAAGTTTGGAGGGCCGGCATCTTCAAGAACGTGAAGTCCAAGCTGAGGCAGCAGGAATACCTGAAGCTCGTGGAGTTTGCTGTCTTCACTAGCAGAACCGCTTCTCCTGGCGCCTTCGCTGCCATTTGGGAGACGGTCTTCCTCTTTCTCCAAAGTTTGCAGCCGCCGGAAGACGATGCGATCTTTGCTCTGCAGTCGTACTGGCTGGAGGAGCGTCCCGACTGCCGCGGTTTCACCGCCTGCTGGAACGTCCATCCTGCACGCGTGCAGCCAGGTTCTGGGTCGGGTAGTCAGGCTCAAGAGAACTGGCACAAGAACAAGCTGAAGGCTGGCGTTTGCTTGAAGCAGAGCGTGGACCTCTTTCTGCAGAACCTCACAGAGTTTGCCAACGTGCGAGGCGAAGTCTTGCGCAGGCGCGAAAAAAAACTGGTGGACGTTCCCTCCGAAAAGTGGGATCGGGAACTCCTGTCCGGCTCTTTTCTTCCGAGGGAAGGTCGTACTACGACGCTGGAGTATCTCGCCAGACCCTCTGCAGTTTACGAAGTTTCGCGGGCAGACGGTCGTCGGTACTTCTGCGTGCGGCGCAGCCTTCGACGTCTCGAGGATGGAGACCATTTCGTCTTGCAGGAGCCGGGCGACAACGAGTTCAACGACAAAAAGTGTCGGGCTTTGGCCAACCTGCACTTTTGCGACACCTTGCAGGAAGCGAAAGTTGCATTGGGGGACTTGAGGGCTCCAAATCCCTTGCACAGGGATCCGGAGAGAGTCTTGCGTCTCGTGGCAGTCTTTGTCGTGGTGTGCGTCGACGTGGAACTCCCTCATCCCTGGTGGCGATCTTCGCATCAAGGCGGCGCCCACTGCAAACACTTCTGCGTTCAGGGGTGCTGCGAGCATCTCTACACGGCCTTGAGCTTGTGCGGCTTGTTGGACGTGAGGATGCCTTGCGAGGCGCGGGAAAAAGGCTTCAGGAAGGGCAGGGCGGAGCCGATGGAGGTGCCCAAAAAGAAGGCTAGGCCTCCCAGCAATGCCCCGTACGCTCCGGCGTCGGACGGCGCCGGAAGAGCGAATGCTACCAGGTCGAAAGCACTTCCTGCCGCTGGCTACTTGGAGAGCGAGGACAGCCGTCGCGACATGTACAAGGAGATGAAGAAGTATGCTTACTTCGAGCAAAAACAGAGAGAGAAGCTTCTCGGAAAAAAAACCCCGAGTCAGACATCGAAGAGTAGATGCTCCCGTCACGGCGTTTCGGAGAAGATTCTCGTCGTGGCCACGTCTGGCGTCCTTGTTGTCGCCCTTTTTTCACTGGTCCTTTAGCTTCGTCTTGGACCTTTTTTTATGTCAAATTAGTAATCGTCCCGCCCGACTTTCTTTTCGATGTCGCTGGCACATGCATCTCCATGACACGCAGACGGGTGGAATACGCCGCCTGTCTGCCAATTCGCATCTCCGGCCGTGCCGGCCGACGGCTTTGCTTGCATTGCAAAAACAAACCCTTCCTTTTTGCTTTGGGCACGTCGCAGCGGTCCGCAGGATAGGCAGCGATGAGGCAATCTAGCAAGGCGTTGCAACGGTTAGGTGTCCGGAAGTAGCGTGCCGTCTCTTCGGTTTCGTTTCTTGGCCCTTTGAAATGTGCGAAACTGCTAGCAGACGAACCAGAATGCATTCTTCTGCCCTCGGCTTGTCGGTGCAGTCTACCGAGGTACACATGACGCAGGTCTTGTCTCGTAACCGCCAGTCAAAGTTATGCTTGGCGGATGCATGTAAAATTCTCGGCTCGAAGCGTGGCGGCGTCCGCTGCTGCGTTCCACGCCTCGGCTTCTGGCCAGGTCAAGCTTTCCTTTCCTTTCCATTTTCAGTGCGGACATGACAAAGCCGAAGCGGCCTGCGGCGAAGGCAGCAAAGAGACCTTCCGGCAGGCCTCTGCGCTGCCCCGCCGCGCAGAAGCGGTCTGCTGCCCAGAAGCGACCCGCAGCTCAGAGCCGGAGTCCGGCGCTTCGACTTCAAGCAGCAGAACGCAGGAGAGGAAAAGGAAGCGGCCAAAACCAGGTTTGCGTCGAGCTCGGTCGTCTGCCGACTAGCGCGATCCGCGACTTGGAGGCTTGGGCGTCTGGCCTGCCGACCATGGAGAACTTCAGCCAAGACTGTACCTGGGCGTTGTTGCACCAGCGCTTCCTAGAAACGGACTTCGTGTTTTGTTTCGCTGACGTGGGAGCGGTCCGCGATGTTTTCCGCCTGGTGTCCAGCATCCAATGCATGTGCTTCTATTTCGACGGCAGTTTCAAGCTCACGAAGAACAACTACATTTTGCTCACCGGGGGCATTCTCTGGAAGGAATTGGGCAAGCGTGGTTACGCGACTCGCTACCAGGAGTTGGTGTATGCCTTCGTTTCGCAGGAGAGCGAGGAGTCTTACGTGGACGTCATGACTGCCTTGAACCGTCTGGTCAAGCACGCGGTGAACTTGGATCTGTGCGATGTCGAGCACCTGCAAATACACGGACCCGAGGCCACAGGGCTGGAGGCCGCGCGGCGTCAAATCTACCCAAACAGCGTTCGGGTGTCTGACTTCGCTTACATGATCGGCGCCAGGAGAAGCGGCCTTCCCAAGCTTTCGGACGACATCAACATCTGGAGGGCCGGCATCTTCAAGAACGTGAAGTCCAAGCTCAGGCAGCAGGAATACCTGCGTCTCGTGGAGTTTGCTGTCTTCTGCAGCAGAACCGCTTCTCCTGGTGCTTTCGCCGCCATTTGGGAGGCGATCTTCGACTCTCTCGAAAGCTTGCAGCCGCCGGAAACGGAGGCGATCCGACTTCTGAAGACGCACTGGCTGGAGGAGCGTGGCGACCGTCTCGGTTTCAGCGCCTGTTGGAACGTCCATCCTGCCCGTGTGCAGCCCGGTTCCGGGTCGGCTGGGCAGGCTCAAGAGCACTGGCACCAACACGAGCTGAAGGCTTGCGTATCCTCAAAGCAGAGCGTGGGCGACTTTCTCGCGAACCTGACAGAGTTTGCCAAGGTACGAGGTAAAGTCTTGCGCGGGCGCAAGAAACTTCTGGCCGACGTTCCGTCCGAACGGTGGCGGGAGTTCCTGTGGGGCCCTTATCTTCCGAGAGAAGGTCGTACCACAACGCTGGAGTATCTCTTCAGACCCTCTGCAGTTTGTGAAGTTTCGCGGGGAGACGGTCGTCGGTATTTCTGCATGCGGCGCAGCCTCCGACGTCTCGAGGACGGAGACAACTGGGTCCTGCAGGAGCCGGGCGAGGCCGAGTTCGACGTGGAAAAGTGCCTTGCTTTGGCCAACCTGCATTTTTGCGATACTCTGCAGGAGGCGAAAGCTGCATTTGCGGGCTTGAACGCTCCAAATCCCTTGCACATCGACCTGGAGAGAGTCTTGCGACTCGCGTCAGCCTATGTTGTCGTGTGCGTCGATACGGACTTCCCTCATCCCTGGTGGCGATCTTCGCATGAAGGTGTTGCAGAACATCGTCTTGGCGTCTGTCAATGCAGACACTTCTGTCTTCGGGGGTGTTGCGAGCATCTCTACACGGCGCTCGGTTTGTGCGACAAGTTGAAGCTGCGCGACTTGAACTAGGAGCCGAGGAAGTATGCTGTCTTCGAGAAGTCTCTTCGAATAGCAAGCCTTAACGGAGACGGCGAAGACCAAAACCTCTCGTCAATGCGCTTCGGAGAACATTCCTTTCGTGCTTATGTCTCGCATCCTTACCGTCGCCGTTTTGATGGATCCTGAAGCTTTGTCTTGGATTTATATTTATCTCAACCCAGCAATTGTCTCGCCTGACTCGCTGTCGCTGGCACATGCATCTTGACCGCCACAGACGGGTGGTATGCGCCACGTGTCGGCTAATTCGAAATTCCCGGAATGCTGGCCGACGCCTTTTCTTGCATCGGAAAAAAAAGAGCTGGCTTTTCTTTGTATAAGATCAGAATGTCACATGTAAATAAGAAACTAACCGAATCTAGGAAGGCGGAAAACCCGTCATGCCTTTCCCCCGTCTCTCGTTTTCCTTAATCCGATCATCTCGTTCAGGTCCTTTGCATTCTTGCCGATGATGCACTTTCTCCTCGCGCCGGACGTCTACCTCGCTCGGTCGCGACCTGAACGTGTTGTTTGCAGTTCGAAAAGAAAAGGAAAGTCTCGGTTTTGCGGCGCTGCCCCGGCGGTCGCTTGCGCGAAGATTTGCTGGGTCGCCGGCTAAGCCGACGTTGCACAAACACACGAATGAGCGCATTGCCTCCGATTCACGTGTTTCTGCGATCTTAGGTCGAGGGCTGTCCCTGCACGGCACAGACCACGACCCCGGAGAGGCCAGGATATCGATGACCCCTTTCTCTCGTGACGGAGCCTGCGAAGGTGGCAGTGCAAGTGTTTTGCAGGATCTCGGGTCTCGGCTCTCTAGCCAGACCAAGCTGAGGTTGCACTCGACGTACATCTTCGGGTAGTTGTAGGGTGGCTCGTCGCCATGGCTTCGCACGCGACAATCAAAATACACGCAGTCGAGATTCGAACGTGCTGTCTGCATTTCGAAAGGAACAAAAAGGTCTTGGCTTCGCGGTGCTGCCTCGGCGGTGACTCCTGCAAGGATTTGCCCGGTCGCCATCCAAGCCGATGTTACATGTACATGCATATTTTTTCGCATCGCCTCTATCCAGACAAAGTTCAGGTAGCACTTCACGTACATCTTCGTGTGGTCGTAGCGCGACCCGTTGCCTTGGCTTCGCACAAGACATTCAAAATACATGTGGCCGACCACCCCGGCGACCTGCGTGTTGCTTCGCTGGATGGTCTGCCCAACCGGGTCCAGGCAGCGCCCAGCTGTTTTTGGGGAAAGACTTTGTCAGGATCGATGTGTGGGGATCGAAGCGGGTCCTTGGGCCTGCTTTCGGCGTCGCTCCCGTAGTTCTGCAGCTGCAAGACAACGGATGCGATGTTTGCGAAGCGGGGGACCACGGAGCCTTTGTCATGTCGACAGAGGACCTATCGCGGAAAACGAGCTTCTGCATGCAGGTCAGAGGAGGAACTTCCTGCGACGGGCCAGGCTTTCTTCCTTAGCGTGCTTCTCTCGTTCAGGGCTTTGCTTTGTCGACAGTGACACGTCCTGTGTTCTTCGCGATGGAGAGCTCCCGGAGAGGCCAGCAACTGTCTTGCTCGGTGGCGATAAGAACGACTCGCCGGAGAACTTGGAGCTTTGTGTTCGGCTCTTTGGGATGAGCAGAAGGATGACAAGCGAGCACTTCACGAGCTGAGGTGCGAGAATCGTTCATTGAGGGACGAGAATGCAATGATACAGTTGGAGGTCTATGAACTGCCTCACGGAAGGCAGTGTGAGAGGCGCGATGCAAGCACGCAGACATGATGCCATTTGCGGTCACCAATTCCCTTTACGGTGACCAGGCTTGTGAAATGAGAAGGCCGTGTTACGCACATCAATGCCCTTTACGATGTGCAGGCCGTGTGAGAGAACTGTGAGCCCGTGTTACGTGTGCCAAGGTTTACGGTGCACAGGGCATGTGGAGTGAGTTTCGCTTTAGTTTCGTGAGCTTCGTAGCTGTACGGTAGTGTGCAAACGAACCTCAGGCGGGGTGATGAAACATTACATCCCTGCCCTTTGTACACACGTTGCTTGAACAGTTTTACATGTGTTAACACGTGATTTTGGCATGAGCCCAATTTCATGGAGCACATTGTGAATTGCAGAACTCCGCTACGTACGAGGCTCTGAGTTTGTGGAAAAGTCCGATTACGTTTTCAAGAAGGAAGGAAAACACGACGAGGAACTTTCCGCCAAAGGACCTGTGAACGAAAGTTCGTTCCAGAAAGGAAAAGGCCTTGGAGAGTTTGAAGGAAACTGGTTTGCAGTCTACAGTTTCCAGAACAGGAAATACCAGTGGAAGTGGAACGAGAAGAAAACCCAGTGGTACTGGTATTCAGGATCAAAGGAAACAGGTTGGCGCATCGCGTCAAAAGATGCCAAAAGAAAAGAGAAGTGCCAGTCGCAGGCAAAGCAGCTTGAAGAGTACTTCAAGGAACAAGCAGAAAAGCTCAGGAAAGACAACGAAGAGGACGAGGAAGAAGAAGAGGAGCCAGAAGAGCAGGAAGACCAAAGCAAAGGAAAGCCAGACTTTCAGTGAGGCTAGAACGCCGAGGAAGTGAGGCCAGAGAGCCGAGGAAAGAGCAGCAACACAGGAACCGTGGCACAGCCCTTTTTGTTTCTGTGGTGATCTAAGTAAGTGCAGGAACACTTTTGTACAGTCTAGCAACCTTGGAGAGGATTGCGAGTGAACGGCAACGTTTGCGAAGAGGAACAGCGTTTGTTTTGTAGTGAAAAGGAACTGCAGCGTGTTTACTGTTTGTCAAAGAAAGTCGGAGTCACCTCAGTCGAGGAACTTTCGCTAACTCCGAAGGCGGGGTGTTAAACATTCTGCCAGGAACAGTAACACCGCTAGCGCAGTGTAGTTAATGTACAGGAACAGCCGGACTCACGCCCGTGACGTGCAGGCTCGAGACCCAGCGGACACAGCGACCTACAAGGAAAAGTGACCGCTTCAGTTTGAGAGTAGAAACCATAGTGAAGCCCGTTCTTTAACATTTTCTCGAAAAGATTGCGAGTTCCCGAGGGTTTCAGTGCGTTGTCCCAACGGTTCTCTGGCATCACGGTGATATCTGGATTGCATTACACGTATCAAGCGCTAAGCGTTCGATGGGGGAGGCGACGACGCACTTATCGTTCGCATCTTTGCTTACCTGGACTACCCCTGACCACTAAAGTTGGGAAGAATCCGAAAAGTCACTCATGAAGCCCGCAATAAGCTGCAACCAATCCTGGAAATCCAGCGAACCTCCAGCTGGATCTGGTGGGGCTAATTTGGGAAAGGTCGTAATGCCCGTTTTTACCGTTTCTGGGGCATCCTCCTTCTTGCTACTGCTAAGGTGCTGGGCTTGCAAAATTTGCAGCTGCTGCACTCCCAACAATACGGCATCAAGCACGGTGTTACCTGACATAGGAGGGCCTTGGGTTCCCCCCGGCGACACACTGGGTGCTCCAACTGGAGCCGTGCTGGCCTGAGCAGTGATGCCTGTGGAATTGAGCCCGAAGCCTTGATCTGACCCAGACCCGGGTTTTCGGCTCGAGAATGGGGGTCTGGGCCAGAATAGGTGGAATCCCCTTGCACACCCGGTGGTGCGCTGCTTGGCAACCCTTCCGGGTGGCGCTGCATTGCTAGGTAACCTTTGGGAACCTTGCAACCCCGACCAAAAGTTGGACCGTAACCCTGAAGTTGCTTGAAGCTGCCGTTTGAGCGGGCGCTCTCAAAGCCTCAACCGCCTGCGCTGCAGCATCATGGACCTGATACGTGATTGGAGTGCGCACCTGTGGCCTGGGAACCTCAGCAAGGGGGGGTCGTTGGAGCCAGTGTGGCACTACTCGTCGCTGCCAATTCTCTCCTTACCTGTTCCCTGAGAGCTTGTTCCCTTTGGGCTGCCTCTTCAAGTTGCCTCCGCATCCTCTGTATTTCTAGGTCCTGAGCCTGCGCCCGTTGATCAAACCCCGCTAACTGCCTTGCAACCTCAGCTTGAATGGCTTCTTGAGGCAAAGACGATGAATCTGTTCTTGACTGGGGCCTCTCGGGCATACCCGCGTACAATAAAGGAGCCCTTGATTCTAAAGCTTGCATGCGCTGCAACATGTCCGCGCTCAACAAAGGGCCATCCCTTCCGGGAGGCGGTGCAAAGGATGTTGGCGTACCATGCGCTCCCAACTGTGGTGGCGAGCTCGTATGAGAACCCAAACTCCCATCTCCCAAGGCCATGGGCCCTGAAGCACCACTCGGACTATCACGGGTATGTGATGTTGTTGTTCGTGGTTGTGTGGCGTGTGTCCCTTGGTACCTGTACCACCTCAGTGCGCGCAACACGGAAAAAAACCCCAACCCCCGTCAGGAGCTGAAGCCCTGAAGCAGAGAATCCTTCAACCATCTCAGCTATGGTTGGCAATCCCTGTTGTGATCGTGGGGTCACAAACCCCTCCGTGGAAGCACCAGCGACTACTCTACCCCCTGGCTCTGCGTCACCACTCGCGGTACCTAACATGCCAGTGCTGGCCTCTAGCCCTGGGCTCCCGCCCGGCGCGACATTGCCGGGTATCGGCACAACCATCTGTACCTCATCACCGCCTTCAGTGGCGGTCGACACCTGTGGCATTCCCCCTGAGTCTGCGCAAACCCCAGTCTGGTCTATGCCTCCAAGTGCCCCTCCCGTAGCCATAGGTTCAAAGCCCATTCTACCCGCTTGGCCATGTGCAGGTGTTGGCGTTGAACCTGGTGCATGCTGCAAACCATCCCTCCCGGGAGGTGGGGATGACTGCTGTGTTGTGGTGCCGTAGCCCTGCCCAAGCGTTGGGCTCATAACCTGCTGGAGCGAACCAGCAGGTTGAGAGGTAGACGCAAGTGGAATAGCTAATTCCCTTGTCCCATACTCCCCAGAACCCGGCATGGCTCACTCAGAGGCGGAGATTGTACACGCAAGCAAAAGACAGAAGAACGTGATGTCTGTGCTAGTTGCGAGGGCTTGGCACCTACAACTATGACTATGGCTGTACAGATGTGCTTAAAATGCATTGCTCAAGACCTACTGTGCTTGGCCTACGAGCAAAAGGAAAAAGGACATGTACACATGGCATAAGCTGCAAAAGAAGCATGCACTTCAGCAAAAATAGAAAAAATAGTAAAGTCCTGGGTGAACCGGCGCAGGTCGGTTTCCGAGATGCAAACGGCGCCGGTGGTGGTAGAATAGTATAGTAGCAAATAAATACTGAAATAATAAAATAGTAAAGTCCTGGGTGAACCGGCGCAGGTCGGTTTCCGAGATGCAAAGCGTACTGGGTGAACTGGAGCGGGTAGGTTTCCGAGATGCAAACTGCCTTGTGCCATGCATCTCGGGCACGAGCTTGGCATCTCGGAAACGAAACCTTGCATGTCGACCGCCACAGTCCCGTGGGGCCAGGCAGGCAGCTGCAAGGGCCTCCCAAGGAGACCGATAGTCGAGTTTCACGGCCGCATCGTCGCCTCTTGTCCAGTGCAGCGCCGGTGATGGTGTTGATTGGAAAATGCTTGGACCGCGAAAAGAGACGCATAAGTGGCAAGCTGCATGGCCGAGTTGGTGGGTCCATGTGGGTCCCTTCAGCCCGTGTTACTCGTGTCAACCAAACAGAACTACAGGTCCACAGGTCGTTGCACGCAAGCCGGAATGCGCAACTACCGCACGATGTACTGCCACCTCGTGCTGCAGGGGGTCATCTGCTTAGGCTGCAGAGCCCTTAATCTAGAGGTGCAGCCGCGCGCCTGTGCCGAAATGCCACTCCGATTGCACATGAAACTCGACCTTCTCCGGGGTTGAAGGTACCACTGCGGCAGTAGGCAGATTCTGCCATTGAACTTTGCGTGTTGGGGCATATTCGTCAAGGGCACGTGGAATCCATGTTCCTAGGGGTCATGCCAACCGTGCGACAAAGCCAGAGTTCGATGTTCATGTCTCTTTGTTGGAAGCACCTCCGGAGAAGGAGTGGCAAAGTCGCACGAAGCTCAGGATGCTGCGAGCGTGAGTCTCATGATATCTGTATGATTATAGTCTTCATAGTGTTGTGATAGTAACTGCCACTCCAACCATCATCAAAAATCATCCAAAACAAGGCAAGCAAACAGGAATGTGTCTCCGGGTTTTCCCCGTCAAACCCGAATCCCACTAAAAAGAAGTATTCCGAGACTTCCACCCACACCCAAATAGGCTGGACGCAGACCTTGAGTATCATGCGACATCTTTGCTTTTTGGCTCTAGCAGCTGGCGGCGGATTTGACAAAGCACTTCAGATCCCAGCGCATCATGCAGGCCCCCTGCTACGTTGATTTTCTGTGGGTTGCCGGGGAGTGTCATTCCAGTGCAAGGCGGGTTAGGCCGGTTAGGCATGATGAAGATCCAGCTCAGCTTATGGCCAGCTTTCTTTGTGTGGCATGGACTTCTACCAGAGACAATCAATCCATGGTCCCCATGTTGTTGCCACTGCCCTCGCACATGCTTTGATCTGCTTGATCCGTGGCCGCGTCACAGGTCTTCGTCGTTGTGGTGCCGGCATGGTCCAAACCTCGGAAAGCGCTTGGATGCGTGTGAAATACTCGTAGGGCCATAGAGAGAAGACGGCATGGATTCTTACGCCGCAGAATTAAGGGTTGCCTCGACAACAGTATCATGATCCTGAGGAGCGCCAGCGCCGCTTGGACAGCGCAACAGCGCGAGATGGAGCAGGCCCAAGCAAACACTGGAGTGCAGTTGAGTTCGGGCTTCATTCCCTCGGCCCCAGGCTGTTAACCCGTAACCAAGAACCTAAAGTGATGATGTTTGTTTGTGTTTGGGAGGGTGGGGGTGGGGATGATGTCCAGTCATGCTGGAGGGACACAAAGCCGAAGTTTTGCTTGTCGGGGTATTCTGATGTCGCCCTCCGCTCTGCAGAAGATCGAGCTAGCTGACTTGCGATGAGGTCCGTGTGACCTTTCGGACGGGCCTTCAGCAAGTTGGAGCATGAATGCAGGGCCACCCCGAATCCTGCACCCTCCGTCTTGTCAGCCCTTCTTGCATCGCTTCTTGAAGCCGGATCCTTTCGAAAGTCTGCGGACATCCCGAAGCAAAGCCTTCATTCATAGGTTCTTGCGTTGGAACATGACTTGAAGTAGGTCCGTGGGGTTGGATGCCAACTTCTGGAAAAACCTTGGCAGCTGTATCTCCTTCGCTCAGGAAGAGTTGTGTTTGATGGCTGCGTTGGAACCTCAGCCTCATGACCCAGTGGCAGAGAGCGTCGGTGTCTGGCTTGATGTGGCCTTATTCGGGTATCCGGCCCGTCCTCTAGACATCTCTTCACCTCTGCCGTCCCTTGCCATGGCTCAGTCTTTGTATTCTCAGGCCCTCGCGGTCGTAGTTGAGGTTTGCGTGACACCAACTCATGAAAGCAATCACCCTATTCCATTTAATCTCGAGGCGCTCAGCAAAGGTGACGGTGCAGCTGCAGCTTCTCGCTTTGCAAGCTTCAGTGGTTGGTGGGGAGTGGGGAGGGCAAGGGCACATGTTCTGAGGACGTCTGTGCTTTCATGCAACAAGTTTCTAGAATCTAGAAGAGGGGTGGGACTACTGCAGCGACTCGTGCAACCAGTCCTCGTGAGGCAGCATTGATGTTGGTGTCATGGAGACGTAAACACAGTGTTGCACACATTACCCGTGCGTGACTGCACGGATTTGTGTAGATGCCTACTTGCATGGATGCACATGTGTCTACATTTTGAGCGTGCATGCCGCCTTTCTTTCGCCGCTTTGTGTGAATATGAGGATGCATCATTGTCTCTTGCTTATGTTAACCATCAGCATGCCACCACCAACAGAGCTGCAGGCTACTTATGGGTCACCGTTGCTTTGTCTCGGCATGAGGCCCAGTGCCCCTCCGGCGTGGATGCGGCAAGGCAGATGTGGACGTTCTCGGTTTGGAACGGAATTCACGGGCAAGCTTTGTCGTTTCGGCCTCATTTGCGTTTTGTCGGAAGCTTCCGGCTGGTGTTGGGCGCTTTTTCTTGGGTCTTTTCGGCGCGGCATCAAGTGATGAATGGGTGCTCCTAAGCCACTCCCAAAATATTCGATGCTATATATATACATATATAGACACAGTCATCTATAGTATAGAAATATCTGGCAATGGGGCTTGTAGGGTCTGTTTGGAAAGTTTGGTTTACTCATGTTGACTCTTCTCCTCCGCAACATAGAGGCAACGATTAAGGAAATCCTGGCCCGGAGCCGCCGGATTATGAATTTCCTGAGAACTTAACAAATAAGGTCCTCCAAACCAGGTATCATAATCAAGCCAAGTCATTGTGTCTGGCTCACTTTGCAGGGAAGCCTAAACCCTAGGTCGGTGCCCCCCGCTCCCAAACTCCGCTTGTAATTTGTGACTTCCCTGCATCTGCTAGGGAAGCCAGACAAATTTGTAGCATTTGACGATTGCATGCTTGCCCACGTTTGACTGCATTTTGGAAGGTTTCGGAAGGGCCTATGTAATCAAAGGCAACCGTCCGAAGACTAGGGAGTCACATTGACAGGCCTTAGAGAGACGCCAATGCCAAGAGTGCCTGTAGCAACTGCCAGCGATGCCCATCACTAAGGTAGAGAAGGTTCTACAAATTGCCGTGTTCGTTTCGCCCGTGGATGCACTGGTGGATGCTGCGACAAATTGGAACTCTGCCCCTTCGGCCAGGAGCGCGAATTTCCAATGAAGAGGCCTCGGCTCGTTCGCGCAGGGTCGGGAAGTGAAGTGCTGTTGGACCTGAGAGGAAGCTTGATGGGAGCGGTCTTGTCGTCATTTTGGTCGCGAGAGGTTACGCAGTTGATGCTCGCACCCTCTGAGCCGTAAGCAGAGAGTGTTGCAGGCTCAAAAGCGGAATTGTTCAAAAGCTTAGCGCCATCCATGCGCTGGCAGGTTGGCCTTCCGACGCTCCTTCCACAGGCCGGGTGCATCTGCATGCCCTGTGGAGCGCGTTGTGCGGCTTTTGAACTTGGGCGCTCAAGTGGCAAGAACGGGACTTTTTTTTGGCAAACTGGCGCCAGATTCTAGTCCAGATTGTTGCGGCAGTTTCACGCGTGAGGCTTGAACCGGTCAGGTTGGGGAGGCATCGCCCTAAACTTGTCTTATTTCCAGCAGAGCGACTCTGTTGCATATCCTTTTCCTTGCTTAACCCAATGTCGCATAAGCCGATTTTGGAGTTTGGGCAGATGGGTTCTGCAACATTTTCATGATCTGGGTGGTTCCCATCTTGAGCTGTGCTCCATCCTGCAAGCTTGAAGATGCTCAAGGTAAGCCATGGCTAATGTAGGTAAAGTGAGAAACGTGTCTGCACGAATCATACTTCAGCAGCTGCTGCAGTCTCCGATTTCCGCCGTTGTTCTTGCGCTACATCATCTAACTTTGATGGTCTTGCGTTTGCTTGCCTGCGAATCCAAAAGCCTGTGGAATGTCAAGTCGTGGTCTCTTCACTGAAGCGCGAAACTCATCTCCTCACGACGCTCAGTGCCAGCAATCGCCGGGCGAGTGGAGCAAGCCGACGTCACATCCGACGTCACATACTGGAAGCTTTCGGCAGGATGACCTTGCGAGCAGTGGAAGCAGGATACGGATAGGGGGCCCAAGAGCGGGTGGAGCAGACGGAACGGATCGGTGGACACTGCGGCTGAGCTCCGGTCTGGTCACTTGGAGACACGGCGAAACTGTTCTGAGGAGTGCAATGAATTTGCCGGTGTCGCGCATGACTGCATCTGCCGCTGAGGCAAACGGGATATGTTCCCAAGGTGAAGTATTCCAAGGTCGAAGGTGAGTGTGCGCAACCCTGAATCTGCAGAAGCCTGGCACCTGTCGGCGGGCTGCCAGCTCGAAGGATGAAGCACGTGGTCGATGCACTGCTGGAAGCAACCTAGGGATTCCGCGACATACTCAGACATCAGTAGATTTCATTGCCGGAAAGAGGCGATCCTGAAGCATTCCCAGGATGACACAGGTATTGCAAAGGGTACGTCGTCGGGTCAGTGAGAATGATAGCGGCTTAGGGTGCAAAGTGTGGATGCTTGCGGACATGTTTCCATGGATAACCTCTGTCTGCCGATTGCCAGCGCACGACAAAAGGAGCGCGAGCTTTCTCTCTTGCTTGTGGAACAGTGAAGGGTTGCCGCGCAGCTGTTACTGAGAGAAACTTGTCACAGCACCGTCCAGGTCGCCAGCTAGACCCTGGAGGCGTCGAACGAGTGGGTTGGTGCTTGCGAAGCAAGTTCATCAGCCTCCACGTTTACGCCATAATTCGCAGAATGCGCTCACCAGTTATTTCGTTGACAACCACTAGTGAGTCTCCGTTCTGCATGCTGGTACTTATTGACCAGTGCTAGAGCTGAAGGGAAGAGAGGAGCGGGCGTCATTGCAGTGCTGGCAGGTGGGGACGTCGACTCGTCACGCTGACGAGGTGACAGTGCCTAGCAATCCTTGGTTAAGGGCTCTCAGGGTTTACGATTCTCGCTATAGCCGCGATATTCTTTGCCTTTGAATTCTGCAAACCCAGTCGTCAGAAGCCTTATTGCGCCTTAACCCGGCAGACCTCACAGACCCTAAACCCCACAGACCCTAAACCACAAAGCGGCGATGTGGGGGCCTCCGGAAATTGTAGACAGCTGAAGTTTGGGGCCGTTGGCTACGTATACAAGCGCGCCCAGAGGGCCCGAAGTGCTCTCGAGCATTGTTGGTGTAGGCCGTCGGCCAGGCCGCCCATCTCCGTCCCTATCTGATTCTGTGAATTACGGTTTGAGGGGCACCTGCCGTTTAATGGTCATGGAGCCGGGCAACCAAGAAGAATCCAGATACTTGTATAACAAATTTCAGGTTATGACCAGCAGCTGTACCGGTAGAGTAGAAATGACCGTCCTTGACCGGAGGAGGAGAGATGATCGGGTCTTATGTAGGACTTGGGAGCCTGTAGCAGCACCTTCGTGAAGCTCCGTGTAATGCCACAGTCCGGATATGCGTATGGTCATCTGAAGGCATAGTGGCTGAGGTTTCCTCTCCTCACGCCCGCCAGATTTGCGACTGTTCGCATGTTAACACTCGCAAATACCTGTTCGAACGCATCCAAACTTTCGAGCTTCCAATCTGCAGACTTCCCAAACCCCAAACAAACGCAAGAACTTTCAAAGCTTCAATACCCAGCCTTTTGAAAGCCCAAACAATTGAAACCTGTAATTCCTCAAACTCTCGAACCTCAAGCTCTTAAGCTTTCAACCTGTCGTGTTGTCAAGCTTTCGATTGACTTCCACGACGCCCTGTCTGCCGGTGGACGCCTGCGTCTGACGCGACCCTCTCAAACTCTCAAGCGAAGGTTTTTTCAAGCTTTCGAGCGCCACACTGATTCAGGGTTCGACCTCCAAACTCTCGAACTCGGGAAGCTCCCAACTTTCACATCCTCGAAGAATCTCCAGGAGGATAACGTGCCATTGACAATATGGAGACAATGAGTCAACTGGTTCTTAGTCGAGAATCAGGGGATTTTGTAGGGACTGTCTTTCAATTTCCAAAATGTCTTTTAAGCATTGGGGAGAAACAAGTGGAACCACAAACGGCATAGAAGAAAGCGACTAAGGAAATGAGTTCCCTTTAGGGATGCTGCTGATTGAGTTCCGGTCACGAACAAACCGGAGGCATGCGGTGGACAGCGAGCTGCGGTCCGCACAAACCTCAGCTTCAGGATGCGTAGCCAGCACTTTAGATGTGAATTGCGCGTTTCTACGGCCTGCGCTCAAAAGTACATGCGGTATACCCTACACTCAATGCCCTTTGCTAGGTACTATATATACGGCACAATAGCTACTCATTACGATAGGAGAGCATAGAATGAAATGGGGACGGCATAGTATGGCGGGATGGCGAGGCTTTGCACTTTTCGATAGTATGGTCAACTCCGCATTTAGCTGAGTGTATATACGTGTATGTATATGTATATATGTATACGTATACATACACACATGTATATGTATGTATGTATATATACAGATGTATGTATGTATGTATGTATGTATGTATGTATGTGTGTATGTATGTATGTATATATACATCTATATATATATATATACATATCCATATATATATATATGTATATATATATACATCTACATATATATATATATATGTATATGTGCACCTATACATACATATGAGTATATATTGCTAACGAGTCTCATGTGGATGCTGGTTTCTCGCTCGTTGGTCCATCAAGCACGCTTTCAAACAAAACACGAAGCTCTGTTTTGGGATGCCTGGCTGGCTGACTCCCTAGAGTCCCTAGAGCCAACCTGCAAGTAATTCCCCTGGAGAAAAGAGCGGCTTGGTAGGTCTTCTTTGGGTGCTTCAGGTGACGATGGCCACACCGTGAAGGTGACAGGCCTGTTGTTACGTTAGCTTCCATTTTACCAATATCAAATGCACTTGCAAAGGCCTATCGTGGCGGTTGACCCACTACCACATCCGTAAGGACCCACGTCTGCCACAGCATACCATCTACTGCGTCGGAGTTTCCTGGATCCTGAGCATTTGTCTTCCCTCTTACTGGATTTGTCCTGAAAATCGGAGTTGCAGGACTTTGAAGGATGTGGGCCAGTGGTCACCTGTCGTGTCCCCAAGGACAAGGCCCGATGGAATCAGCCGTGCTCGTTTGGTACTAGGTCGCGATTTCTCTCGCATGGACATGTTGGCCACGGCAGTGGAGGACGGCTACATCAAAGGTTATGCTTTTATCCAATTCAATCATGAAGATGCCGCGAGCTCAGTGGGCTCCCAGTTCAAGGCTCAAGGTTGTGGATGGGGCCCTGTGTTCTGTATTCGGAAGTGCGGCCAGGCCGTTCAGCAGGCTTTGGAGTACCATGGGACGTTCTACTACGGCAGAAAGATCTTCGTCCGCAAAGCAGGAGGCAAGGACGCCCTGCCTTTTAGCTTGCTTGTGGGCTCCGGTGCTTCGGATTCTGGCAGGTGGCAAGGGAAAGGGACGAAACGTCCGCCGGAACGTTTGAAGTCCGGAAGGCCAAAGGTGGCTTGGAGATTGAATGCGGGCCAGCATCGGGACGGGCCCACTCGAGTAGAAGCGTGCAAGCAGCAGGGTTACGTAGGAGTACGCTATAGTCGGTCCCGAGTCAATTGTGGCCTCTTGCCAAGCTCAAGCTGTTGGGCCTCGATGAAAAATTGAGGTGTTTCCTCGTTTGTGCCGGGCCGTTGCCCCACTGCGAGAATCGCCCAAGCGAAGTTGCCCTGATCAAGTGTAGTGTCGTAAAGTAAATCAAGACTCTGATATAATCTGTTTATTTCTGCCGAGCCCACGAGATATTGCGTCTGTTCTCTGCCCGCTGTGGGCAGAATGCCGAAAGCTGGGCCTTGCTTCCACGTTTACAAACAGAGGGATTTGAGGGTTGGAGAGGTTCCGGGAGATTCCAACTTCGAGACTCAGGGATGTTTAGCGGTCTGTAAGGGAAGCACCCTAAGATGCGATGATGGGTCGTTAGGTCGGGCCAGGCACAGACTGATCGCAGCAACGGGCCACAGCAGCTGAGACAGGCCCTCTCTTGCGTCAATGCTGCAGGTAGCTGTTGGTTTCAGTCTAGTGTTGGGTGATTCTGGGCATCCCAGGTCAATCGGGCTATGAGTTCCGGATCTTGGTTCTTAAGCTAGCAGCGAAGGATGTGGAAGCTGATGCGCACGCACGCCGCAGTGCAAAATCTTCTTGCGTAAGAGTTGCTGTAGCCGAAGTGTGTTCCAAGGCTGAAAGCCCAACTCGCCAAAGAGCTGCTTGCACCTTCGAAGTAGTGACGCTTGAGTACAGACGCTCTTCCAGGTTTTGCTTCGTGTGGCGACACGGGTGAGCCATCAACTGCCAAGTTTCAAAGCGCAGAATTGCTCTCGTTTCTATCTCAAGCTTCGCTGTCGAGGCTCATGCAGTGAGAATTCCTGGCCCATCAAAGTCGGTCCTTGTTCTAGGGTGCTTGTAGCTTGCATTCGTGCATGTCTTGAATAGCCTAGCAGATGCAGCAGCCATCAGTTCCGCAACCAGAAAACGCTCAAGCGAAGTTGCTTTGGATGCTGAGCCAGCCTTTCTGTGGGTGCAAGAAAGATTAGGGTCTTGGGTTTAGGCATCGGTTGGTTTGGTTCGTGCAGCTTTCATGGGGTTCATGCATTGTGCACTGCGCTTAAAGCCCGAACCATTTGGACAAACAGCGTCTTGCAAGTGCATCTGTGTGTTCGCTCGCAGTCACCAGGAAGCATGCGGCGCAGGAATCCCAAATGGGCCTGACGCAGAATTACAGGTTTGAGTATCATGCGACATCTTTGCTTCTTGGCTCTGACAGCGTTCAGTGGATTGCACAAAGCATTGCAAATCCCAACAGATCATGCAGGCGTTCCGCTATGTTTGTTTTGCGGGGGTTGCGGGGCAGGGTCGTTGAATGACCCTGGAATGTTCCAGTGCACGGTAGCTAAGGCAGGCCAGGCGTGAAGATCCAACTCAGGTTTTTGGTAGCTTTCTTTGTGTTGCATGGAATTTTAGCAGAGACCCTATGTTGTTGTCCCTGCCCACTTGATCCGTGGCACCGTCACAGGTCTGTGTCATGATGGTTGCGCCTGCATGGTCTAGACCTCGGAAAGCGCTTGGATGCGTGTGGAATACTTGTAGGGCCGTACAAACAAGACGACATGAAGAATCCCCACATTGTAATCAGTGAGATACCACAACAGTTTCGCAAGTTTCCCTAGCATTTGCATTATATTCCAATGATAATTCTACAACAGTATCATGATCCTGAGGAGCGCCAGCGAAGCTTGGAGGGCGCAACTGTGCGACATGGAGCAGGCCCAAGCAAACACTCGAGTGCAGTTGAGTTCGGGCTTCATTTCCGAGGCCCTTGAGGAAAGCTTTTTGCAGGGCTGCTAACTCAAATCTAAATGCCTAAACTGATGATGGTTGGTTGAGGAAAGTTTTCTCGCAGGGCATGGGGTCGGGTGGAGCGGGGGTGGGAGATGATGTCCAGTCATTCTGGAGGGATACAAAACCAAAGTTCAGATGACTTGCGCTGAGGTCCGTGTGACCTTTCATACGGCCTTCAGCAAGAGTTTCGACTTTCCCAGGTATGCTGCTAGTTGCTGCTACAGGGCTGCACATGTTTCCGCCACGAGGAGGGCTGTGGGCTTCTAATAAGTGATGACTTGGAGCATAGATGCAGGGGAACCCCGCAACGCATATTCTGATTGCGTAGCCTCCCCTGCCGTACCAAAGTCGAGTTCGTCTCTTCAGCTCTTTTAGTGTTTTGTCATTGTACCGCTTCTTGGAGCCGAATCTTCCCGGAAGTCGAAGGAGGTCAAAGGAAATCCCGAAGCAAACCTCTGAATGAATTTCTTACATTGGAACATGACTTGAAGTAGGTCCGTGGGGGCTAGATGCCATTGAAGGGGCAACTTCTTTAACAATCTTGGCAGCTGTGTCTCCTTCGCTGAGGAGGAAATGCATTCCATGGCTGCGTTGGAACCTCAGTCTCATCAGGACCCAGTGGCAGCGAGCGCTGGTTTGATGCTGGCCGTATTCGGGTATCCGGCCCGTCCCCTGGACATCTCGTCACCTTTGCCATCCCTTGTGATGACTCAGTCTTCGTATTCTCAGGCCACCCTCATCGATGCATGCCCATATGCATGACACCAACTCATGAAATTAATCACCTTTCCTCCGTTGGGCCTGACCTCGAGGCAAAGCGCAAGAAAGGTGGCGTTTCAGCCCCGGCATTTATCGATAAGTTTCAGTGGTTGTTGGAGAGGGGAGAGGGCAAGTGCACATTGCATGTTCTGAGGACGGCGGTGCTTTCATGCATTTTCATGAAAATCATTGAAAAATCTAGAAGAGGAGTGAGACTACAGCAGCGACTCGTGCAACCAGTCCTCATGAGGCACCATTCATATTCATGTTGGTGTAGCAGCACAATACCCGCGCCTGGCTGCATGTATCTGTGCAGATGCCTGCGTGCATGAATGCGCATGTGTGCACATCTTGAGGGAGCATGCTACCCTTCTTCCGCCGCTTTCTGTGAACATGAGGATGCACGATTGTCTTGCTTACGTTACGCATCAGCACGCCATCATCAGAGTTGCAGGCTATTGATGGGTTACTGTTGCTTTGTCTCGGCATGAGGCCCAGCATGCCTCCTCCGTGGACACGGCCAGGCAGATGTGGACAGTTCTCGGGTTGGACAGGAATTCATCGGCAATGTATATTTTTCCCCCCTCATGTGTGACTCTGTACGTTTTGTGCGAAGCTTCCGGCTGTTGTTGGATGCTTTCTTGGGTCTTTGCGGCGCGATGCCAAGTTGTCAACTGATGGGTTCACTTTTTCCAAGGCGACTCCCGAAAAATGGACAGCGAACGTGTATGTATACGTGTATACATAATATATATATATATATATATGTCTATACATACTCTGCATGTGTGTGTGTGTGTATGTATACACATCTATAATATAGAGATATCTGCGGGAGGGGTCTCCAGGGTCTGTTTGAACACTTGGGCGTACTCCGTTTTATTCTTCTCCTCCCCAAAGTAAAGGCAGCGGTTACAACAAATATGTCTTGGCCCGAAGCCCTCTGATCACGAATTTCCTGTGAACTCAATAAGTAAGGTGATTAAAGACAATCATAATCGAGCCAAGTCAGCGGGTCGGTTCACTTGGCAGCTTAAGACCATCCCCCCTCCACGACCCTTGCGACTTCCCTGCATCTGTTAAGGAAGCCAGACAATTTCGTGTGATTTGACGGATTTGGGCGATGTCATGGCATGCTTGCCCATGTTTGGCTGCTGGTTGGAAGGTTTTGGGAGGGCTTTTTAATCACAGACAACGGGAAATGGTTCCGCCAACTGTCCGAAGAGTAGGGAGTGACAGTGACAGGCTTTGGGGAGACGCCAATGACAACAGTGCTGGCCTCGGGTCGTTCGCGCAGGGTCGGGAAGTGAAGTGCTGTTGGACCTGAGAGGAAGCTTGAGCAATCGGAGCGGTCCTGTCGTCATTTTGGTCGCGAGAGGTTACGCAGTTGACGCTCGCACCCTCACAAGACCCAACCTCCGAGCCTGAAGCAGAGAGTTGCAGGCTCAAAGGCGGATTTGTTCAGAAGCTTAGCGCCACCCATGCGCTTGCAGGTTCGCCTTCCGACACTCCTTCCACAGGCCGGGTGCATTTGCATGCCGGGTGGAGTGCGTTGTGCGGCGTTTGAACTTGGGCGCTCAAGTGGCAAGAAAGCATTGCCTGGGCGAAGAACGGCACCTTGTTTGGCAAACTGGCGCCAGATTCTAGTCCAGAGTGTTGGGGTAGTTTCATGCGAGAGGTTTGAACCGGTCAGGTTGGGGAGGCATTGCCCTAAACTTGTCCTATTTCCAGCAGAGCGACTGTGTTGCATATCTTTTTTCCTTGCTTAACCCAATGTCGCATAAGCCGATTTTGGAGTTTGGGCAGATGGGTTCTGCAACATTTTCATGATCTGGGTGGTTCCCATCTTGAGCTGTGCTCCATCCTGCGAGCTTGACGATGCTCAAGGTAAGCCATGGCTAATGTAGGTAAAGTGAGAAACACGTCTGCACGAATCATACTTCAGCAGCACGCAGCTTTGCAATTGTCGATTGCTGCTGCAGTCTCCGATTTCCGCCATCTAGCCACTTCTTGTTAACTTCGACGGTCTTGCGCCTCTGCCTGCGAATCCGAAAGTTTGTGGAATGTCAAGTCGTGGTCTCTTCACTGAAGCGCGAAACTCATCTCCTCACGACGCTCAGTGCCAGCAATCGCCGGGCGAGTGGAATAAGCCGACGTCACATCCGACGTCACATACTGGAAGCTTTCGGCAGGATGACCTTGCGAGCAGTGGAAGCAGGATACGGATAGGGGGCCCAAGAGCGGGTGGAGCAGACGGAACGGATCGGTGGACACTGCGGCTGAGCTCCGGTCTGGTCACTTGGAGACACGGCGAATGTGTTCTGAGGAGTGCAATTAATGCAGAAGCCTGGCACCTGTCGGCGGGCTTTCAGCTCGAAGGATTAAGCACGGCTCTTCGTGGTCGATGCACTGCTGGAAGCAACCTAGGGATTCCGCGACATATTCAGACATCAGTAGATTTCATTGCCGGAAAGAGGCGATCCTGAAGCATTCCCAGGATGACACAGGTATTGCAAAGGGTACGTCGTCGGGTCAGTGAGAATGATAGCGGCTTAGGGTGCAAAATGTGGATGCTTGCGGACATGTTTCCATGGATAACCTCTGTCTGCCGATTGCCAGCGCACGACAAAAGGAGCGCGAGCTTTCTCTCTTGCTTGTGGAACAGTGAAGGGTTGCCGCGCAGCTGTTACTGAGAGAAACTTGTCACAGCACCGTCCAGGTCGCCAGCTAGACCCTGGAGGCGTCGAACGAGTGGGTTGGTGCTTGCGAAGCAAGTTCATCAGCCTCCACGTTTACGCCATAATTCGCAGAATGCGCTCACCACTTATTTCGTTGACAACCACTGGTGAATCTCCGTTCTGCATGCTGGTACTTATTGACCAGTGCTAGAGCTGAAGGGAAGAGAGGAGCGGGCGTCATTGCAGTGCTGGCAGGTGGGGACGTCGACTCGTCACGCTGACGAGGTGACAGTGCCTAGCAATCCTTGGTTAAGGGCTCTCAGGGTTTACGGTTCTCGCTATAGCCGCGATATTCTTTGCCTTTGAATTCTGCAAACCCAGTCGTCAGAAGCCTTATTGCGCCTTAACCCGGCAAACCTCACAGACCCTACCCCACAGACCCTAAACCACAAAGCGGCGATGTGGGGCCTCCGGAAATTGTAGACAGCTGAAGTTTGGGGCCGTTGGCTACCTATACAAGCGCGCCCAGAGGGCCCGAAGTGCTCTCGAGCATTGTTGGTGTAGGCCGTCGGCCAGGCCGCTCATCTCCGTCCCTATCTGATTCTGTGAATTACGGTTTGAGGGGCACCTGCCGTTTAATGGTCATGGAGCCGGGCAGCCAAGAAGAATCCAGATACTTGTATAACAAGTTTCAGGTTATGACCAGCAGCTGTACCGGTAGAGTAGAAATGACCGTCCTTGACCGGAGGAGGAGGAGACATGAAATGCATGAGCGCTTCGGGCACTCCCGCTGTTCACAATGATGCCCGAATGCGGTGTTTCGAAGTTGAAGGTTTGGGGTCGGGTCTTAGGATTTGGGAACTTGCAGCAGCACTTTCGTGAAGCTCCGTGTAATGCCACAGTCCGGATATGCGTGTGGTCATCTGAAGGCATAGTGGCTGAGATTTCCTCTCCTCACGCCCGCCAGATTTGCGACTGTTCGCATGTTAACACTTGCAACAAATACCTGTTCGAACGCATACAAACTTTGGAGCTTTCAATCTGCAGACTTCCCAGACCCCAAACAAACTTAAGAACTTTCAAATCTTCAATATCCAGCCTTTTGAAAGCCCAAACAATTGAAACCTGTAATTCCTCAAACTCTCGAACCTCAAGCTCTTGCACTTTCAACCTGTCGTGTTGTCAAGCTTTCGATTGACTTCCACGACGCCCCGCCTGTCTGCCGGTGGACGCCTGCGTCTGATGCGACCCTCTCAAACTCTCAAGCGAAGTTTTTTTCAAGCTTTCGAGCGCCACACTGATTCAGGGTTCGACCTCCAAACTCTCGAACTCGGGAAGCTCCCAACTTTCACATCCTCGAAGAATCTCCAGGAGGATAACGTGCCATTGACAATATGGAGGCAATGAGTCAACTGGTTCTTAGTCGAGAATCAGGGGATTTTGTAGGGACTGTCTTTCAATTTCCAAAATGTCTTGAAAGCATTGGGGGGAAACAAGTGGAACCACAAACGGCATAGAAGAAAGCGACTAAGGAAATTAGTTCCCTTTAGGGATGCTGCTGATTGAGTTCCGGTCACGAACAAACCGGAGGCATGCCCTGGACAGCGAGCTGCGGTCCGCACAAACCTCAGCTTCAGGATGCGTAGCCAGCACTTGAGAATTGCGCGTTTCTACGGCCTGCGCTCAAAAGTATATGCGGTATACCCTACACTCTATGCCTTTTGCTAGGTACTATATATATATATATATATATATATATTTATACGGTACAATAATTACTCATTACGATAGGAGAGCATAGAATGAAATGGGGATGGCATAGTATGGCGGGATGGCGAGGCAATGCACTTTTCAATAGTATGGTCAACTCCGTATTTAGCTGAGTGTATATACGTGTATGTATATGTATATATGTACATGTATACATACACACATGTATATGTGTGTATGTATATATACAGATGTATATGTATGTATATGTATATATGTATACGTATACATACACACATGTATATGTATGTATGTATGTATGTCTCCTAATTATCGGTCTGGTGGGTAGGAATTAGGAGATCAGTTTCGCGATCGTTGGAACAGACTTGATCTATCTTCTCCGTGGCCATTTTGGCGATAGCCGATCGGGCCATACCGAAAAATAAGTTCGGCGTGGGTGAGGAACAGGATAGATCCCTCCAGTGCAGCAATGTCGTTCCCTCCCGCCGGCTTCGCTCAAGGTCGGCAGATGGCGGCCCCGGTGGCTCCCCAGTTCGGGTTGCCTCGCCGGCTTGGTCAGCCTGAGTCTCCGGGAAACTGGGGATTCTATACTCCAGGCGAGGCAGAGGCTCCCGAGAATCCCGCGGCTCCAGCTGCCGCATCCGGCGATTGGGGCTCCGGAGGCTGGGGTCGCGACGATCGTCGTGGACGTCGCGACCGCGGGGCTCCTGCTGCTCACAACCCCTTCGCTGTTCAGCGGCCTGAGTTCGTTCGCCAGCTCGTGGTCGAGGAAGAGGACGAGACACAGAACTCGCTCCTCGTCATCGACGACCGCGACGACCGGGTGATCTCCCCGTTCCAGAACTGGCTGGCCGAGGAGATCATCTCGAATGCCGCCAGCTCGATCAATGTGCTGACGGAACGGGACTCGGTCATGCCCCCGAACTCGGGCTACCATTGTTCGCTGTTCGCGAACTATACGCTCGATGGCATCAAGGCAGTTCTGCTCTTTTCGATGTCTTCGAGAACAGGGGGACCATGTGCTCAGTGGGACTCCTACGCGAGTCGGGCTCTATCGCACCCGGCTTTCCAGCCCTTCACTTGGCCGGTGATGTTCGATACCTCGGCCACCTATGTGGATGTGAAGGTCTTCAATGGAAACGAGGTCCTGTTCCATTGGGTCTTCAGGGGCTACCGCTCGGACTCGGATCTTTCTGTCCAGCAGCAGTTCTGTGACGAGGTGTTGATCCGGTCAGCCAACGAAGGATGGTTCCGACCCTCGATCGTCATCTCGGTCTTCGTTGGATGGAAGGTCTCCGTGACCTCGTTGGAGGTTGGAGCCCGAGTCTACACGATCGGCCCGAGAGGAGCAGTGATGGCGAGCGACCATGCCATGAGCACTTGCGAGCTCAGGGTGACAGAACGCTCGTCCCGAGAAGGCTATGGGAACGACGCCGATCGTGTTGAGTTCCGGTTCCGGGACGCCAATAACCGGATCGACCTCAAGTGCGGGAGGACTTCGGTGCCTGGCACGTGGCTCACAGTCAGCCACATCTCGGGCCCCGCTCTGATCAGCACGATCCAGGCCTGTCGGAGCCAGCGTGCTCGCGTGGAAGGTCCAGACCACATCCAGCAGTTCGCTCAGCTGTCTGCGGTGATCGCCCCCTGGTACCACAGTGCGTTCGCCAACGAACAGGAGCAAGTGGGGACTGCGACAGACGAGTTCCCGATGGATCATGGGAACTTCCACGTACGGGCTAGATCTAAGCTCAGGGTCTGCCCACTGGAGTTCGTCCGGCAGGAGGCGCTCGCCCACCGGTCGCACGATGAGAGCAACGCCGTTCGAGCTCGGAATGGCCCCCCGGCTCTCATGGAAGAGGCGGCTCGGCAGGCGGTTCAGCAACTGGGCTCCTCGGTCACTTCGGCGCTCACCAACATGCCCACCTCGGCTCAGCAGGTGTTCGACCAGAAGGTGAGCACTGTTCCGGTGCCGGAGGAGGGCCAGCTCGGCCAGGAGCAGATTGCCGAGGAGGTCGTCACCGATGCCCGCGATCGCATGAGGGCCGACATGTGATTCTCGCGCACGTCGGCTGCGATCACGCCTCAGGTGTTCACCAACGTACTCCAGCACCGTGAGCAGGCGGAGTACGAGCGGATCAGCACGGTCAGGGTGGAGGAGACGGGCCAAGAGATCACGGCTTCCCCCTCCACTACGACCACGGTGCCGAAGGCGTTCGCCCCAGCTTACCCGCCGGCCAGATCGTCGACGGGGCCCTACACGATGGACAATTCGGATTAGTTGTCGATCGAGGCCTAGGTGATGGTCGGTTTTTGTGCACGCTCCTAAGAGAGTGGTGCGCCGCACGACCGAAGCCTCCTGGCGGATCAGCCGGGCTCTTCCGCGGAACAAACATGCCGAGCGATCCTCTCGGCGCGCTAGATCCCAGCGCATGTTCTGCCGGAAGTGAGATTGATCAATACCTGTCTCAGGCACGGCGCTCGGTTACCATTAGCAGGCACGTGCGATCGTTCGTGCAGCTGCTCAGGCCCAGCATGGATAGGTCCGTTCGGAAGATCCTATCCCTCCCCCTGTTCGGGGATGAATTTTGCCAATGGTTGGTGGATCTTCGGATGGCTCAGTTCGAGAAGCTCACGGCTGTTTCGGACGGGACGATCGCTGAGTGTGTGCAAGCGTTCGTTGATCTTGTCCCTGCCCTCGAGGAACTCCACACGCCAGATCGGCGGAAGAACGAGGAGGAGCTCGGCGGGTGGGTTCCGTCGATCGAGCTGTTGTTTGTGCTGGTTCGTAGCACGGCAGCAGCGGGCTGGGCTGATCTGGCCACTGATCTGGGATTCGGCTTGGCTGAAGCTCCGGTCGTCTTCGGGCGATCGCCACTGAAGTCGAAGGGAACTGGCAAGGAGCCTCCTATGCCATTGCCGCTCGCCAAGAGGCCGCGGGCGATCGAGCCGAGGCCTGAAGATCCGCAGGCATCGCTCAAAACCCGTGAGCTCGGCGAGGCCCGAAAGTGGGGCATGAGGCTGAAAGCGATCGTGGAGAGGTGTGGCGAGCACGCCGCGATCGCGGGCAACCCGAAGCCGGGATCACCCCTGTCTCAGGATGAGATGAATGCGTTGAGGTTGATCGTCTTCGAGAGTGGCGGTTTCCGCACCATCCAACAGTGCGTTCGTCACTGGGAGAGGATTGAGACTTGGGCGAAGTCGCAGAACCTAGCGGTGATCCCGCTGACTACCGACGTGCTCGTCAAGTACCTCTTAGATCTCTCCGATCGAGGTTGCGGCCCCACCGTGATACCTTCGGTACGTGGGGCGGTCAAATGGATCTGCAAGCGGATCGGCTTGTCGTTGCCCGACCTTCTCGATCCCCGGATCATGGCCCTGCAGAAGAAGGTCTATGGCGATCGCGGGAAAGAGACGAGGGAAGCGGTTCCCATCCCTTTGATCTTGGTGGCGGCGCTCGAGCGGTTCGTGTGCGCTCGTTTTAAGTCGAGCCAATTCCCCATGGCGTTCTTCGCATGGTGGGTCCTCGTGATGATCTACTCGTCCCTCAGGTTCGACGACGCGCTCCACGTCGTGCCCGAGGCTCTCGCCCTGAAGGACGAGGCTCTCTATGGGGTGGTTTGGCAGACTAAGGTCGAGCGACAAAAGAAGGGAACGCGGTTCGCGGCGGCCAGAGTCTCCGTCTCCGGATCCGACTGGATGGAAGACGGATGGCACGCAGCTGCGTTCGAAATGGACGATCGCGACTACTTCATGAAAGAGCTCGAATCGGCTGAGCGATTCGCCGATCGGCCTGCCAGCTACCAACGGAGCATCCTGTGGCTGCGGTACGTGCTCACTACTGCAGCTCCGGACGATCTGAAGCGCGGGCACATCTCGCCCGAGCGGCTCAAGGAGCTCCTGAAGATCGTGCCGGAGATCACCTGGCACTCCTGCCGAGTCACGCTGCTCTCGGCGGCGGTCCAGGCGCAGGAGCCCGATAAAGAGATCGGGCTCCAAGCGAACTGGAAGGATCCGAGCCAGCTGGTCCTGAAGTACGCTCGGAGCCGCAAAGAGATCTCGATCGAGATGGTCAAGCGGCTCACGAAGAGGATAGCATCCGACTGGAAATCTCCACCGGAGTTCGAGGCCGACGATACCAATCTGGTCGACTTCGGTGATCTCGCTCTGACCTATGTCACTAAGGCTAGATCGGCTGCGGGGTCCTCAAAGGATCTGAGTCTTAAATATCATGCCATGTATATCGATGGTACGGGCACGGAGCGAACGCTCTGCGGCCGGTACGCGATCACCGAGTGCGAGGATCTCGGCGAGATTCCGCCGAGTACTCAGATGTGCTCGTTGTGTTCCGGTAAGATCTTTACGGAGCCGTGAACACAGCTGTTTGCTGTCATGATGGCCACTCGTGCCGAGCCTCTCCCTGACCGTAGCTTTTCTTTTCAGACAGCTCGTTAGGCAGCCATGGTCGATCGCACCGCATACGCGAATGAGGCGGCGACCCCGAAGCTGAACCTGCGCCAGATCTTCGGGAGACAGGGGCTAGATCCAGCCCTCTGCAGACTCTCGGCCGACAAAGGTCTCCTCACGGTCGAGATGTTCGCAATGCTGGGGCAGGATCTCACCTCGGCGAAGTCGACAATCCGCCGGCTGTGGCAAGATGACTTGACCCCGCTCGGGGCTGATGCGGCGGCACAGGAGCTCTCCGTGATGTCCTTGGCAGCGGTGTGGCAAGCTGCTCAAGCGCTGCAAACGCAGTACGCCTCTCGGCGAGCTCGTATGGAGGAAGACCCGAACAAGATCCCGGAGCTCTCCCAAGAGGACCATGCGGAGTTTCGCGATCGCTTTGTGAGGGTTCACCCCGACGTCATCCTGATCGACGCCAAGGAGCCGCATAAGAAGTTCGTCGAACGGCTGTCCCGAGATTTCCTGATCCATGGGATAGTTCCATTCTACGAGCCGGCCGAGATCAGGACCCGCTCGGATGTTATAGTGGTCAAGTCTGGACTTTCTCGGAACGCCGAAGATCTTCTGTCCATCTCTAAGGCTGATCAACCCGAGCCGGTCACCGATGTCACGACTCTGTTCAACCGTCTGCATGCTTTCTTCATGGCGCTCGAATACCTCAACATTTGCGCGTTCTCACGCGCCGAGGGCCCACTGAAGTACTTGCAGGAATTGGAGCAGTTCCGCTCGGAATGTCCTGGCTTGCCATTCCTCATGGCGGCGGACCGAGCTATCCGGAAGAAGATCTTTCGCCTGCTGTCTGAACAGAGGGCGACGTACATCTCGTTCTCGCAGGCCCTTGTCGAGGTGCTCACCAACCACAAATATTTGTGGAATGATGCTCGCACTTCAGCGACTCTCTCGAAGATGGAACAGAACCGCCAGCAGCTCGCGACTAACCCTGATCAGGTCAAGGAGGATGAAGTTCCTCCTCCTCCTCCTCCCCACACCCCGTTCAAAAGGCCTCGGGGCGGAGGGAAGAAGAAGAAGCGACTGCAGACTCCTTCGAAGGACGATCCGCCGAAGAAGGTCGTTAAGGAGGATCCCAACAAGAAGCTCAAGCGGGACAATCGGATCCCAGAGAAGGAGTGGAAGCTCATTGCCGATGCGGCTAAGAAGGTGCAGGGCGCTCGCCGGTGCCACTACTTCAACTCCTCGCTCGGGGCGACAATTGTCGTTTCAAGCACCTGTGCATGGTCTGTGGGGAGCCGCATGCCATGATCGGCAACCACTGATCGGTTCCCAGCGAATCTGATAGTGCTCCTCACCTTACCCTGTCCGGCGCGCGTGGGGGCTGCGATCTGGAATCCCGCGCTCAAGATCTCCTGAAAAAGCGAGCTCCGCTTCTGCGTGAGGAGATCCTCGACTTGGCTACAGAGCTCCCTGTTCAGGGTCAGCATAAGGCTGCCGACGAACGAGGCGGGGCTTTCTTCGCGGGAGCCTATCGCCATGGAGGCATCACAAGACTGCGATCGTCCTGTCACTCATGTCCGTGGTCGATCAAGGCGATCACCACGTACATCGCTCAGCAGGCTCCTGAGGCGCTCTTCACGTCGTTCGCCGTCCTCTACGATCAGGAGGCCGAACCTCACCGTGACTCGGGCAATGAGCCGATCCCGAACATTGTCTTCAAGCTCGGGTCGTTTGAAGGAGGCGGGCTCTGGATCGAAGACCCGCTCGGGCCCGATGTGAGAGAAATCGACGGACGCTCCATCCCCGGTTTCAACACCGACTTCGTCGACAATAAGATCCTCTTCAACGCTAAGGAAGCTCTGCACGCGACTCTGCCCTGGATCGGAACTCGGGTGGTCCTCGCCGTGTACTCAGTGCAGGGGGTCGATCGGATCCCTGCCGACGAGTTCGAGCAACTCCTTCAGTTGGGCTTCAAGCCGGCGCTGGTGAAAACAGGTGATGACGTGGATCAGTCCTGGCAAACTCTCACTTTTGCGCTCGAGACCCCGGACTCCGATCGGAAGCGGCCCCATGGCGCCCCGGTCAAAGCCGCGGAACATCGTCAACGATCGGCCGGCAAGAAGGCCGTCGCCGCGGGTTACCAGATGAAGAAGTCTGTCGTGGCTCCGCTGATCGGCACGGAGATGCACCCGGGTGAAGCGATCGCTTTCGCCTTGGAAGCTACGCACCCGTTCACAAAGGACGCGGATATCGACCCAGACCTCCTTGATGTTCTGGAGCAAATTGTTCGTGATCCTGCTCAAGTGCGCGATCGTCGAGCCTCTCTTCTGCAGCATTGGGAACGGCGAGCTCAGGATCTGCTCCCGTCCTCTGACTCCTTGCTCAAGCAGATACCAGATCGGCATTTGCGCCGTCTTCTTCGCGGCGGCCCAGACGATCGTCCACTGGAAATGGGTCAGTTCTTCCACGTCGCCCTTTGGCGGGAGCTCATGAATGAGGCCAAATGCAGTGACACTGACCTGGTAGATCAGATCATGGCGGGCATGCCGATCGTCGGCGATATTGCCTCCTCCCACCGATGGAAGCCCGATCGCAAACCTCATGCGGAGCATCTCTCGGTTGATGCCCTTCGCTCGAGGGCCTGGGAATTTCGATCGAAGGTGTTAGGCGCGATTCGGAAATCTCCGATCACCGAGCACTCTCCCAAGGTCTGGGAAGGGACCATGGAAGATGTTCGAGAAGGGTCGGCGATCGGTCCCTTCTTCGACGAGGCCGAAGTCTCGGAGTTCGTCGGCGATGATCGTTGGATCCCTACTCAGCGCTTTGAAGTGGTTCAAAAGAACAAAGTCAGGGGAGTTGACAGTGCTACCTCAAATGGGATCAACATGGCGACGATCGTCACCGAGAAGCTCGAACTCCCCTCGACGGACGCGAACGTGGCGGTGATCAAGTGGCTGCGCTCGCGGCTGCCGAAGTCCCCGCTACGTGGTTGGGTCCTGGACGAGCGGCGAGCCTATCGGCAGGTGCCGATCTCCCCGGCCCATCGCAAGTGGAGTGTGGTCGCTCTGAAGGATCCGGCCACGGGAAAGGTGGCGTTCTTCGCGATGGTCGGCCACTCCTTCGGCTTGGTCTCGGCCGTCTATAACTACAACCGCCGCTCGGCTGCGATTACCGACATTCTAAGGCGCGTGTTCATCGTGGCCGGTTTCAATTTCTATGACGACAAGTACGGCTTCGAGCCGGAGGCCACGGCAGACAGTGCGTTCGCGCTGGCCGAGAAGGTCCATTGGTGGCTCGGGGCCCGGTTCGATCAGCAGAAGCTCCAGCTCTGCTCGGATCCCACGATCCTGGGCGTGACCTATGACCTCGATCAGTACTTGCTCAAGATCAAGAAGTCCAGGAAGCAGGAGCTCTTCGACGAGATCTCGTCGATCCTGGAACACGAAGAGATGTCTCCCGGCCAAGCCGGGAAGCTCAGAGGAAAGCTGATGTTCGGCGCTTCGCAGCTCTGGGGGAAGATCGGCCGAGCCTTCCTGAGATCTCTGTCGGAGAGGCAATACTCCCGGAAGACGGTCAGTACGAGCCTATCGCCTGCTCTCCTCTACTCCCTCTACAAGTGGCGGACGCTCGTGATGCATGGGCCTCCGAGGCCTATCCCCAGTTCGGGGCCGCGGAAGTCCGACGTGGTGATTTTCACGGATGGATCGGCGCCGAGCTCGAACCCCAAGGATCCCTCTTCTGAGATGATTGGAGGAGTGATGTTCACTAGGGACGATCAGCCTAGGCAATTCGCCTCGGGGGTGTCACGGCAGATCATGTCGAGGTGGTTCCCCCGGAAAACCCAAATTTGCATGATCGAACTTTTGGCCGCGGTCGCTGCGATACAGACTTTCAGGGAAGAGATCCGTGGAAAGCTGGTCCTCCTCTTTATCGATTCCGAGCCTGTAGAGGCAGCTTTGATCAAAGGCTACTCTGCAAAAGAGGACGTCTGCGAGCTCGTAGGAATTTTCTGGGAGCTTGTTCTGGAGCTTAGGTGCTCTGTTTATATCGATCGGGTACCGACCGATTCGAACCCGGCGGATAATCCCTCTCGTGGTGATGTCGCTACAGGTCTGATGTGTGGTTGGATCACTGTCCTCTCGGACTTTCCGAAAGGAGTTTGAGGGCCTGGGAATATCGCTTGTCTGATGTGTCCGATCGGATGATGTTGCGGTCTGTGGTGAATGCCATGGCGCACCCCTCGGCGATCGGGGGTCCGATCGGACTTGTGAAGATCAAGTGAAATTTTGATGATCCGACTGTGGCCGACTCCCACGTTGCGGTCGCATGAAAAAGGTGCGATCGCCGATAGTCTGTTCAGTGAGGGCACCGAACGTCTGCGATCGTAGTAACTGGTCTCCTAATTATCGGTCTGGTGGGTAGGAATTAGGAGATCAGTTTCGCGATCGTTGGAACAGACTTGATCTATCTTCTCCGTGGCCATTTTGGCGATAGCCGATCGGGCCATACCGAAAAATCCCACCCTCTCCACCCTATCTGTTCTTTTCGGTATGCGGGATCCTCGCAACGACGTTGGTCTTCAAGCGCTCGCTTTCGGCGACACAGATCAACTGTGCCGTCCCTGCGTGGATTGCGGCCTGTTCACCGGCTGCTTCTGCGACGGGGACGGCCATGACGAATGTTACGCAGCCGTTCGGGTCCCCCGCGAAGACTGGGCTCCCAATCAACGCACTCCTTTGTGCACGGCTTGCGATCGTCGCTTTGATGCTTGCCATTTCTGCAGAAGGATCCCCTGGGTGACTCCGCCGGCTCATCGTGATCGCGATCGTCACCAGCCGGTCGGATATGATCATGGGGCGGATCCTCCCCTGTACTGGGATCAAATCACAGGTCGGCCTCCTTTTCAGCGGCCGCAGCCAAAGGCTCCGCCGGCTAAAGCTGCTCCGAATAGAGGTTACGATCAACCGATCTTGTATTTGGATCCCAAAGCTAGCGAGCCTCGTCAAGCTCGCACGGCTCCAGCTCAACGAAGACCGATGTTCGCCGAGCCTGCTCAGTACGTGGTTCCAGGACAGCCCCCCAGGTCGCTCGATGAAGTGCCGCCTGATGTTCAGATCGCAGGTCCTGCTTACTACGTGGTTCCAGGGCACTCTCCTCGGCGGCTCGATCGACTGCCGCCTAATGCGGAGCTTCCTCCCGGCACCGAGATCATGGTGCCTACGCGAAGTTCGACTCCGCAAACCAAAGCGCCGCCCAGCCCCGCCCAGATCGCGGCGTACCAAGCTGGCCGCGCGGCACCTGCTCGTGCCAAAGCCAAGGCTACTCCAGATGCGGCCTTTCGGGCGGCCGAGCGGCAGCTCATCGACCTGCTCGGTGCGGCTCCTCTTGACGAAGATCCCATCGAGGAGCCCTCGCCCGAGCCAGAGGATCCGATCGAAAACTTTTGATTTTGTTCGCGGGGAATCGCTTGTCTGATGTGTCCGATCGGATGATGTTGCGGTCTGTGGTGAATGCCATGGCGCACCCCTCGGCGATCGGGGGTCCGATCGGACTTGTGAAGATCAAGTGAAATTTTGATGATCCGACTGTGGCCGACTCCCACGTTGCGGTCGCATGAGAAAGGTGCGATCGCCGATAGTCTGTTCAGTGAGGGCACCGAGCGTCTGCGATCGTAGTAACTGGTATGTATGTATGTATGTATGTATGTGTGTATGTGTGTATGTATGTATGTATGTATGTATGTATATGTATATATACATATATGTATATGTATATATATACACATATATCCATATATATATATGCATCTATACATATATATATAATTATATATAATTATATAAGTATATATTGCTGACGAGTCTCATGTGGATGCTGGTTTCTCGCTCGTTGGTCCATCAAGCACGCTTTCAAACAAAACACGAAGCTCTGTTTTGGGATGCCTGGCTGGCTGACTCCCTAGAGTCCCTAGAGCCAACCTGCAAGTAATTCCCCTGGAGAAAAGAGCGGCTTGGTAGGTCTTCTTTGGGTGCTTCAGGTGACGATGGCCACACCGTGAAGGTGACAGGCCTGTTGTTACGTTAGCTTCCATTTTACCAATATCAAATGCACTTGCAAAGGCCTATCGTGGCGGTTGTGCCACTTCCAAATCCGTAAGGACCCACGTCTGCCACAGCATACCATCTACTGCGTCGGAGTTTCCTGGATCCTGAGCATTTGTCTTCCCTCTTACCGGATTTGTCCTGAAAATCGGAGTTGCAGGACTTTGAAGGATGTGGGCCAGTGGTCACCTGTCGTGTCCCCAAGGACAAGGCCCGATGGAATCAGCCGTGCTCGTTTGTTACTAGGTCGCGATTTCTCTCGCATGGACATGTTGGCCACGGCAGTGGAGGACGGCTACATCAAAGGTTATGCTTTTATCCAATTCAATCATGAAGATGCCGCGAGCTCAGTGAGCTCCCCGTTCAAGGCTCAAGGTTGTGGATGGGGCCCTGTGTTCTGTATTCGGAAGTGCGGCCAGGCCGTTCAGCAGGCTTTGGAGTACCATGGGACGTTCTACTACGGCAGAAAGATCTTCGTCAACAAAGCACGAGGTCAGGCCCTGCCTTTTAGCTTGCTTGTGGACTCCGGTGCTTCGGATTCTGGCAGGTGGCAGGGGAAAGGGACGAAACGTCCGCCGGAACGGAAGTCCGGAAGGCCAAAGGTGGCTTGGAGATTGATTGCATCATTGCTTGTGGGCCAGCTTCGGGACGGGCCCACCCGAGTAGAAGCGCGCAAGCAGCAGGGTTGCGTAGGAGTACGCTACAGTCGGTCCCGAGTCAATTGTGGCCTCTTGCCAAGCTCAAGCTGTTGGGCCTCGATGAAAAATTGAGGTGTTTCCTCGTTTGTGCCGGGCCGTTGCCCCACTGCGAGAATCGCCCAAGCGAAGTTGCCCTGATCAAGTGTAGTGTCGTAAAGTAAATCAAGACTCTGATATAATCTGTTTATTTCTGCCGAGCCCACGAGATATTGCGTCTGTTCTCTGCCCGCTGTGGGCAGAATGCCGAAAGCTGGGCCTTGCTTCCACGTTTACAAACAGAGGGATTTGAGGGTTGGAGAGGTTCCGGGAGATTCCAACTTCGAGACTCAGGGATGTTTAGCGGTCTGTAAGGGAAGCACCCTAAGATGCGATGATGGGTCAGAGGCTTCAGGGTTATATAGGTCGGGCCAGGCACAGACTGATCGCAGCAACGGGCCACAGAAGCTGAGACATTCCCTCTCTTGCGTCAATGCTGCAGGTAGCTGTTGGTTTCAGTCTAGTGTTTGGTGATTCTGGGGATCCCACATCAAAGACTCGGGTGCATTCAGACTTATACGGCAGGTCAATCGGGCTATGAGTTCCGGATCTTGGTTCTTAAGATAGCAGCGAAGGATGTGGAAGCTGATGCGCACGCACGCCGCAGTGCAAAATCTTCTTGCGTAAGAGTTGCTGTAGCCGAAGTGTGTTCCAAGGCTGAAAGCCCAACTCGCCCAACATCTGCTTGCACCTTCGAAGTAGTGACGCTTGAGTACAGACGCTCTTCCAGGTTTTGGTTCGTGTGGCGACACGGGTGAGCCATCAACTGCCAAGTTTCAAAGCGCAGAATTGCTCTCGTTTCTATCTCAAGCTTCGCTGTCGAGGCTCATGCAGTGAGAATTCCTGGCCCATCAAAGTCGGTCCTTGTTCTAGGGTGCTTGTAGCTTGCATTCGTGCATGTCTTGAATAGCCTAGCAGATGCAGCAGCCATCAGTTCCGCAACCAGAAAACGCTCAAGCGAAGTTGCTTTGGATGCTGAGCCAGCCTTTCTGTGGGTGCAAGAAAGATTAGGGTCTTGGGTTTAGGCATCGGTTGGTTTGGTTCGTGCAGCTTTCATGGTGTTCATGCATTGTGCACTGCGCTTGAAGCCCGAACCATTTGGACCAACAGCGTCTTGCAAGTGCATCTGTGTATTCGCTGGCAGTCACCAGGAAGCATGCGGCGCAGGAATCCCAAATGGGCCTGACGCAGAATTACAGATTTGAGTATCGTGCGACATCTTTGCTTCTTGGCTCTGACAGCCTTCAGTGGATTGCACAAAGCATTGCAAATCCCAACAGATCATGCAGGCGTTCCGCTATGTTTGTTTTGCGGGGGTTGCGGGGCAGGGTCGTTGAATGACCCTGGAATGTTCCAGTGCACGGTAGCCAAGGCAGGCCAGGCGTGAAGATCCAACTCAGGTTTTTGGTAGCTTTCTTTGTGTTGCATGGAATTTTAGCAGAGACCCTATGTTGTTGTCCCTGCCCACTTGATCCGTGGCACCGTCACAGGTCTGTGTCATGATGGTTGCGCCTGCATGGTCTAGACCTCGGAAAGCGCTTGGATGCCTGTGGAATACTTGTAGGGCCGTACAAACAAGACGACATGAAGAATCCCTACATTGTAATCAGTGAGATACCACAACAGTATCGCAAGTTTCCCTAGCATTTGCATTATATTCCAATGATAATTCTACAACAGTATCATGATCCTGAGGAGCGCCAGCGAAGCTTGGAGGGTGCAACTGTGCGACATGGAGCAGGCCCAAGCAAACACTCGAGTGCAGTTGAGTTCGGGCTTCATTTCCGAGGCCCTTGAGGAAAGATTTTTGCAGGGCTGCTAACTCAAATCTAAATACCTAAACTGATGATGGTTGGTTGAGGAAAGTTTTTTCGCATGGCATGGGGTCGGGTGGAGCGGGGGTGGGAGATGATGTCCAGTCATTCTGGAGGGACACAAAACCAAAGTTCAGATGACTTGCGCTGAGGTCCGTGTGACCTTTCATACGGCCTTCAGCAAGAGTTTCGACATGTTTCGACTTTCCCAGGTATGCTGCTAGTTGCTGCTACAGGGCTGCACATGTTTCCGCCACGAGGAGGGCTGTGGGCTTCTAATAAGTGATGACTTGGAGCATAGATGCAGGGGAACCCCGCAACGCATATTCTGATTGCGTAGCCTCCCCTGCCGTACCAAAGTCGAGTTCGTCTCTTCAGCTCTTTTAGTGTTTTGTCATTGTACTGCTTCTTGGAGCCGAATCTTCCCGGAAGTCGAAGGAGGTCAAAGGAAATCCCGAAGCAAACCTCTGAATGAATTTTTTACATTGGAACATGACTTGAAGTAGGTCCGTGGGGGCTAGATGCCATTGAAGGGGCAACTTCTTTAACAATCTTGGCAGCTGTGTCTCCTTCGCTGAGGAGGAAATGCATTCCATGGCTGCGTTGGAACCTCAGTCTCATCAGGACCCAGTGGCAGCGAGCGCTGGTTTGATGCTGGCCGTATTCGGGTATCCGGCCCGTCCCCTGGACATCTCGTCACCTTTGCCATCCCTTGTGATGACTCAGTCTTCGTATTCTCAGGCCACCCTCATCGATGCATGCCCATATGCATGACACCAACTCATGAAATCAATCACCTTTCCTCCGTTGGGCCTGACCTCGAGGCAAAGCGCAAGAAAGGTGGCGTTTCAGCCCCGGCATTTATCTACAAGTTTCAGTGGTTGTTGGAGAGGGGAGAGGGCAAGTGCACATTGCATGTTCTGAGGACGGCGGTGCTTTCATGCATTGTCATGCGAAATCATTGAAAAATCTAGAAGAGGAGTGAGACTACAGCAGCGACTCGTGTAACCAGTCCTCATGAGGCACCATTCATATTCATGTTGGTGTAGCAGCACAATACCCGCGCCTGGCTGCATGTATCTGTGCAGATGCCTGCGTGCATGAATGCGCATGTGTGCACATCTTGAGGGAGCATGCTACCCTTCTTCCGCCGCTTTCTGTGAACATGAGGATGCACGATTGTCTTGCTTACGTTACGCATCAGCACGCCATCATCAGAGTTGCAGGCTATTGATGGGTTACTGTTGCTTTGTCTCGGCATGAGGCCCAGCATGCCTCCTCCGTGGACACGGCCAGGCAGATGTGGACAGTTCTCGGGTTGGACAGGAATTCATCGGCAATGTATATTTTTCCCCCCTCATGTGTGACTCTGTACGTTTTGTGCGAAGCTTCCGGCTGTTGTTGGACGCTTTCTTGGGTCTTTGCGGCGCGATGCCAAGTTGTCAACTGATGGGTTCACTTTTTCCAAGGCGACTCCCGAAAAATGGACAGCGAACGTGTATGTATACGTGTATACATAATATATATATATATATATATGTCTATACATACTCTGCATGTGTGTGTGTATGTATACACATCTATAATATAGAGATATCTGCGGGAGGGGTCTCCAGGGTCTGTTTGAACACTTGGGCGTACTCATTTTGATTCTTCTCCTCCCCAAAGTAAAGGCAGCGGTTACAACAAATATGTCTTGGCCCGAAGCCCTCTGATCACGAATTTCCTGTGAACTCAATGAGTAAGGTGATTAAAGACAATCATAATCGAGCCAAGTCAGCGGGTCGGTTCACTTGGCAGCTTAAGACCATCCCCCCTCCACGACCCTTGCGACTTCCCTGCATCTGTTAAGGAAGCCAGACAATTTCGTGTGATTTGACGGATTTGGGCGATGTCATGGCATGCTTGCCCATGTTTGGCTGCTGGGAAATGGTTCCGCCAACTGTCCGAAGAGTAGGGAGTGACAGTGACAGGCTTTGGGGAGACGCCAATGACAACAGTGCTGGCCTCGGGTCGTTCGCGCAGGGTCGGGAAGTGAAGTGCTGTTGGACCTGAGAGGAAGCTTGAGCAATCGGAGCGGTCCTGTCGTCATTTTGGTCGCGAGAGGTTACGCAGTTGACGCTCGCACCCTCACAAGACCCAACCTCCGAGCCTGAAGCAGAGAGTTGCAGGCTCAAAGGCGGATTTGTTCAGAAGCTTAGCGCCACCCATGCGCTTGCAGGTTCGCCTTCCGACACTCCTTCCACAGGCCGGGTGCATTTGCATGCCGGGTGGAGTGCGTTGTGCGGCGTTTGAACTTGGGCGCTCAAGTGGCAAGAAAGCATTGCCTGGGCGAAGAACGGCACCTTGTTTGGCAAACTGGCGCCAGATTCTATTCCAGAGTGTTGGGGTAGTTTCACGCGAGAGGTTTGAACCGGTCAGGTTGGGGAGGCATTGCCCTAAACTTGTCTTATTTCCAGCAGAGCGACTGTGTTGCATATCTTTTTTCTTGCTTAACCCAATCTCGCATAAGCCGATTTTGGAGTTTGGGCAGATGGGTTCTGCAACATTTTCATGATCTGGGTGGTTCCCATCTTGAGCTGTGCTCCATCCTGCGAGCTTGACGATGCTCAAGGTAAGCCATGGCTAATGTAGGTAAAGTGAGAAACACGTCTGCACGAATCATACTTCAGCAGCACGCAGCTTTGCAATTGTCGATTGCTGCTGCAGTCTCCGATTTCCGCCATCTAGCCACTTCTTGTTAACTTCGACGGTCTTGCGCCTCTGCCTGCGAATCCGAAAGCCTGTGGAATGTCAAGTCGTGGTCTCTTCACTGAAGCGCGAAACTCATCTCCTCACGACGCTCAGTGCCAGCAATCGCCGGGCGAGTGGAATAAGCCGACGTCACATCCGACGTCACATACTGGAAGCTTTCGGCAGGATGACCTTGCGAGCGGTGGAAGCAGGATACGGATAGGGGGCCCAAGAGCGGGTGGAGCAGACGGAACGGATCGGTGGACACTGCGGCTGAGCTCCGGTCTGGTCACTTGGAGACACGGCGAATGTGTTCTGAGGAGTGCAATGAATTTGCCAGTGTCGCGCATGACTGCATCTGCCGCTGAGGCAAACGGGATATGTTCCCAAGGTGAAGTATTCCAAGGTCGAAGGTGAGTGTGCGCAACCCTGAATCTGCAGAAGCCTGGCACCTGTCGGCGGGCTGCCAGCTCGAAGGATGAAGCACGTGGTCGATGCACTGCTGGAAGCAACCTAGGGATTCCGCGACATATTCAGACATCAGTAGATTTCATTGCCGGAAAGAGGCGATCCCGCAAGCATTCCCATGTTGACACAGGTATTGCAAAGGGTACGTCGTCGGGTCAGTGAGAATGATAGCGGCTTAGGGTGCAAAGTGTGGATGCTTGCGGACATGTTTCCATGGATAACCTCTGTCTGCCGATTGCCAGCGCACGACAAAAGGAGCGCGAGCTTTCTCTCTTGCTTGTGGAACAGTGAAGGGTTGCCGCGCAGCTGTTACTGAGAAACTTGTCACAGCACCGTCCAGGTCGCCAGCTAGACCCTGGAGGCGTCGAACGAGTGGGTTGGTGCTTGCGAAGCAAGTTCATCAGCCTCCACGCCATAATTCGCAGAATGCGCTCACCACTTATTTCGTTGACAACCACTAGTGAGTCTCTGTTCTGCATGCTGGTACTTATTGACCAGTGCTAGAGCTGAAGGGAAGAGAGGAGCGGGCGTCATTGCAGTGCTGGCAGGTGGGGACGTCGACTCGTCACGCTGACGAGGTGACAGTGCCTAGCAATCCTTGGTTAAGGGCTCTCAGGGTCTACGATTCTCGCTATAGCCGCGATATTCTTTGCCTTTGAATTCTGCAAACCCAGTCGTCAGAAGCTTTATTGCGCCTTGCCCCGGCAAACCTCACAGACCCTAAACCCCACAGACCCTAAACCACAAAACGGCGATGTGGGGGCCTCCGGAAATTGCAGACAGCTGAAGTTTGGGGCCGTTGGCTACGTATACAAGCGCGCCCAGAGGGACCCGAAGTGCTCTCGAGCATTGTTGGTGTAGGCCGTCAGGCCAGGCCGCCCATCTCCGTCCCTATCTGATTCTGTGAATTACGGTTTGAAGGGCACCTGCCGTTTAATGGTCATGGAGCCGGGCAACCAAGAAGAATCCAGATACTTGTATAACAAATTTCAGGTTATGACCAGCAGCTGTACCGGTAGAGTAGAAATGACCGTCCTTGACCGGAGGAGGAGAGATGATCGGGTCTTATGTAGGACTTGGGAGCCTGTAGCAGCACCTTCGTGAAGCTCCGTGTAATGCCACAGTCCGGATATGCGTGTGGTTATCTGAAGGCATAAGGGCTGAGATTTCCTCTCCTCACGCCCGCCAGATTTGCGACTGTTCGCATGTTAACACTTGCAACAAATACCTGTTCGAACGCAGACAAACTTTGGAGCTTTCAATCTGCAGACTTCCCAGACCCCAAACAAACTTAAGAACTTTCAAATCTTCAATATCCAGCCTTTTGAAAGCCCAAACAATTGAAACCTGTAATTCCTCAAACTCTCGAACCTCAAGCTCTTGCGCTTTCAACCTGTCGTGTTGTCAAGCTTTCGATTGACTTCCACGACGCCCCGCCTGTCTGCCGGTGGACGCCTGCGTCTGATGCGACCCTCTCAAACTCTCAAGCGAAGTTTTTTTCAAGCTTTCGAGCGCCACACTGATTCAGGGTTCGACCTCCAAACTCTCGAACTCGGGAAGCTCCCAAACTTCACATCCTCGAAGAATCTCCAGGAGGATAACGTGCCATTGACAATATGGAGGCAATGAGTCAACTGGTTCTTAGTCGAGAATCAGGGGATTTTGTAGGGACTGTCTTTCAATTTCCAAAATGTCTTGAAAGCATTGGGGGGAAACAAGTGGGACCACACACGGCATAGAAGAAAACGACTAAGGAAACTAGTTCGATTTAGGGATGCTGCTGATTGAGTTCCGGTCACGAACAAACCGGAGGCATGCGGTGGACAGCGAGCTGCGGTCCGCGCAAACCTCAGCTTCAGGATGCGTAGCCAGCACTTGAGATGTGCGCGTTTCTACGGCCTGCGCTCAAAAGTATATGCGGTATACCCTACACTCAATGCCCTTTGCTAGGTACTATATATATATATATATATATATATATATACGGTACAATAATTACTCATTACTAGCGAGGCTTTGCACTTTTCAATAGTATGGTCAACTCCGTATTTAGCTGAGTGTATATATATACACACGTATGTGTATGTATGTATGTATGTATGTATGTATGTATGTATGTATGTATGTATGTATGTATGTATGTATGTATGTATGTATGTATGTATGTATATGTGTGTATGTGTGTATGTGTGTATGTATGTATGTATGTATGTATATGTATATGTATATACATATATATATATATATATACATATCCATATATATATATATATATATGCATTTATACATATATATATATAAGTATGTATTGCTGACGAGTCTCATGTGGATGCTGGTTTCTCGCTCGTTGGTCCATCAAGCACGCTTTCAAACAAAACACGAAGCTGTGTTTTGGGATGCCTGATGATGCCTGGCTGGCTGACTCCCTAGAGTCCCTAGAGCCAACCTGCAAGTAATTCCCCTGGAGAAAAGAGCGGCTTGGTAGGTCTTCTTTGGGTGCTTCAGGTGACGATGGCCACACCGTGAAGGTTACAGGCCTGTTGTTACGTTAGCTTCCATTTTATCAATATCAAACGCACTTGCAAAGGCCTATCGTGGCGGTTGTGCCACTTCCAAATCCGTAAGGACCCACGTCTGCCACAGCATACCATGTACTGCGTCGGAGTTTCCTGGATCCTGAGCATTTGTCTTCCCTCTTACCGGATTTGTCCTGAAAATCGGAGTTGCAGGACTTCGGCGAATGTGGGCAAGTGGTCACCTGTCGTGTCCCCAAGGACAAGGCCCGATGGAATCAGCCGTGCTCGTTTGTTACTAGGTCGCGATTTCTCTCGCATGGACATGTTGGCCACGGCAGTGGAGGACGGCTACATCAAAGGAATCGCTTTCATCCAATTCAATCATGAAGATGCCGCGAGCTCAGTGAGCTCCCCGTTCAAGGCTCAAGGTTGTGGATGGGGCCCTGTGTTCTGTATTCGGAAGTGCGGCCAGGCCGTTCAGCAGGCCTTGGAGTACCATGGGACGTTCTACTACGGCAGAAAGATCTTCGTCCGCAAAGCAGGAGGCAAGGACGCCCTGCCTTTCAGCTTGCTTGTGGGCTCCGGTGCTTCGGATTCTGGCAGGTGGCAAGGGAAAGGGACGAAACGTCCGGCGGAACGTTTGAAGTCCGGAAGGCCAAAGGTGGCTTGGAGATTGAATGCGGGCCAGCATCGGGACGGGCCCACTCGAGTAGAAGCGTGCAAGCAGCAGGGTTACGTCGGAGTACGCTATAGTCGGTCCCGAGTCAATTGTGGCCTCTTGCCAAGCTCAAGCTGTTGGGCCTCGATGAAAAATTGAGGTGTTTCCTCGTTTGTGCCGGGCCGTTGCCCCACTGCGAGAATCGCCCAAGCGAAGTTGCCCTGATCAAGTGTAGTGTCGTAAAGTAAATCAAGACTCTGATATAATCTGTTTTATTTCTGCCGAGCCCACGAGATATTGCGTCTGTTCTCTGCCCGCTGTGGGCAGAATGCCGAAAGCTGGGCCTTGCTTCCACGTTTACAAACAGAGGGATTTGAGGCTTGGAGAGGTTCCGGGAGATTCCAACTTCGAGACTCAGGGATGTTTAGTTTTTAGCGGTCTGTAAGGGAAGCACCCTAAGATGCGATGATGGGTCAGAGGCTTCAGGGTTATATAGGTCGGGCCAGGCACAGACTGATCGCAGCAACGGGCCACAGAAGCTGAGACATTCCCTCTCTTGCGTCAATGCTGCAGGTAGCTGTTGGTTTCAGTCTAGTGTTTGGTGATTCTGGGGATCCCACATCAAAGACTCGGGTGCATTCAGACTTATACGGCAGGTCAGTCGGGCTATGAGTTCCGGACCTTGGTTCTTAAGCTAGCAGCGAAGGATGTGGAAGCTGATGCGCACGCACGCCGCAGTGCAAGATCTTCTTGCGTAAGAGTTGCTGTAGCCGAAGTGTGTTCCAAGGCTGAAAGCCCAACTCGCCAAAGAGCTGCTTGCACCTTCGAAGTAGTGACGCTTGAGTACAGACGCTCTTCCAGGTTTTGGTTCGTGTGGCGACACGGGTGAGCCATCAACTGCCAAGTTTCAAAGCGCAGAATTGCTCTCGTTTCTATCTCAAGCTTCGCTGTCGAGGCTCATGCAGTGAGAATTCCTGGCCCATCAAAGTCGGTCCTTGTTCTAGGGTGCTTGTAGCTTGCATTCGTGCATGTCTTGAATAGCCTAGCAGATGCAGCAGCCATCAGTTCCGCAACCAGAAAACGCTCAAGCGAAGTTGCTTTGGATGCTGAGCCAGCCTTTCTGTGGGTGCAAGAAAGATTAGGGTCTTGGGTTTAGGCATCGGTTGGTTCGGTTCGTGCAGCTTTCATGGGGTTCATGCATTGTGCACTGCGCTTAAAGCCCGAACCATTTGGACCAACAGCGTCTTGCAAGTGCATGTGTGTATTCGCTGGCAGTCACCAGGAAGCATGCGGCGCAGGAATCCCAAATGGGCCTGACGCAGAATTACAGATTTGAGTATCGTGCGACATCTTTGCTTCTTGGCTCTGACAGCCTTCCGTGGATTGCACAAAGCATTGCAAATCCCAACAGATCATGCAGGCGTTCCGCTATGTTTGTTTTGCGGGGGTTGCGGGGCAGGGTCGTTGAATGACCCTGGAATGTTCCAGTGCACGGTAGCCAAGGCAGGCCAGGCGTGAAGATCCAACTCAGGTTTTTGGTAGCTTTCTTTGTGTTGCATGGAATTTTAGCAGAGACCCTATGTTGTTGTCCCTGCCCACTTGATCCGTGGCACCGTCACAGGTCTGTGTCATGATGGTTGCGCCTGCATGGTCTAGACCTCGGAAAGCGCTTGGATGCCTGTGGAATACTTGTAGGGCCGTACAAACAAGACGACATGAAGAATCCCTACATTGTAATCAGTGAGATACCACAACAGTATCGCAAGTTTCCCTAGCATTTGCATTATATTCCAATGATAATTCTACAACAGTATCATGATCCTGAGGAGCGCCAGCGAAGCTTGGAGGGTGCAACTGTGCGACATGGAGCAGGCCCAAGCAAACACTCGAGTGCAGTTGAGTTCGGGCTTCATTTCCGAGGCCCTTGAGGAAAGATTTTTGCAGGGCTGCTAACTCAAATCTAAATGCCTAAACTGATGATTGTTGGTTGAGGAAAGTTTTCTCGCAGGGCATGGGGTCGGGTGGAGCGGGGGTGGGAGATGATGTCCAGTCATTCTGGAGGGACACAAAACCAAAGTTCAGATGACTTGCGCTGAGGTCCGTGTGACCTTTCATACGGCCTTCAGCAAGAGTTTCGACATGTTTCGACTTTCCCAGGTATGCTGCTAGTTGCTGCTACAGGGCTGCACATGTTTCCGCCACGAGGAGGGCTTTGGGCTTCTAATAAGTGATGACTTGGAGCATAGATGCAGGGGAACCCCGCAACGCATATTCTGATTGCGTAGCCTCCCCTGCCGTACCAAAGTCGAGTTCGTCTCTTCAGCTCTTTTAGTGTTTTGTCATTGTACCGCTTCTTGGAGCCGGATCTTCCCGGAAGTCGAAGGAGGTCAAATGAAATCCCGAAGCAAACCTCTGAATGAGTTTTTTACATTGGAACATGACTTGAAGTAGGTCCGTGGGGGCTAGATGCCATTGAAGGGGCAACTTCTTTAACAATCTTGGCAACTGTGTCTCCTTCGCTGAGGAGGAAATGCATTCCATGGCTGCGTTGGAACCTCAGTCTCATCAGGACCCAGTGGCAGCGAGCGCTGCTTTGATGCTGGTCGTATTCGGGTATCCGGCCCGTCCCCTGGACATCTCGTCACCTTTGCCATCCCTTGTGATGACTCAGTCTTCGTATTCTCAGGCCACCCTCATCGATGCATGCCCATATGCATGACACCAACTCATGAAATTAATCACCTTTCCTCCGTTGGGCCTGACCTCGAGGCAAAGCGCAAGAAAGGTGGCGTTTCAGCCCCGGCATTTATCTACAAGTTTCAGTGGTTGTTGGAGAGGGGAGAGGGCAAGTGCACATTGCATGTTCTGAGGACGGCGGTGCTTTCATGCATTGTCATGCGAAATCATTGAAAAATCTAGAAGAGGAGTGAGACTACAGCAGCGACTCGTGCAACCAGTCCTCATGAGGCACCATTCATATTCATGTTGGTGTAGCAGCACAATACCCGCGCCTGGCTGCATGTATCTGTGCAGATGCCTGCGTGCATGAATGCGCATGTGTGCACATCTTGAGGGAGCATGCTACCCTTCTTCCGCCGCTTTCTGTGAACATGAGGATGCACGATTGTCTTGCTTACGTTACGCATCAGCACGCCATCATCAGAGTTGCAGGCTATTGATGGGTTACTGTTGCTTTGTCTCGGCATGAGGCCCAGCATGCCTCCTCCGTGGACACGGCCAGGCAGATGTGGACAGTTCTCGGGTTGGACAGGAATTCATCGGCAATGTATATTTTTCCCCCCTCATGTGTGACTCTGTACGTTTTGTGCGAAGCTTCCGGCTGTTGTTGGACGCTTTCTTGGGTCTTTGCGGCGCGATGCCAAGTTGTCAACTGATGGGTTCACTTTTTCCAAGGCGACTCCCGAAAAATGGACAGCGAACGTGTATGTATACGTGTATACATAATATATATATATATATATATATATATATATATTTATATATATATATATATATATATATGTGTATACATACTCTGCATGTGTGTGTGTGTGTGTATGTATACACATCTATAATATAGAGATATCTGCGGGAGGGGTCTCCAGGGTCTGTTTGAACACTTGGGCGTACTCCGTTTTATTCTTCTCCTCCCCAAAGTAAAGGCAGCGGTTACAACAAATATGTCTTGGCCCGAAGCCCTCTGATCACGAATTTCCTGTGAACTCAATAAGTAAGGTGATTAAAGACAATCATAATCGAGCCAAGTCAGCGGGTCGGTTCACTTGGCAGCTTAAGACCATCCCCCCTCCACGACCCTTGCGACTTCCCTGCATCTGTTAAGGAAGCCAGACAATTTCGTGTGATTTGACGGATTTGGGCGATGTCATGGCATGCTTGCCCATGTTTGGCTGCTGGTTGGAAGGTTTTGGGAGGGCTTTTTAATCACAGACAACGGGAAATGGTTCCGCCAACTGTCCGAAGAGTAGGGAGTGACAGTGACAGGCTTTGGGGAGACGCCAATGACAACAGTGCTGGCCTCGGGTCGTTCGCGTAGGGTCGGGAAGTGAAGTGCTTGGACCTGAGAGGAAGCTTGAGCAATCGGAGCGGTCCTGTCGTCATTTTGGTCGCGAGAGGTTACGCAGTTGACGCTCGCACCCTCACAAGACCCAACCTCCGAGCCTGAAGCAGAGAGTTGCAGGCTCAAAGGCGGATTTGTTCAGAAGCTTAGCGCCATCCATGCGCTTGCAGGTTCGCCTTCCGACACTCCTTCCACAGGCCGGGTGCATCTGCATGCCGGGTGGAGTGCTTTGCGCGGCGTTTGAACTTGGGCGCTCAAGTGGCAAGAAAGCTTTGCCTGGGCGAAGAACGGCACATTTGTTGGCAAACTGGCGCCAGATTCTAGTCCAGAGTGTTGGGGCAGTTTCACGCGAGAGGCTTGAACCGGTCGTCAGGCCAGGCCGCCCATCTCCGTCCCTATCTGATTCTGTGAATTACGGTTTGAGGGGCACCTGCCGTTTAATGGCCATAGAGCCGGGCAACCAAGAAGAATCCAGATACTTGTATAACAAATTTCAGGTTATGACCAGCAGCTGTACCGGTAGAGTAGAAATGACCGTCCTTGACCGGAGGAGGAGAGATGATCGGGTCTTATGTAGGACTTGGGAGCCTGTAGCAGCACCTTCGTGAAGCTCCGTGTAATGCCACAGTCCGGATATGCGTGTGGTCATCTGAAGGCATAGTGGCTGAGATTTCCTCTCCTCACGCCCGCCAGATTTGCGACTGTTCGCATGTTAACACTTGCAACAAATACCTGTTCGAACGCATATAAACTTTCGAGCTTTCAATCTGCAGACTTCCCAAACCCCAAACAAACACAAGAACTTTCAAATCTTCAATATCCAGCCTTTTGAAAGCCCAAACAATTGAAACCTGTAATTCCTCAAACTCTCGAACCTCAAGCTCTTACGCTTTCAACCTGTCGGGTTGTCAAGCTTTCGATTGACTTCCACGACGCCCTGCCTGTCTGCCGGTGGACGCCTGCGTCTGACGCGACCCTCTCAAACTCTCAAGCGAAGGTTTTTTCAAGCTTTCGAGCGCCACACTGATTCAGGGTTCGACCTCCAAACTCTCGAACTCGGGAAGCTCCCAACTTTCACATCCTCGAAGAATCTCCAGGAGGATAACGTGCCATTGACAATATGGAGGCAATGAGTCAACTGGTTCTTAGTCGAGAATCAGGGGATTTTGTAGGGACTGTCTTTCAATTTCCAAAATGTCTTGAAAGCATTGGGGGGAAACAAGTGGAACCACAAACGGCATAGAAGAAAGCGACTAAGGAAATTAGTTCCCTTTAGGGATGCTGCTGATTGAGTTCCGGTCACGAACAAACCGGAGGCATGCCCTGGACAGCGAGCTGCGGTCCGCACAAACCTCAGCTTCAGGATGCGTAGCCAGCACTTGAGAATTGCGCGTTTCTACGGCCTGCGCTCAAAAGTATATGCGGTATACCCTACACTCTATGCCTTTTGCTAGGTACTATATATATATGTATATACGGTACAATAATTACTCATTACGATAGGAGAGCATAGAATGAAATGGGGATGGCATAGTATGGCGGGATGGCGAGGCTTTGCACTTTTCAATAGTATGGTCAACTCCGTATTTAGCTGAGTGTATATACGTATAATTATATATATATGTCTATGTATATGTATATGTATATGTTTATGTATATGTATATGTTTATGTATATGTATATGTATATGTATATGTATATGTATATGTATATGTATATGTATGTGTATGTGTATGTGTATGTGTATGTGTATGTGTATGTGTATGTGTATGTGTATGTGTATATGTATATGTATATGTATATGTATACATACACACATGTATATGTATGTATGTATGCATGTATGTATATATACACATGTATATGTAAGTATGTATGTATATGTTCTTTCTATATACATATATATATATATATATATAGACATGTATATGTATGCATATGTGCATGTATTTATGTATGTATGTATGTATATCCATATATATATATACATATATATATATATAGGTATTATATTGCTAACGAGTCTCATGTGGATGCTGGTTTCTCGCTCCTTGGTCCATCAAGCACGCTTTCAAACAAAACACGAAGCTCTGTTTTGGGATGCCTGGCTGGCTGACTCCCTAGAGCCAACCTGCAAGTAAGCTTCCCTTGGAGGAAAGAGCGGCTTGGTAGGTCTTCTTTGGGTGCTTCAGGTGACGATGGCCACACCGTGAAGGTGACAGGCCTGTTGTTACGTTAGCTTCCATTTTATCAATATCAAATGCACTTGCAAAGGCCTATCGTGGCGGTTGGGCCATTTCCAAATCCGTAAGGACCCACGTCTGCCACAGCATACAATCTACTGCGTCGGAGTTTCCTGGATCCTGAGCATTCGTCTTCCCTCTTACCGGGTTTGTCCTGAAAATCGGAGTTGCAGGACTTCGGCGAATGCGGGCAGGTGGTCAGCTGTCGTGTCCCGAAGGATAAGGCCAGATGGAATCAGCCGTGCTTGTTTGTTACTCGGTCGCGATTTCTCTCGCATGGACATGTTGGCCACGGCACGGCAAAGTTCAGAGCTTGCAGACTAAGCAGTGAAACTGGTGGAAGCACACCCTGCTCCGTGGCTCCGTGGTTGTGGAGGACGGCTACATCAAAGGAATCGCTTTCATCCAATTCAATCATGAAGATGCCGCGAGCTCAGTGAGCTCCCCGTTCAAGGCTCAAGGTTGTGGATGGGGCCTTGTGTTCTGTGGTCGGAATCCCTGTGCTTGGATTCGAACGGTGTGATCTTCAGAGACGTCAGGAAGAGGTGTGATCTGCAAGCGAATCATGCGGGCATGCACGTAAACTCAGGGCATTTCCAGGGCTCTAGAGGCCAGAAAGGTTGTAACAAGGCTGTAAGTGCGACACAGTGCGGCCAGGCCGTTCAGCAGGCCTTGGAGTATCATGGGACGTTCTACTACGGCAGAAAGATCTTCGTCCACCAAGCAGGAGGCAAGGATGCTTGTGGGCTCCGGTGCTTCGGATTCTGGCAGGCGGCAGGGGAAAGGGACGAAACGTCCGCCGGAACGTTTGAAGTCCGGAAGGCCAAGGTGGCTTGCATCCTTGTTTGCGGGCCAGCTTCGGGACGGGCCCACCCGAGTAGAAGCGCGCAAGCAGCAGGGTTACGTAGGAGTACGCTATAGTCGGTCCCGAGTCAATTGTGGCCTCTTGCCAAGCTCAAGCTGTTGGGCTTCGATGAAAATTTGAGGTGTTTCCTCGTTTGTGCCGTTGCCCCACTACTGCGAAAGTCGCCCAAGCGAAGTTGCGCTGATCAAGTGTAGTGTAGTGTCGTAAAGTTAATCAAGACTCTGATATAATCTGTTTCATTGCTGCCGAGCCCACGAGATATTGCGTCTGTTCTCTGCCCGCTGTGGGGGAAACACTCCTTCCGGACTGGAGCTGTCTGCAGAACTCCTCAGACAGCAGTGGGGCCAGGCAGGCAGCTGCAAGGGCCTCCCAAGGAGACCGATAGTCGAGTTTCACGGCCGCATCGTCGCCTCTTGTGGAAAATGCTTGGACCGCGAAAAGAGACGCAGAAGTAGCAAGCTGCATGGCCGAGTTGGTGGGTCCCTTCAGCCCGTGTTACTCGTATCAACCAAACAAGTAGAACGCGTAGAACTACAGGTCCACAGGTCGTTGCACGCACGCCGGTATGGGCAACTACCGCACGATGTACTGCCACCTCGTGCTGCAGGGGCTCATCTGCTTAGGCTGCAGGGCCCACAATCCAGAGGCACAGCCGCGCGCCTGTGCCGACATGCCACTCCGATTGCACATGAAACTCGACCTTCTCCGGGGTTGAAGGTAGCACTGCGGCAGTAAGCAGATTCTGTCATTGAACCTTGCGTATTTGGGCATATTCGTCAAGGGGTACGTGGAATCCATGTTCCTAGGGGTCATGCCAACCGTGCGACAAAGCCAGAGTTCGATGTTCATGTCTCTTTGTTGGAAGCACCTCCGGAGAAGGAGTGGCAAAGTCGCACCAAGCTCAGGATGCTGCGAGCGTGAGTCTCATGATATCTGTATGATTATAGTCTTCATAGTGTTGTGATAGTAACTACCACTCCAACCATCATCAAAAATCATCCAGAACAAGGCAAGCAAACAGGAATGTGTCCCCGGGTCTTCCCCGTCAAACCCGAATCCCACTAAAAAGAAGTATTCCGAGACTTCCACCCACACCCAAATAGGCTAGACGCAGACCTTGAGTATCATGCGACATCTTTGCTTTTTGGCTCTAGCAGCTGGCGGCGGATTTGACAAAGCACTTCAGATCCCAGCGCATCATGCAGGCCCCCTGCTACGTTGATTTTCTGTGGGTTGCCGGGGAGTGTCATTCCAGTGCAAGGCGGGTTAGGCCGGTTAGGCATGATGAAGATCCAGCTCAGCTGATAGCCAGCTTTCTTTGTGTGGCATGGACTTCTACCAGAGACAATCAATCCATGGTTTCCATGTTGTTGCCACTGCCCTCGCACATGCTTTGATCTGCTTGATCCGTGGCCGCGTCACAGGTCTTCGTCGTTGTGGTGCCGGCATGGTCCAAACCTCGGAAAGCGCTTGGATGCGTGTGAAATACTCGTAGGGCCATAGGGAGAAGACGGCATGGATTCTTACGCCGCAGAGTTAAGGATACTATCCCAATGTTGCCTCGACAACAGTATCATGATCCTGAGGAGCGCCAGCGCCGCGTGGACAGCGCAACAGCGCGACATGGAGCAGGCCCAAGCAAACACTGGAGTGCAGTTGAGTTCGGGCTTCATTCCCTCGGCCCCAGGCTGTTAACCCGTAACCAAGAACCTAAAGTGATGATATTTGTTTGTGTTTGGGAGTGTGGGGGTGGGGATGATGTCCAGTCATGCTGGAGGGACACAAAGCCGAAGTTTTGCTTGTCGTGGTGTTCTGATATCGCCCTCCGCTCAGCAGAAGATCGGTTCAGATGACTTTCGATGAGGTCCGTGTGACCTTTCGGACGGCCTTCAGCAAGTTTTTAGATTTCCCGGGTATGCTGCTAGCGAGCTTCACATGTTTACCCCAAGAGGAGGGCCTTCGGCGTCTAGGTGGTGATTTGGAGCATGAATGCAGGGCCACCCCGAATCCTGCACCCTCCGTCTTGTCAGCCCTTCTTGCATCGCTTCTTGGAGCCGGATCCTCTCGAAAGTCTGCGGACATCCCGAAGCAAAGCCTTCATTCATAGGTTTTTGCTTGGAACATGACTTGAAGTAGGTCCGTGGGGTTGGATGCCAACTTCTGGAAAAGCCTTGGCAGCTGTATCTCCTTCGCTGAGGAAGAGTTGTGTTTGATGGCTGCGTTGGAACCTCAGCCTCATCATGACCCAGTGGCAGAGAGCGTCAGTGTCTGGCTTGATGTGGCCTTATTCGGGTATCCGGCCCTTCCTCTGGACATCTCTTCACCTCTGCCGTCCCTTGCCATGGCTCAGTCTTTGTATTCTCAGGCCCTCACGGTCGTAGTTGATATTTGCATGACACCAACTCATGGAAGCAATCACCCTATTCCATTTAATCTCGAGGCGTGCAGCAAAGCTGACGGTGCCGCTGCAGCTTCTCGGCATTTATTTGCAAGCTTCAGTGGTTGGTGGGGAGTGGGGAGGGCAAGGGCACATGTTCTGAGGACGTCTGTGCTTTCATGCAACAAGTTTCTGGAATCTAGAAGAGGAGTGAGACTACTGCAGCGACTCGTGCAACCAGTCCTCGTGAGGCAGCATTCATGTTGGTGTCATGGAGACGTAGACACAGTGTTGCCCACATTACCCGTGCGTGACTGCACGGATTTGTGTAGATGCCTACTTGCATGGATGCACATGTGTCTACATTTTGAGCGTGCATGCCGCCTTTCTTTCGCCGCTTTGTGTGAATATGAGGATGCATCATAGTCTCTTGCTTATGTTAAACATCAGCATGCCACCACCAACAGAGCTGCAGGCTACTTATGGGTCACCGTTGCTTTGTCTCGGCATGAGGCCCAGTGCCCCTCCGGCGTGGATGCGGCAAGGCAGATGTGGACGTTCTCGGTTTGGACGGGAATTCGTGGGCAAGCTTTGTCGTTTCGGCCTCATTTGCGTTTTGTCGGAAGCTTCCGGCTGGTGTTGGGCGCTTTTTCTTGGGTCTTTTCGGCACGGCATCAAGTGATGGATGGGTGCTCTTTGTCCTAAGCCACTCCCAAAATATTCGATGCTATATATATATATATATATCTAGACAGTCATCTATAGTATAGAAATATCTGGTAGCGGGGCTTTTAGGGTCTGTTTGGAAAGTTCGGTTTGCTCATTTTGATTCTTCTCCTCCGCAACAACGAGGCAACGGTTACAATAAGGAAATCCTGGCCCGGAGCCGCCGGATTATGAATTTCCTGAGAACTTAACAAATAAGGTATTCCAGGACAGGTATCATAATCAAGCCAAGTCAGTGTGTCTGGGTCACTTTGCAGGGAAACCTAAAGCCTAGATCGGTGCCCCCCGCCCCCGCCCCCAAACTCCGCTTGTAATTTGTGACTTCCCTGCATCTGCTAGGGAAGCCAGACGAATTTGTAGCATTTGACGGATTTGGACGATGTCATTGCATGCTTACCCACGTTTGACTGCATTTTGGAAGGTTTCGGAAGGGCCTATGTAATCAAAGGCAACCGTCCGAAGACTAGGGAGTCACATTGACAGGCCTTAGAGAGACGCCAATGCCAAGAGTGCCTGTAGCAACTGCCAGCGATGCCTATCACTAAGCTATAGAGAAGGTTCTACAAATTGCCGTGGATTTCATATTCGTTTCGCCCATGGATGCACTGGTGGATCCTGCGAAAAATTGGAACTGCCCCTTCGGCCAGGAGCGCGAATTCCCAATGAGGAGGCTTCGGCTCGTTCGCGCAGGGTCGGGAAGTGAAGCTGTTGGACCTGAGAGGAAGCTTGAGAGATGGGAGCGGTCTTGTCGTCATTTTGGTCGCGAGAGGTTACGCAGTTGACGCTCGCACCCTCTGAGCCTTAAGCAGAGAGTGTTGCAGGCTCAAAGGCGGATTTGTTCAGAAGCTTAGCGCCATCCATGCGCTTGCAGGTTCGCCTTCCGACACTCCTTCCACAGGCCGGGTGCATCTGCATGCCGGGTGGAGTGCTTTGCGCGGCGTTTGAACTTGGGCGCTCAAGTGGCAAGAAAGCTTTGCCTGGGCGAAGAACGGCACATTTTTTGGCAAACTGGCGCCAGATTCTAGTCCAGAGTGTTGGGGCAGTTTCACGCGTGAGGCTTGAACCGGTCAGGTTGGGGAGGCATTGCCCTAAACTTGTCTTATTTCCAGCAGAGCGACTCTGTTGCATATCCTTTTCCTTGCTTAACCCAATGTCGCATAAGCCGATTTTGGAGTTTGGGCAGATGGGTTCTGCAACATCTTCATGATCTGGGTGGTTCCCATCTTGAGCTGTGCTCAATCCTGCAAGCTTGAAGACGCTCAAGGTAAGCCATGGCTAATGTAGATAAAGTGAGATAGGCGTCTGCACGAATCATACTTCAGCAGCTGCTGCAGTCTCCGATTTCCGCCGTTGTTCTTGCGCTACATCATCTAACTTTGATGGTCTTGCGTTTGCTTGCCTGCGAATCCAAAAGCCTGTGGAATGTCAAGTCGTGGTCTCTTCACTGAAGCGCGAAACTCATCTCCTCACGACGCTCAGTGCCAGCAATCGCCGGGCGAGTGGAGCAAGCCGACGTCACATCCGACGTCACAAACTGGAAGCTTTCGGCAGGATGACCTTGCGAGCAGTGGAAGCAGGATACGGATAGGGGGCCCAAGAGCGGGTGGAGCAGACGGAACGGATCGGTGGACACTGCGGCTGAGCTCCGGTCTGGTCACTTGGAGACACGGCGAAAGTGTTCTGAGGAGTGCAATGAATTTGCCAGTGTCGCGCATGTCTGGATCTGCCGCTGAGGCAAACGGGACATGTTGCCAAGGTGAAGTATTCCAAGGTCGAAGGTGGAAGGGTGTGCGCAACCCTGAATCTGCAGAAGCATGGCGGCATTGAGCAACCTGGGGATTCCGCATACTCAGACATCAGTAGATTTCATTGCCGGAAAGAGGCGATCCCGCAAGCATTCCCAGGATGACACAGGTATTGCAAAGGGTGCGTCGTCGGGTCAGTGAGAATGATAGCGGCTTAGGGTGCAAAGTGTGGATGCTTGCGGACATGTTTCCATGGATAACCTCTGTCTGCCCATTGCCAGCGCACGACAAAAGGAGCGCGAGCTTTCTCTCTTGCTTGTGGAACAGTGAAGGGTTGCCGCGCAGCTGTTACTGAGAGAAACTTGTCACAGCACCGTCCAGGTCGCCAGCTAGACCCTGGAGGCGTCGAACGAGTGGGTTGGTGCTTGCGAAGCAAGTTCATCAGCCTCCACGTTTACGCCATAATTCGCAGAATGCGCTCACCACTTATTTCGTTGACAACCACTAGTGAGTCTCCGTTCTGCATGCTGGTACTTATTGACCAGTGCTAGAGCTGAAGGGAAGAGAGGAGCGGGCGTCATTGCAGTGCTGGCAGGTGGGGACGTCGACTCGTCACGCTGACGAGGTGACAGTGCCTAGCAGTCCTTGGTTAAGGGCTCTCAGGGTTTACGATTCTCGCTATAGCCGCGATATTCTTTGCCTTTGAATTCTGCAAACCCAGTCGTCAGAAGCCTTATTGCGCCTTAACCCGGCAAACCTCACAGACCCTAAACCCCACAGACCCTAAACCACAAAGCGGCGATGTGGGGCCTCCGGAAATTGTAGACAGCTGAAGTTTGGGGCCGTTGGCTACCTATACAAGCGCGCCCAGAGGGCCCGAAGTGCTCTCGAGCATTGTTGGTGTAGGCCGTCGGCCAGGCCGCCCATCTCCGTACCTATCTGATTCTGTGAATTACGGGTTGAGGGGCACCTGCCGTTTAATGGTCATGGAGCCGGGCAACCAAGAAGAATCCAGATACTTGTATAACAAGTTTCAGGTTATGACCGGCAGCTGTACCGGTAGAGTAGAAATGACCGTCCTTGACCGGAGGAGGAGGAGACATGAAATGCATGAGCGCTTCGGGCACTCCCGCTGTTCACAATGATGCCCCAATGCGGTGTTTGAAAGTTGAAGGTTTGGGGTCGGGTCTTAGGATTTGGGAACTTGCAGCAGCACTTTCGTGAAGCTCCGTGTAATGCCACAGTCCGGATATGCGTGTGGTCATCTGAAGGCATAGTGGCTGAGATTTCCTCTCCTCACGCCCGCCAGATTTGCGACTGTTCGCATGTTAACACTTGCAAATACCTGTTCGAACGCATACAAACTTTCGAGCTTCCAATCTGCAGACTTCCCAAACCCCAAACAAACGCAAGAACTTTCAAAGCTTCAATATCCAGCCTTTTGAAAGCCCAAACAATTGAAACCTGTAATTCCTCAAACTCTCGAACCTCAAGCTCTTAAGCTTTCAACCTGTCGTGTTGTCAAGCTTTCGATTGACTTCCACGACGCCCTGTCTGCCGGTGGACGCCTGCGTCTGACGCGACCCTCTCAAACTCTCAAGCGAAGGTTTTTTCAAGCTTTCGAGCGCCACACTGATTCAGGGTTCGACCTCCAAACTCTCGAACTCGGGAAGCTCCCAACTTTCACATCCTCGAAGAATCTCCAGGAGGATAACGTGCCATTGACAATATGGAGGCAATGAGTCAACTGGTTCTTAGTCGAGAATCAGGGGATTTTGTAGGGACTGTCTTTCAATTTCCAAAATGTCTTGAAAGCATTGGGGGGAAACAAGTGGAACCACAAACGGCATAGAAGAAAGCGACTAAGGAAATTAGTTCCCTTTAGGGATGCTGCTGATTGAGTTCCGGTCACGAACAAACCGGAGGCATGCCCTGGACAGCGAGCTGCGGTCCGCACAAACCTCAGCTTCAGGATGCGTAGCCAGCACTTGAGAATTGCGCGTTTCTACGGCCTGCGCTCAAAAGTATATGCGGTATACCCTACACTCTATGCCTTTTGCTAGGTACTATATATATATATATATATATATATACGGTACAATAACTACTCACTACGATAGGAGAGCATAGAATGAAATGGGGATGGCATAGTATGGCGGGATGGCGAGGCTTTGCACTTTTCAATAGTATGGTCAACTCCGTATTTAGGTGAGTGTATATACGTGTATGTATATGTATATAAATATATATATACACACATGTATATGTATGTATGTATTTATGTATGTATGTATGTATGTATATATATACAGATGTCTATGTATGTATGTATGCATGTATGTATATATACATCTATATATATATATATACATCTACCGTATATATACACATATATATATATATATATATGTGCACCTATACATATACATATATGTATATACAAGTATATATTGCTAACGAGTCTCATGTGGATGCTGGTTTCTCGCTCGTTGGTCCATCAAGCACGCTTTCAAACAAAACACGAAGCTCTGTTTTGGGATGCCTGGCTGGCTGACTCCCTAAAGCCAACCTGCAAGTAAGCTTCCCCTGGAGAAAAGAGCGGCTTGGTAGGTCTTCTTTGGGTGCTTTAGGTGACGATGGCCACACCGTTATCGTGACAGGCCTGTTGTTACGTTAGCTTCCATTTTGCCAATATCAAATGCACTTGCAAAGGCCTATCGTGGCGGTTGACCCACTACCACATCCGTAAGGACCCACGTCTGCCACAGCATACCATCTACTGCGTCGGAGTTTCCTGGATCCTGAGCATTTGTCTTCCCTCTTACCGGATTTGTACTGAAAATCGGAGTTGCAGGACTTCGGCGAATGCGGGCAAGTGGTCAGCTGTCGTGTCCCGAAGGATAAGGCCCGATGGAATCAGCCGTGCTCGTTTGTTACTAGGTCGCGATTTCTCTCGCATGGACATGTTGGCCACGGCACGGCAAAGTTAGGAGTCGATGAGAAGTTCAGAGCTTGCAGACTAAGCAGTGAAACTTGCGGAAGCACACCCTGCTCCGTGGCTCCGTGGTTGTGGAGGACGGCTACATCAAAGGAATCGCTTTCATCCAATTCAATCATGAAGATGCCGCGAGCTCAGTGAGCTCCCCGTTCAAGGCTCAAGGTTGTGGATGGGGCCCTGTGTTCTGTATTCGGAAGTGCGGCCAGGCCGTTCAGCAGGCTTTGGAGTACCATGGGACGTTCTACTACGGCAGAAAGATCTTCGTCAACAAAGCACGAGGTCAGGCCCTGCCTTTTAGCTTGCTTGTGGACTCCGGTGCTTCGGATTCTGGCAGGTGGCAGGGGAAAGGGACGAAACGTCCGCCGGAACGGAAGTCCGGAAGGCCAAAGGTGGCTTGGAGATTGATTGCATCATTGCTTGTGGGCCAGCTTCGGGACGGGCCCACCCGAGTAGAAGCGCGCAAGCAGCAGGGTTGCGTAGGAGTACGCTACAGTCGGTCCCGAGTCAATTGTGGCCTCTTGCCAAGCTCAAGCTGTTGGGCCTCGATGAAAAATTGAGGTGTTTCCTCGTTTGTGCCGGGCCGTTGCCCCACTGCGAGAATCGCCCAAGCGAAGTTGCCCTGATCAAGTGTAGTGTCGTAAAGTAAATCAAGACTCTGATATAATCTGTTTTGTTTCTGCCGAGCCCACGAGATATTGCGTCTGTTCTCTGCCCGCTGTGGGCAGAATGCCGAAAGCTGGGCCTTGCTTCCACGTTTACAAACAGAGGGATTTGAGGGTTGGAGAGGTTCCGGGAGATTCCAACTTCGAGACTCAGGGATGTTTAGCGGTCTGTAAGGGAAGCACCCTAAGATGCGATGATGGGTCAGAGGCTTCAGGGTTATATAGGTCGGGCCAGGCACAGACTGATCGCAGCGACGGGCCACAGAAGCTGAGACATTCCCTCTCTTGCGTCAATGCTGCAGGTAGCTGTTGGTTTCAGTCGAGTGTTTGGTGATTCTGGGGATCCCACATCAAAGACTCGGGTGCATTCAGACTTATACGGCAGGTCAGTCGGGCTATGAGTTCCGGACCTTGGTTCTTAAGCTAGCAGCGAAGGATGTGGAAGCTGATGCGCACGCACGCCGCAGTGCAAAATCTTCTAGCCTAAGAGTCGTTGTAGCCGAGTTGTGTTCCAAGGCTGAAAGCCAAACTCGCCAAACATCTGCTTGCACCTTCGAAGTAGTGACGCTTGAGTACAGACGCTCTTCCAGGTTTTGCTTCGTGTGGCGACACGGGTGAGCCATCAACTGCCAAGTTTCAAAGCGCAGAATTGCTCTCCTTTCTATCGCAAGCTTCGCTGTCGAGGCTCATGCAGTTCATCGTGTCTTGCCACCTTGCCACGTGTAAGCAGAAAATCGCCGAAGCGAAGTTGCTCTGGATGCCGAGCCCGCCCCGCCATGGACAAAATGCCAAAAGCCCTTCTTTGGGCGCTGGAAAGCTTAGGTTCTGGGTTTGGTCAGTCTTTTGTTTGGTTTGGTTTGTGCAGCTTGCATGGGGTTCATTGCAAGTGCATCTGTCTATTCGCCTGCAGTCAGCAGGAAACATGCGGAGCATGTATCGGGTACTTTCAAGGTTTGTATCATGTTTGAGGTTTGCCACCCAAAGCCTCAAATGGGCTGGACGCAGCCTCCAGCATCATGGGACATCTTTGCTTCTTGGCTCTGACAGCTTGCAGCGAATTGCACAAAGCATTGCAATTTCCGGCGCAGTATGCAGGCCTCCTGCTATGTCTGTTTTGCCGGGGTTTGCGGGGCAGGGTCATTCCAGGTAAGGCCGGTTAGGCATGAAGATCCAACTCAGGTTTTTGGTAGCTTTCTTTGTGTGGCATGGACTTGTTTATACCAGCTCAGAGACCATCTATGCCCCAATCCCCCCCCCTCCGCCCCCTTACCCATGTCGTTGCCACTGCCCTGGCACATGCTTTAATCCGCTTGATCCGTGGACCCGTCACAGGTCTGCATCATGATGGTTGTGCCTGGATGGTCTAGACCTCGGACAGCGCTTGGACATTGTGCCCCAGGGTACTACAACAGTATTGCGACCATATTTTCCCAGCATTTGCATTGATACCTCTACGAAAGTCACGAAAGCTCTCCCCCGGGAGCCTTTCGTTTCAACAGCCAGAACTTGTTCTGCCAGAAGGCTTAGGGGGTGTGGGGAGGGCCCCCAAGAGGTGGCCAATCCGGTCCCGTTTTTGCAGCCATTCCCCGTGCCGAGCGGGGCCTTTTTTTGGCTCCAGCGGGTGGTGTTCTAAACGACCCTCCAATGGAGAAGCGAGACCCCCATGATGCCCATGATGCTCGCCTGCCGGCGCGAATTGGGATCCCAGGTGCTCATGATGCGCTTCGCTGGCTGAGCTTCTTTGAGACGCCTAGCTTCTTCTGTGTGATCGTTGTCTTTTTCAGCGATTTTCACATACAGGGTCAAGGGCTTTGAGTTGCGCAAGGGTTGTGCATGACCCCGTTCGTTTTCTTCTGTATGCTCCTTGGAAACTGAAACAACTGTGTATGACACCATTCGTTGTCTTTCTCAGCGATTTTAAGATACGGGGTCTAGGGCTTTGAGTGCGCCAGGGTTGTGTATGACCCCGTTCGTTTTCTTCTGTATGCTCCTTGGAAACTGAAACAACTGAGTATGACACCATTCGTTGTCTGTTTCAGCGATTTTAAGATACAGGGTCTAGGGCTTTGAGTGCGCAAGGGTTGTGTATGACCCCGTTCGTTGTCTTCTGCATGCTCCTTGGAAACTGAAACAACTGTGTATGACACCATTCGTTGTCTTTTTCAGCGATGTTAAGATACAGGGTCTAGGGCTTTGAGTGCGCAAGGGTTGTGTATGACCCCGTTCGTTTTCTTCTGTATGCTCCTTGGAAGCTGAAACAACTGAGTATGACACCATTCGTTGTCTTTTTCAGCGGTTTCAAGATACAGGGTCTAGGGCTTTGAGTGCGCAAGGGTTGTGTATATGACCCCGTTCGTTTTCTTCTGTATGCTCCTTGGAAACTGAAACAACTGAGTATGACACCGTTCGTTGTCTTTTTCAGCGATGTTAAGATACAGGGTCTAGGGCTTTGAGTGCGCAAGGGTTGTGTATGACCCCGTTCGTTTTCTTCTGTATGCTCCTTGGAAACTGGAACAACTGTGTATGACACCATTCGTTGTCTGTTTCACCGATTTTAAGATACAGGGTCTAGGGCTTTGAGTGCGCAAGGGTTGTGTATGACCCCGTTCGTTTTCTTCTGTATGCTCCTTGGAAACTGGAACAGCTGTGTATGACACCATTCGTTGTCTTTTTCAGCGATGTTTTAAGATACAGGGTCTAGGGCTTTGAGTGCGCAAGGGTTGTGTATGACCCCGTTCGTTTTCTTCTGTATGCTCCTTGGAAACTGAAACAACTGTGTATGACACCATTCGTTGTCTTTTTCAGCGATTTAAGATACAGGGTCTAGGGCTTTGAGTGCGCAAGGGTTGTGTATGACCCCGTTCGTTTTCTTCTGTATGCTCCTTGGAAACTGAAACAACTGTGTATGACACCATTCGTTGTCTTTTTCAGCGATTTTAAGATACAGGGTCTAGGGCTTTGAGTGCGCAAGGGTTGTGTATGACCCCGTTCGTTTTCTTCTGTATGCTCCTTGGAAACTGAAACAACTGTGTATGACACCATTCGTTGTCTTTTTCAGCGATTTTAAGATACAGGGTCTTTGAGTGCGCAAGGGTTGTGTATGACCCCGTTCGTTTTCTTCTGTATGCTCCTTGGAAACTGAAACAACTGTGTATGACACCATTCGTTGTCTTTTTCAACGATTTTAAGATACAGGGTCTAGGGCTTTGAGTGCGCAAGGGTTGTGTATGACCCCGTTCGTTTTCTTCTGTATGCTCCTTGGAAACTGAAACAACTGTGTATGACACCATTCGTTGTCTTTTTCAGCGATTTTAAGATACAGGGTCTAGGGCTTTGAGTGCGCAAGGGTTGTGTATGACCCCGTTCGTTTTCTTCTGTATGCTCCTTGGAAACTGAAACAACTGTGTATGACACCATTCGTTGTCTTTTTCAGCGATTTTAAGATACAGGGTCTAGGGCTTTGAGTGCGCAAGGGTTGTGTATGACCCCGTTCGTTTTCTTCTGTATGCTCCTTGGAAACTGAAACAACTGTGTATGACACCATTCGTTGTCTTTTTCAGCGATTCTAAAATACAGAGTCTAGGGCTTTGAGTGCGCAAGGGTTGTGATATGACCCCGTTCGTTTTCTTCTGTATGCTCCTCGGAGATTGAAGCAACTGTGTGTGACCCTTTTCGTTCTCTTTGCAACGGTTTTAGGGTGTAGGGTCTAGGGCTTTGGGTGCACAAGGGTTGTGTATGACCCCGTTCGTTTTCTTCTGTATGCTCCTTGGAGACAGTTAAACAACTGTGTCTGACCCCATTCGTTTCCACTTTCGACGGTTTTAGGGTGTAGGGTCTAGGGCTTTGGGTGTACAAGTCTTGTGTATGAACCCCGTTCGTTTTCCTCTGTATGTTCCCTGGAGACTTTTTCAACGGGTCTAGGGCTTTGGGTGCACAAGGGTTGTGTATGACCCCGTTCGTTTTCTTCTGTATGCTCCTGAGAAATTGAAATAACAGTGTATTTCTCAACTCCCAAACTTTAATCCCAGTGATGCTCATGATGCGCTTAGCTTTTCTGTGTACGGTCTTCACTCATGCTCACTAAGCCCATGAAGCTAGAGCTTTCGTCACCCCCCCCTCCGGGTCTCAAGTATCATGATCCTGAGGTGCAGCGACGCGGCGTGGCGAGCACAGATGGCGGACATGGATGAGGCCCACACAAATACTCGAGTGCGGCTGAGTTCGGGCTTCCCAAAACCAAAGACCCAAATTGATGATGTTTGGTTGGGAACATGCAAAATCAACGTACGCTGCGGAAAGTTTCGTCGCAGGGCGCAGGGGGTGGGGGTTGATGTCTAGTCAGTATGGAGGGACACAAGGCCAAAGCTCAGATGACTTGCAATGAGGTCGTGTGACCGTCCATACGGCCTTCAGCAACTTCAATTTTACTCATATTTTACTCCCCGGTATGATGCTACAGGGCTGCACACGTTTAGGCCAAGAGGACGGCGTTGGGCGTTTAAGTGATGATTTGGAGCATCCTGCACCGCTTAACGCACATCTTTGTTGATTACATATCCCGCCAGAAGCAGTACCAAAGTCGAGTCAGTCTCGTCAGCCCTTTTGTTGTGTTTTGTCACGGCGCCGGAGCTCCCCGGAAGTAAGAGGAAATGCCGAAGCAACACTCCCATTCATATGTTTCGATGTTGTAATTAACATGACTTGAAGTTGGTACGTGGGCTTAGATGACATTGAAGGGGCAACTTCTGGAAACACCGTGGCAGCTGTATCCCCTGCGCTGATGAGGAAATACAATCCATTGCTCTGCCGGAACCTCAGTCTCATCGAAACCCAGTGGCAGAGAGCGCCGGTCTCTGATTCCCTTTCAACCCCTTGCCATGACCCAGTCTTAGTCTTTGTAGTCTCACTTCAACCTCATTGATGCACCCCCCCTCATGGTCGCAGTTGTGAGGTTTGCGTGACACCTACTCCTGAAGTCAATCACTCCATTCCGTCTTCCTTTGGGCCTGACCTCGAGGCGAAATGCAAGAAAGGTGACGATGCAGCTTCTCGGCATTTATCTACAAGTTTCAGTGGTTGCGGGGGAGGGGGGAGCCTGTGTTTTGATGTAAACTCACTAGAACTGGACCGAGACTATTGCAGCGACTCGTGCAACCAGTCCTCATGAGACAGCCTTGATGTTTGTGTGTCATGGAGACGTGTGTGGACGACGGAGGCAAGTAAACGGACAGCGTGGCACGCATTGCTGGTGCGTGACTGCGTGTATTTGTGTAGACGCCTGCATGCATGAGCAGACCTGTGTGCACATTTTGAGTGAGCATGCTAACATTCTTCAACCGCTTCGTGTGAATATGAGGATGCAGCATTGTCTCTTGCTGACGTTGATCATCAGCATGCCACGATCAATAGAGCTGCAGGCTATTGATGGGTCATCGTTGCTCTGTCTCAGCATGAGGCCCGATGCTCCTTCCACATGCACGCGGCCAGGCACACCCGCTAAATCCCTAAACCCCTAAAGCCTTAAACCCCATAATCCTTTCCCTCTCATTTGTGACTCCCTGCGTTTTGCACGTTTGAAGGCCAACCTGTGTAGTCAGAGATGACGGGCGGCAGCCTTCGGGAAAAAGCAACCCTTCCCACAGAAACCGCACCCTCACTTTCTGCAAAGCACGGTTTTGGCTTTGACACTCATGAAGGTAGAGAGTTGTTTTGCAAATTACTGTTGATTTCATATTCGTTTTCGCACTTTGCACTGGCGGATCCTGCGAACAGTCGGAACTCGCCTCCTTCGGCCAGGAACGCAGAGCGTTCATGAAGAGGCCTCGGATCGTTCATGCAGGGGAAGGAAGGGAGATGCTTGCAGGGTTTAGGGGTTTAGGGGCAGCTTGAGAAATGGGGAGGGGCGTTGGTCGCGAGAGGTCACGCAGTTGAGATACCTCAATCTCTGAGCCTTAAGCAGAAAGTTGCAGGTTCAAAGGCTCAGAGATGGAGTTCTCCAACAGCCCATGCAATTACAGGTTGGCAGGCTCCCTACGCTTCTTCCACAGGCTGGCTGCATCTGCATGCCCTGTGGACGGCGTTGTACAGCTTTTGAACTTGGATGCTAAGTGGCAAGAAAGCTTTGCTTGTACGAATTGCAGGTCCAGACTTTCACAGCTAAAGCTTGAACCGGTCAGGATGCCCTCAACTGGTCTAATTCCCGGAGAGCGGCCCTGTTGCATATCCTTTGCCTTGCCTAAACCAACGTCGCATAAGCTGATTTTGGAGTTTGGGCAGATGGGTTCGGGGTACACGCGGTGCAGGAAGATTGCTTGTGGTGCCAGCCATACTGCGAGATCATTTGCAGCATCTGCATGAGCTGGCCCATGATGAGCTCTTCTCCGTTCTGCGAGTGTGAAGATGCTCAAGGTGAGCAATGGCTGATGTAGGTAAAGTCTGCACTTATCAGACTTATCATACTTCAGCAGCACGCAGCTTTGGCAGTCACCGATTTCCCCACATCATCTAAACAGCCACTTCTTGCTAACTTCGACGGTCTTGCGTTTCTGCCTGCGAATCCAACAGCCTGTGGAATGTCAAGTCGTGGTCTCTTCGCTGAAGTGTGCAACTCATCCCCTTGCGATGTTCAGTGCCAGCAATCGCTGGGCGAGTGGAGCAAGCCGACGTCGCATCCGACGTCACATACTGGAAACTGTCGGAAGGATGACCCTTTGAGCAGTGGAAGCAGGATAGAGGCCCTGGGCGGACCAGACGGATCGATGGACACTGCAGCTGAGCTCCGGTCTGGTCACTTGGAGACACTGCCAAAGCGTTCTGAGGAGGATCGCTTCCAGATCCTCAGAAACCGCCTTCAGCCAGGCCCCTAGCGCAGCCGTAGTTTTTGGCGTGGCCGCTGCAGAAGAAGCTTCAGACCTGCGGACAGCGGAGTGAGAGCGAGAGAGCGAGAGAGTGAGAGAGTGAGGGAGTGCGGCAGGCAGGGAGTGCGGGAGTGAGGGAGAATGGGACCCATGTTTAGAAGCTCGCTGAATGCCCTTGCAATGAATTTGCCACCAGTGTCGCGCATGACTGCATCTGCCGCTGAGGCAAGCGGGATATGTTCCCAAGGTGAAGTATTCCAAGGCTGAAGGTGGAAGGGTGTCCGCAACCCTGACTCTGCAGAAGCATGGCACCTGTCGCCAGTACATTGGGCGGGCTGCCAGCTCGAAGGATGAGGCACGGCTGTTGTTGGTGGATGAACTGATGGAAGATGAGGCCATAACCACAGCATTGACCGACCTGGGGATTCCGCGACATATTCAGGCATCAGTAGATTTCATTGCCGGAAAGAGGCGATCCCGCAAGCATTCTCAGGATGGCACATGCATTGCAAAGGGTACGTCGTCGGGTCAGTGAGAAGGATAGCGGTTTAGGGTGCAAAGCATGAATGCTTGCGGACATGTTTCCATGGATAACCTCTGTCTGCCGACTGCCAGCACGACAAAAGGAGCGCGAGCTTTCTGTCTTGCTTGTGGAACAGTGAAGGGTTGCCGCGCAGCTGTTACTCTGAGAAACTTGTCACAGCACCGTCCAGGTCGTCAGATAGATCCTGGAGGCGTCGAACGAGTGGGTTGGTGCTTGCGAAGCAAGTTCATCAGCCTCCACGTTTACGCCATAATTCGCAGCGTGCGCTCACCACTGATTTCGTTGACAACCACTAGTGAGTCTCCGTTCTGCATGCTGGTACTTATTGACCAGTGCTAGAGCTGATGTGAAGAGAGGAGCGGGCGTCATTGTAGTGCTGGCAGGTGGGGACTGCGACTCGTCACGCTGACGAGGTGTCAGTGCCTAGCAATCCTTGGTTAGGGGCTCTCAGGGTTTAGAATTCTCGCTGTGTTCTTTGGTCTCTTAGCTTGCTGAACAGAAACAGGGCCCTCGACGGCTTCTCAACAGCTGCTTCTGCAAACCCAGTCGTCAGGAGCCTCAACCCGGCAGACCTCGCGGACCTTAAAGCCCATAGACCCTCAATGGCGACCGGAAATTGTAGGAAGCCGAAGTTTGGGGCCGTTGGTTACGTATACGAGCGCGCCCAAGATGGCCCCCAAGTGCTCTCGAGCATGTTTGGTGTAGGCCGTCAGGCCATCTCCGTGCACATCTGATTCTGTGACTTACGGTTTGAGGGGCACCTGCCGTTTTATGGTCATGGAGCCGGGTAGCCAACAAGACTCCAGATAGTCGTATTCAGGAACAACAAGTCTCAGGTGAAAAAAGCTTGACAGGAGGAGGAGAGATGAAACGCATGCACGCTTTGCCCACTCCCCCTGTTCGCAGTCATGTCCGAATGCGGTCACTCACTGACTCACTCACTCACTCACTCACTGACTGACTGACTCACTCACTGACTGACTGACTCACTCACTCACTCACTCACTCACCCACCCACCCACCCACGCACGCACGCACGCACGCACGCACTCACTCACTCACTCACTGACTCACTGAAGTTGAAGGTTTGGGGTCGGGTCTTAGGACTTGGGAGCCTGTAGCAGCACCTTCGTGAAGTTCCGTGTAATGCCGCAGTCCGGATATGCGTGTGGTCATCCTGAAGGCATATTCGGTGAGCTTGTTTCCGGTTGGGAAGTCAGGTCTGCGCGCCTTATACTGCAGTGAATAAACCGACTACTGCACTCCCTAAATCAATAAATAAGCCTTCTCCCCAAAGCCCCCCAGATTTGCGAGTATTCGCATGAAAACCAGGACCACAAACCGCATATTAGAGAACGACAGCGGAAATTAATTGGTTCCCTTTTAATGTTGCTGCTCATTAACTCCGGGGCACGAGTGAACCCAAGGCGTGTCCTGGACAGCGACCTGCGCCTCGCACAAACCTCAGCTTCCTGATGCGTAGCCAAGCCTTCAGCTTTGAGGGTTTCCGCCAACTGTGCTTCGCAATGTATGCTGTATACCATATACCGTGTGTTTTTCGGTATGTACTATATACTGTACATTGAATGCCTTTCGCTCTTGGAGAGTTTTGAACGGAATGGGAATGGTATGGTATGACCAGCCGAGGCTTTTAGATTTTTCTATGGTATGATCGACTCCAGCTTAGCCGAGTGTGTATGTATGTATATATATATATATACACACACACACGCCCTGCTATCGAGTCTCATGTGGATGCTGGTTTCTCGCTCGTTGGTCCATCAAGCACGCTTTTCAAACAAAACACGAAGCTTTGTTTTGGGATGCCTGGCTGGCTGACTCCCTAGAGTCCCTAGAGCCAACCTGCAAGTAAGCTTCCCCTGGAGAGAAGAGCGGCTTGGTAGGTCTTCTTTGGGTGCTTCAGGTGACGATGGCCACACCGTGAAGGTGACAGGCCTGTTCCTCACTTCAGATTCCATTCTGCCAATATCAAATGCACTTGCAAAGGCCTTTCGTGGCGGTTGTCCTACTTCCGCATCCTTAAGGACCCACGTCTTGACGACCTCAAAATACCATCTACCCTCGTCGGAGTTTCCTGGATCCTGAGCACGTGTCTTCCCTCTTACCGGATTTGTCCTGAAAATCGGAGTTGCAGGACTTTGAAGGATGTGGGCCAGTGGTCACCTGTCGTGTCCCCAAGGACAAGGCCCGATGGAATCAGCCGTGCTCGTTTGTTACTAGGTCGCGATTTCTCTCGCATGGACATGTTGGCCACGGCAGTGGAGGACGGCTACATCAAAGGAATGGCTTTCATCCAATTCAATCATGAAGATGCCGCGAGCTCAGTGGGCTCCCAGTTCAAGGCTCAAGGTTGTGGATGGGGCCCTGTGCGGTGAAGTCGGAATCCCTGTGCTTGGATTCGAACGGTGTGATCTTCAGAGACGTCAGGAAGAGGTGTGATCTGCAAGCGAACCATGCTGTCACGCACGTACACTCAGGGCATTTCCAGGGCTCTAGAGGCCAGAAAGGTTGCAACAAGGCTGTAAGCGCGACACAGCGCGGCCAGGCTGTTCGGCAGGCGTTGAAGTGCAATGCAACCTTCTACTACGGAAGAAGGATCTTCGTCCACAAAGCAGGAGGCAAGGACGCTCTGCCTTTTCGCTTGTTTGTGGCTCCGGTGCTTCGGATTCTGGCAGGTGGCAGGAGCAAGGGACGCGTCCGCCGGAACGTCTGAAGTCCGGAAGGCCAAAAGTGGCTTGGGGATTGATTGCATCCTGGTGTTGGGGCCAGCTTCGGGACGAGCACAGCCGAGTACAAGCGCGGAAGCAGCAGGGTTACGTAGGAATACCCTCAGTCAGTGATGCCCAGAGCGTTGTTGGCCTCGAGCATGTGAAGCATGAGATGAAAATTTGAGGCGTTTCCTCGTTTGTGCCGTTGCCCCACTGCGAAAATCGTCCATGCGAAGTTGCTCTGATCAAGTGTAGTTCGTAAAGTAAAGGAAGACTCTGATATAGTCTGTTTCATTGCTGCCGAGGGCAAGAGATATTGCCTTTGCTCTCTGCCCGCTGTGGGTGCAACCCTCCTTCCAGAGTGGGCCTTTTGAGCAACAGGAGGAGCTGTCCGCAGAACTCCTCTTACTGTGGTGGGGCCAGGGTAGGCAGCCGCAGGGCCTCCCAAGGAGACGTTGCAGGGATAGTCGAGTTTCACGGCCGCATCGTCGCCTCTTGCCCAGCGGCCAGCGCGGCATGGCCGAGTTGGCTTCAGCCCGCGCCATCCGTCAGTCAGACAAGTAGCACGCGTAGAACTACAGGTCCACAGGTCATTGCATGCACGCCGGTATGGGAAACTCCGCACGATGTACTGCCAGCCTCCACGGCGCAAGTTTTCGCCGTTGCTTTCTGGTTCGGTGCAGGGGCTCATCTGCTTAGGCTGCAGGGCCCACAATCTAGAGGCGCCGCCATGCGCCTGCGCCGAAATGCCACTTCGATTGCACATGAAACTCGAACTTCTTCGGGGTTGGAGGTAGCACTGAGGCAGTAGGCAGATTCTGCCATTGAACCTTGTGTGTGAGGGCTCACACGTCAAGGGGCACGTGGAATCCATGGTCCTGGGGGTCATGCCAATCCTGCAACATATCCAGAGTTCGATGTTCATGTCTCTTTTGTTGGAAGCATCTCTGCAGAAGGAGTGGCAAAGTCGCACAAAGCTCTGGATGTTGCGAGTTGCATCGATCTTACCAATTCCTCTACGATATCTTTATGATTCTAGTCTTCATCGTGACGTGATATATAATTCCCAATCGCGATTCTCAACGCCGGCACCGCGCCAGCACCGCACCGCACCAACCATCATCAAACATCGTGACAAAACTCGAATCCCAACGAGTTGGCCCCCTTCAAGCCTATGCCCGACCTCCGTGATTCCCCATGTTGAGGTAGCACTGTTGCTCCTGGCTTGGCTTCTGCCCGCAGAATGCCGAAAGCTGGGCTTTGCTTCCACGTTTACAAACAGACGGATTTGAGGGTTGGAGGGCTTCCGCAGGATTCCAGCTTCAAGACACAGGGATGTTTAGTTGCGGTTGGTGCAGGTTCAGGGGTTCACTGGTTTCACCGTCGGAAATCTAAACGGAGCATAGTGGGTGAGATGGGGCCGAAGGGGTAAGAAAAGAAGGCCTTTGGGGAAACGACCTTCGACAGGGCGTCGTTGAGTGCTGTCCTGACCAGCCTAGTCGAGCTCTCAGCACACAGAGAAGAAGCGCCCTAAGATCCGATGACGGCTCAGAGGCCTCAGTGTTAGTTTGGGCCAGGCACAGACTTATCGCAGCAACTGGCCACAGAAGCTGAGACAGGCCCGCTCCCGCTTCAAGCAGGATCTCAGGTGTTTGTTGCAGCTTTGGGGGGTTTGGGGTTTAGCGTTGATGTTCCAGCCGGGATGACTCGAAGTTAAGTGCTCCAGAGATCCCTTGACAGTAGCAGACGTGTTGATGACAGTCACTTTTGGGTTCCTTCAGGACTTGAGCTATTCTGTTAAGGGACATTGGAGTTTCTGGTGCGCATTGATTGGGACTGAGACGGCGCCCGAACCGCAGAAACCGGTCAGGTCGCCCTGCGCACCTGACTTTCAAGCTCAAGGCGTTGGGGTTTGAGTTTGTCGGTTCAGGGTGGTGGGCTGAAGAGACCTGCCTCGGGGGTGTAGGTTTCAGGGTTTCGGGTTTCCGGTTTAGCTTATGGGCTTTCTTTGACGAAGCTGTGGGTGGGCGGCAAGGAAAGGATTCAGGGAACTGGGGTTTCCATTAAAGGTTTTGCGGATGCAAGCTTTTGCAACGCGGGATTCGGCGATGTGTCCAGGTAACTCATCGTTTCTTTGGACTGTAAGGCATTTTTCGGGTCGACCGCCCCTGTCAATGAGAGAAGAAGCAGTTTTGCCTTGTCTCAGAGCTTGTTTTCCGAACCGAAAGATGGGAAGGCCCTTAGCTTTGTGAATGCCCGGACGAAGCGACTTGGCATCAGTTTTGTGTGGGTTGTCGTTTGAAGAATACTTGCTGGGGACGTCCTTTTCCGAACTGTGGCTTGGTGATGTGCGGGGTTCAAGCCAACGCGAGCTGCCAAGGCCAAGGCAACGGCAGAGGGTTGAAGAGGGTGCGTCTAGCGTCCAGATTTGCTACGGGTCCGGGTTTGGAGTTTAATCCGAAACCCGACACTCTGAACTTAAACCTAGTGCCTGCCGTCCCTGTTAGGCAAGTAGCGTGGATTGTGTAGGTCCAGGGAGCGCGGTCAAGGGGATTGATCTTGAGTATGTCAAGCACAACCTATAGTCTTAACCCGATGCCACGACCTAATTCCCGAAGCCGTAGACCAAGAGTACGCCGGCCGCCATTCACTAGAACTTCAAAAGATGCTCCTGTCGCCTACATCCCCAAGCTTTTCCGCCCTAACAAGCATTCTTGAGCAAGCCTGCGTAAACCTGGTGCCCCAAGTCACGAGCCAGAAAACCTCCATCGACGATCAGGATCGGAGAGATCGGGCGATTACAAATATTCTCGTCAAACGGAACTTGCTTGACCTGCAAGGCTTCTCGGATGTGAATGTGGGATCGAGGATATGTAATGATGCCGATGGAAAAAGGTGCTGAGGTGGTTGCGGTGGTGTTGGTGGTCGGTGTTGTCGGTATTGTTGGTGTCGTTGGGTATATTGTCAAGGTGGTCTACGCTTAAACCTTTTTCTGCGTATTCATCGGCTTAGCTCTTGAAAGGGGCCTCTGGACTTTTGTCCTGCCAGTTTGGGGGTGATGGGTGTTACGACCTGTTACGATGTTTTTTGCGATCCATGAGTTCTCCCGCGGTCCCTCCAATCCGAACCAGGCGCGCTTGGTGATGGGTTTGCAGTGTACATCGGTTGGGTTGGAGGCATCAAGTGATCACCGGCCTTCGGCAGATGCCGCAGGGACCCAGAGAATTTAACGCACCGGTCACCAGCCTTTAGGCAGCCCAGTGCTCGAGAGTCTGATTCCTGGACCCAAGATCCTAAAGCCTAAAGCGTCCCCAAAGCGCCGGATTGTACCAACTGGACACCCAATCTGAAGCCCACGGCCGCACAGCAACCACAGGACGCAGCTCGAGCAAGCAGCATCAAGACTGATAGTCACTGGAATAGAGTATGTTGATGACAGCGAAAAGTTTGACCGAGCTGTTGGTGACAATCTCCCATGAATCGCTTCCTCGAAGCCATCAGACTTCAAAAGACGCCGTCTGAAGCTCAGGATTCCTCCGTGTGTTCTAGCTCTGAGACCCCTGAGAGCAAGGCGTCCACCAAGTGGGGGCTTCGCGGGTGTAAAGGGCCTTCACGCGGGTCGTGCACGGCTGTCTTAAACGGTTTATGTTGGGTTTTCGTGGGAGTTTTGGAGATTTTGTGCTTTTCTCAAAGTTGGTGAGGCCTTGCCTCGGAGTCCCTGGGTGTTTGGGATCGGGTCTCGGGTGGACCAGCGCCAAGCGACAATCCCTTCCGCGAATCCGTGAACTCCCAATTGGAGCTTTGCGGAAGGACTGCGACTGAAGCCCCCCTGTCCCGGATCGCACAAATAAAGCTTGCTCAACGGTTAGATTCAGACAGCCTACAAAACCCAGCTTCCGCCTTGGCTGAAGCACTGAAGAAGTTCAAAGGCCACAGGCCCCTTTGCACATTTCCAGCTTTACAGTTTGGGGTCAGATCGTGCAAATGTAGTGTGTAGATGTGCAGGGTTTGCGCAGGGCTGATGTGACCCAATCCCGACGCCGGGCAGCGCGTCTTTGTTCCTGACTGCTCGCAGAAGAATATCACTGTCAGATGCACAACAACCCGGAACCGGAAACCGCCACGCACCCTGAAACCTTGAACCCCAAAGAATGGAGACTGGCACGCCGTGGCAGCGTGTGTTCTCGAGGTTGAATGTGTTCATCACTGCAATAGTGACGATAAGATACGACCCACAACCATACTGAAGCCAAAAGCCCTGAGCTCTGAGCCCTGAATCGGACATTTTCATCCTCAAACCTGGAAAGCTCGACCCTGCCAGCTCCAAAAGGCCTAGGAAGCCCAGGCCTCTTCTGCCAAAGCTCTGCATCCCCCAAGCTGAGCATGACTGAACCTTCCCAGACTCTACGGGCCGCGATCCCTCCAGAACTTGTTTCGCCAGGACACCGCAGTCCAGAACATCTGCACCACCAGCCGAACGGATGGGAAGAAGTTCAGTGTCTTGCTCGAATTTACAAATCCTCACTTCTTGCAAAGATCCAACCCTCACAGCCAAACTCTCGAGCACCCGAAACTTCAGCTCTCCGACCCTTGTCCCGAGGCTGGCAGCGTACAGACAGTCAAAGCGACATAGTGGCCCCTCGGCTCCCGTCAAGGTGTGTTTCACTCATAAAGGGGAACTTCTCGGGACTTCCCTGCCAAGCTTGGCCTCGAGATATTTGAGGCGTCAGGATGGCTGACCAGCCTCTGCAGAAAGATTCGGCATCCCAAGTGCTGGACCGATTGAGCACTTGCACGGCAATGTATCTTCCAACCCTAACCACGATAGGGATCTAAAGCGTTGCCGAACATCAAGTTTGTGAACGGCGCCTGAAATCCATACATATGTATGGAGAGTCATGTGCAGGTGGATAGGTAAGCAAATAAAGGGCGACTAGCAAATAAGTAAGCGAACAGCCGAGCAAGATATGTCAGTCTTTGTATATATATATATGCGTGTGTATATATGTGTGTTCACGTGTGTATATAGTATTAGTGCATGCCCGATTAAACCCATCTCTAAGTCCCTTGAGTCTCAAGCACTCTGAGCACCTGAAGCCAAACATGCCTTCCTGCCAGGACACCTTCAACCTTGAACTTCCAACTTTGAGCCGCCCAACATGCAAGCCCAAACCTCAAACCTGAGTCCGCCCTTGAGCCCCAAGGCCCAAGCCCGAACAGGAGGTCGGCCCTCCATGCCGAGCACAGGTCGAGATTCCGCTGAAGAACTTGCAGCACGACCACAGCTTCAAGGCATAGCGCTTGCAAAAGGTTTGGGGGTTGAAGCCGACGTTGCTGGTTCAGCGTGCAGAAGACTGAAGACTTCACAAGTTAAGCAGATTTGAAGCCCGACAGCCGATGCGCATGATTCCCTCAGCCCCGAAGTAGAACTCCAAACCCGAAGCCCAGACATGGTAAGTCCACAACTTCCCCAGAGCCAATTTTGTTGCCACAAAGTGAAGAGAGCCCGGTGCGTCAACCCGGCGCCTTCCTTCACCTCCCATGTTGTTTGTCCGTGCTCCGCATGCTGAAGCTTGTGCTCTCAAATCCTAAAGCCTCCCACAACCGTGGGTTTCGCCGACCTTAACTGCTAGGTGGAAAAAGGCGTTCAATAATGAAAGCCACCCTGACAATCTCCTGGTAGTACCCCTCAGCTGACAGCTTTTCAGAGCTTCGAGGCCACTCTCACCAGCGCGGTGCAGGCCTCCGGTAGCAACGACGACGAGCACAAGGGAAGGCCACGGGTTGGAGAGCTTTAAGATCCTGCTCTTTGAAAGGGTTATTTTGACGGGATTAAACTTTTGGGGAGTTTCAGTGTTCTCGGGGTTTTTGGGCTCTGAGGGTTGATAGCAGTGGTCTTGGACGTGCGATATGTTGTGAGCTGGAAGGCTTACGGCATACTGCCTGTGGTTTCTGCGTCGTACTTGAAACTTAAGGCCACTTCTCGAGCGGCCGACCCAAGATTAAGATTGAGATTCTCCACTCCTGGCCAAAACTACAAGCTTCAAATGATTAAAGCGGCACAAGCGAAACTTCAACATCACAAAACCCCACGAGCCCCATGGCCCCAATATATCGGGGTCGAAATATTTTGTAATATATTCTTTTATCGGACAATGGGCCCCGAGACCGTCTTCTAATATCTCAGGTCTCTATTACATAAACCCTTGAGGCTCATCCTGCACAGTTGAACTGCCGGGTGCTGCATCAGGCAAGTCACCGCCTGGAGTGTCACTTGCGTGATAGCTTCCAGCGAGGCTCCGGCAAGCAGAATCACAGAGCTTTCAGGGGAAATAACCCTACACCCTAAATCCTGAACCCTTCGCCCTGCACTGTAGACCTCGGAGTAGAAAATTCTTTCGGGGATTTGTGAGCACGTGATCATGAGAGTTGAACCACCGGAGCTCTTTCTCCTAGTCGTAATGCTAATGCCGTTGCTGCCGCTGCGACGACTAGTGTCATAGACTGCCACCAAGGCAATGCCACTAACAATCATCATAATCTTAATCATAATATCATGATCAGCTTCAAATAACAACAATAACAGCAAGATGCATTAATAGCATGAGCAATACTAAGGAAGCCCCAAACTCTGAAGCAGGCCTGTTTGCACCAACGTTCTTCGCCTTCGAAAGCCTCAGAGGCTGTACTCTTTTGTGAAGCTAAGCCGGAGCCCTAAAAGCCTGCCATGCAAACCGAACTTGTCACTCTAAGCTCATGAGCAGGGATCGTTGTGATTCCTAAATGCCAGAACCCCAAAGTTTCTACGAAGCTCTGCGCTCCAGCAACCTTCGGTCCCGGAACCCAGCATGGCTGATTCGGGCCCCTAGACCAAGCATCGCCAGGGGACCGCCTGGGTGAAAGTACCAGCAGCAGTGAGTGGTGCCAGGGACTCAGCCTTCGGACGGTTGAAAGCACATAGCCCGAAAGTCGGAACGTGATCATCCCAACTTTCTGCGGTTGACTAGGATGTGGGGTGTAGGGGTTCAGTTTAGAATCACTGGACCGTGCACCCCTTGCAAAGGTCGAGAGTTGTTTGCGCACCCTCAAACTTTCAGGCCCAAATCCCCAAATCCCGAAGCCGAAGCCTGAAACCCTGAGCCAGCCTTTTTGGCAGAATGCTGCGAGAATCTTAGCGGAGCTGATTCAGGGTCCGTCCAAGGCCTTCGGAGCAGGGCTTTGTTCCCTGTAACCAAGAGCTCACGCCACTGCCCGTCAACTTTGAAACGCCGGGGTAGGGTGAACCCGGATCTCGGAGCGCCAAGCCGCGGCCTCAACCACCTGTTCGCATCCAGGACTTTACCACCGTGGTCACCAAAGACATGGGCATCATGATGCCGAAGGATGCAGATGACCTGTACAAGGACGTGTGTCAGCTGGTTTAGGGGTTAGAATCGTTAGAAGGGCTACAAGCGCAGGCCCTTGCCGTTCACAGAATACACTGGAAATAACCCGGATCATGTTGTTTTTTGGCACTCTCATGCAGAGAGCTCCAGCAGTGAACCCCAGATAGGGGGCCTCCGCAACTGGCGTGCATGATCAGGAGAGGTGCGTGAAGCCAAGTGCGAAAGATCTGGCCAACTACACGGCTACTCGGCGCCACAAGTATTCAATGTCAAGCTATTGTAAGTCTTGCATCTTCGGGTCGATGGAAGCTACATACATAGTAGGTTGATGTAAACCCTAAACACCGAACCCTTCAACAGCACAAGACACCCAAACCCCCATGGTAGCTTCGGAAACAGTGAATCCTCCCAACAACCCGAAGCCCAAAACCTGGAAGCCACAGAGAATCATGGAAATCTGTAGCCTGAGACAAAAAATCTGAACCATATTTCTGAACCTTATAAACCTTATCCTCAACCCGAAATGCAGAACCCTCAACCCTAAATCCTACATCCTCAACACCGAACCCGGCACCCTCAAGATCCTTAACCCGGAAACCTCAATGTTGCCTCGAGGTCTCAGAGCATTCGCTGAAGTTGGCCGACTTTGACGTGAAAGCCGCGTGCGCAGCCGACTTCGTGGGGACCGCCTCGCCCCTTCGGCCCAAAGCGCTCGGGGTTTTGAGAGTTGGGGTTTCGGGGCTTGTTTCCGGTGTTTAAGGAATAATAGGGGGGTTTTAGGATTCTGCGGGAGAGGGGGCCTTGTTGGAATCTTTCCGTGCAGGCTTCAGGGATTCTGGGCTTGCTTATCCGATCTCGGGCTCCGTGGTACCGGCACGGGTCGCGTTTAGCCGGAAGCTTTCGGAGGAACTATAGCCATATACAAACCCTCTGAGCCCTGAACCCCGGTCTCGCATCCTACCTGACCTCTACTACAGTCTCCAGGTAGGCATTTCGCGCCGTGTTACACGTTCGCACTTGACGTTGCACGGATTGTCGGGAATCACTTCAAGCAGTGTTCACCAACAAGAATTTGCAGCATCGAATAACTCCCCAAGATCCTGGTCTAACTATGCCGGCTCTCGTAGCACATTCCACAAACCCGTCAGGGTGAAGGTTTGCGCGGAAGACGCCACTGAGTGACTTGGCTGAAGCTGTCGCCTTCGTCTGGACTTAAGCCAGGATCTGGCATGGTAAGACTCTGGCTATCTCTGGCTGAAGCTTCTGGGACATTTGCGATGGGGGTATTTTGGATGCGAGGGTACCCGTTCTGGTCCGGCATAAGTCGGAGGTGTGGCAGGGGTGCGGCGAAAGGATGGAGCGGTCTTACTTGAGCGCTGCGGTTTAGGCGCATTGGAGACATTTCGGGATTACTTCTGCGAACACTGACCACGGCCGCCACATGCCATCGACAACGCGACCGTGATTGACCCAGCCATCACCACAGCGCCATCACTCGCAACATGAGCCTCAGCTTCAGCATTGGGGCAGATCAGCAGCAGAGAGCTCGCGTCACTCCTGGCAGGTACTCGCTCTCTGGTTGTCGGCCAACTGCTTCTTGGCTTCCCGTGGCCATTTCGAGGGTTCTCAAGTCGAGGTTTTGGGGCAACTTTAAACAACATGTGCACATCAGGAACTTGGGTGCCTGAGGTTTGCGACCTTAGTCTTCAATTTCACCTCCGCCGGCAAACTCCAGCACACGCGTGCGTCAGAGGGTCTTTAGAGGGAACCTCTTACCAATCTTGAAATGGGAAATGCAGGGCATTGCTAGGCTGAGCCTTGAATTCGTCCTTGTTTGGGGTTTAGGAAACGACGGTTTCGATTTTTTTCTAGTGCTGCGCGTCGAGCCGGTTTGCGTGACACCGCCGTAAGTTGTCGCAAAGATGGCCGAAACTAGATTGAAACAATAACTTCCATCAGCTCCTTGTACGAAGACATGTGCTGCCAAGCATCAACCCCATCAGCGCCACTGTAATAACTATCAACATGAGCATTGCTTGCATCGTCCGGGTCACTAATACTGCCACAATCACTACTGCAGCAGCACGAGCACGATCACCATCACCATCACCATGATGGTTGTCCTGCTCCTGCTCTTCATCTTCCCATTGTCAGCGTCAGCGCTGCTGCTACACATCTTTGTTCGGAGTCTTGCATGATGGTACGTAGGCCGCAGCAGGCCCAAAGAGAGGTTCTTGGAGGCTTGGCAATGGGCATCCGCCTATGTCGGGATGTAAAAGTCCCTCTCTCCGAGGTCTGCAAGGCCATCAACGACGTCGCTTACTCTGTCGAGGTGAAGAGCCTGGAAAGGCGGGATCTGAGGTTTGGTTTGCCGATGCTTGGGGCGATGCTGACCGGTGTTTGGGCACGGATGCAAGCATTGACAGCATGCTGGTTTGCATACATATGGAGCAGGGGAGGGGTTGTTCTGAAGGTCCGGGATCATCCAAACCACACTTCTTGCTTTTCCTGGAGATCTTAATCAGCAAGCGAACCTGCCTTGTGGCTGTTCTGCTGGGGGGTATCTGAACAAGGACCATGTCGTGTGCGGTAGCGAAACCCAATGCAACGAGGGCCAAAACATTCGCGCCACCCGAAGCCCTAGACTCAATGTCTGGTATGCCAGGCATTCCTTTGACGTTGGCGTCAGCTGTGCCGACGGCTATACCGGTGAGGCAGCCTCTCTCAGCACTTTGGAGCTTGTATCCCGGAGCTAGTCCGTCGAAGTGTCCCAACCTGTTGCAAGGTAGTTAGGATGGATCCGGTCCGAAACCAGCATCAAGCGCGGCAACAGCGGCAGCCGACAGCACCGACGGCGGCAGTCGCAGCAGCACAGTATCACTGTCGCGGTAGCACTCTCGCTTGGGCTCGACCTCCACAGTCTTCTCCAGTCCTCCTCAAACCCGAAACCTGTTCAACCCTAAACCCTCATGGCCGTGCCACGGCCATGGATTTTCCGGGGTTGTCGGTCAGGCGAAGGTGAAGATCTGCGAAGAAGATGGCGAGGGCTTCACTCTCGAAGGCTGTGTGCGTCTTCCGACAGCACTGCAGTGTTCTGTATTCAGCTCCATTTTCCAAGGATTGCTGTCCATTGGCTGTGTTTGGGGTTAAGACAGGGGGGAAGGTTTAGGGCTGAGGGTTCAAGCTTTGGGCTTGGCTGGTCGAGCCGCCCTCCACCTTGAAAGCTGAACCCGCCCGCTCTCTTCTTGCAGGATCGAGGTTCCGGATTGAGGATACCGGATTGTTCACAGCTTTCAGATTCACAGGAGTCTGCCCTCAGTCTCTCTGTCTCTTCATTCCTTACGGGGAACCCTGAATAATTGCCTATATTGTTCCTCGGAATTCCTTATGATAGGTAAAAGCTACAACCAATGTATCATACAGCCAGAACCCCTGTTCTGAATATTGAGGCCCCCAAGTCAGACCCATGAGCTCTAAACAAGCCTGAGAAGCTGATCTGAGGTACAACCACAACAACCTCAACGACCACAACCACCACCACGAGCACAACTACAACTACGATCACCACTACGACAACGACAACAGTCACGACGACTACCACCACCATCACGACAACCTCAACCGTGACATCAACTACGACGACCACCGTGACGACCACTAGCACCACAACTACCACCTTCACAACAACTACCACCACCACGACCACCAGCACCACAACTATTACCACAACGACAACTTCCACGACAACCTCCACCACAACTTCGACCCGCACAACTACGAGCACGACAACCACTACCAGTACTACGACCGAGACAACCACCACCACCCTAACAACCACATCTACTACGACCACAACGATTACCTCCACCACTACGACGACAACCACGACCACAACGTCGACATCCACAACTACCACAACCTCAACTACAACAAGTACGACCACGACGACAACCACCACAACGACCTCAACTTCCACAAGCACTACAACGATCACGACGACGAGCACATCAACAAGCACCACAACGACGACTTCCACCAGCACCACAACGATCACAACAACTTCCACGACGACAACGACAACTACGACAAGTACCACCACAACCACAACGTCGACGAGCACTACCACAGTGACCACAACTACAACTACAAGCACCACCACAACAACCTCGACCACGACCACTATCACCACTACTTCAACGACCACCATCACAAGTACCACAACCACAACTACCAGCACAACCACCATCACGTCTACAACTACCACGTCCACTTCGACTACCACCACCACGAGCACAACAACGACCACTCTTACAACAACTACAACCACCACCACCTCCACATCAACCACGACCACTACCACCTCAACAAGCACCACAACCACTACAAGCACGACAACTTTGACAACGACTTCGACAACGACCATCACCACTACCACTACAACCTCCACAACCACAACCACGACCAGCACCGTGACCTCTACAACAACAACCACAACGTCCACGACGACCAGCACGACAACTACATCCACCACAACGACTACCACAACCACAACCACCACAACAACTACCACCACCAGCACAACCACAACGACGACGACCAGCACCACCACATCTACCTCTACCACCACATCCACGACAACCACCACCAGCACAACCACTACTACATCAACGACCACAACGACGACAACCACCACTACCACTTCTACATCAACCAGCACGACCACTACGACCAGCACTACAACTACCACAACAACCACTACTTCGACATCGACCAGCACAACAACCACGACCTCCACGACGACCTCCACGACCACCACCACCTCCACAACGACGTCGACGACCACGACAACTTCCACAACTACATCCACGACAACGACTACGTCGACAACGACATCCACGATCACGACGACAAGCACCAAGACGACCACGTCGACGACTTCCACAAGTACTACGACTACGACCAGTACCTTCACGACCACCACCACGGTGTCTGGACGGCAAAGCTATGCACATTCGCGTGCTTGCGTTCAGGGTTTGACCGGGGTTTCTTAACATCCACACAAGCAGTGGATTGACTAGATAGAATTGGGGTAGTATCAGCAGCAGATCACCTGGCCTGAATTTCCGCTTTTGTTCCAATGACCGAAGCAGGGTGAAGATGCGTCCATTACACAGAATCTGTGGCATGCATTTCGGTTCCAAAGCCGTATCTAAGACTTCCGAGCAAGGTCACATCTGCCGACTGCGTGCCTCCAAAAGACGTGCAAGGTGGGACGGCCGTTGAAACCCAGAAACCATGACTCGAAACCCTAAACCCTAGGCCCCATGAGCCCTAAATCCTAAACCCGAATAAAGCTTGAGAGCAGAGAACTCCTGCAGGTTATGACCTGCATGTCAAGTCGATTCACATTGACGACTTCGACGCAGCTTGCTCCAGAGAGACATGGAGGGCTTCAAAGGTGTATAGGGTTTGGAGAAGCTGGGTTTTGGGATTCGGGGATCTACGGTTTGATTTTCATGGGATGCACTTGTGGGAGGTTTTAAGACATCTCAAGCAGGCTACCCTCCTCAAACCTATTCCATTGGCCTTACAGAACCATTACCAACCCCAGTAGAAATATCGATCCCCAGGTGTCTGCCAGCTGCTGGGAGGGTTACGACGGCCAGGCAGAGAAGTCAGGTTGTAGTATAGTACAGTGTCGTGTCGTGTAGTACAGGCAGCATGGGCTAGTATATCATATCGTATCGGGAGGCATTGTATGATCATTTGATAATGCACAGTATACTTTGTTGTGTTACACTAGCTTAACCTGTTATATTACGTGCTGCATATGTTTTGTTGCTTCGTTATGGTATGTGAAGTTATGGCATGTCATGTTATACGATGCTATTGTCGGATTCTATTATGCGAGGTTGCTTTAGAAAACAGGATTTCATGTTCAATTCTCTATGTTTCTCCATTCTACGATATTGTATTATATCATACGATTTTGTATCATGCATTGTACTTATAATATACACACCGTATAGTAGAGTACAGTGTAGTTTAGTATATAGTATAGCATATAATATAGTGTATTGTGTATAGTTTAGTATATTTAGTACATTATATGGTAATTGTATAGTATAGTATATAGTATATAGTATAGTGTACTGTATAATATAGTATGGTAGATAGTATAGTATCGTAAAGTATTGTATAACTAAGTGTAGTATAGTGCATTAGTGTAATATGTAATACTTATGGTAGTATTGTATTGTCTTCGACTACATTTTGTTCTATTGCAACAGACTATGACTACATCATGGTATGTTGTGTTATGTCACATCATGCAGCATTGTGCTAGGTTCATCTCGCCTTATCCTTTATTATCTCATCCGATCTTGTCTTGCCTTATCTTATCTTGACTTATCGTATTTTGCATTTCGTTTCATTACAGTGTATGGTTTCAGTGTACAATATTACGATATACGATGTTACAGTATATATCAGACAGCATTGCTGTTGCTGTTGCAATAGTATGCTGTAGTATAGTCTGTATGCTGTACTGCATGAATATCAAATTGTAATTGGCAGCATCGAACCGTGCGGCTTTTGCAATGCGGCAGAAGCACTGCCGCATGCCTTTGCCGTAAGTTGTTGGGCTTTGTTGTACACATGGCGGACGTGGAGGAATCTTCCGGTCCCGAATTTGAAAGCCAAAATACGAAGATAGGTTTCTTTAAGCTTCTTTTGGTGCGAGGCGGTCGCGATGTCTTGCGAGCATCCCGGCCAGAGCTATACACTGACTGGCTGCAAATGGAGCATCTTGGTCATGACTTTGCAAACTTTCTCGCGACTAGACGTACTATGGCTACTTTACATTAGCTGTCTATGTCAGAACTGCTTCTCAGATTATCTTGGTTGCTACTACGAGACCTCGTTATTATTGTGGTTATCAATTCTGATCGTGATCTATTGTTCATCTTACACCGGCATTTGGAAGCTCATGGTTGTTGCTGCTGCAACCTATCTTATGCTCACTGATTTAGAAGTGATCGTACCGTTGCAGTGGCAATGAGCAGTTGTGCTTTCTTACACAGGTTTTGTGCCCGCTATACACAAATGCCGCGAAGCCCGAAGGCCTGAAGCCTACTCCTCAAGGCACTATGTATCTATGAACACAGCTCTTTTCCACCCCGGCACTTCAGCATCTGCCCAGAGCTCCTCCGGAAACCCTAAACCCTAAACCCTAAACCCTAAATCCTGTAGCCCCTTTAAAAAGGGAAACTTTTCGCCCTGCGATTTCTAGAAGATCGGGCCCCTCGGCTTCCCTGTAACCAAAGACCCCAAATGGGTGGTTGTCAAAAATTAGGGTCCCTTTTCGGGTCCTTATTACAATACGGCACCTAATATCTAGGGTACCCAAAAAGGGACCATAATTTTGACAACCTCCCAAATCCCGGACTTGATGGCCTGGGATTTAGAAGTCCTGGGGGCCGAGATCCTGAAGTCGTGAGATATAAGGCTACAAGGCTATTGAAGCTGTCTATATCTATAGCTGTATCTATATCTACGTCTATGCCCCTGCCTATATCTATGTCTATCTCTATCCCGATCCCTGCCTGCACCTCAACCTATATCTATACTTGTATCTGCATAGATATGTATGGACATGTATAGACATACATACATCCGTTTAGAAAATATACACATATCTATATTTGTATAAACACCGTTGTAAGAACCTTATCAACAATCCTCTGAACAAGAGTCGTTCAAAATCAAATAGCAACCCCATGATGCAGGTCGGCACTGCATCGCTCCCAACGAGACCAAGGGCTATAAGATAAGTGAGCGCGCCCTGTTTTACAAGGGGTTTGTAAGGTTGGGGTTGTAGATCTATGGGTCGGAACTGTTGGAAATGCGATTCACTTATAGTCTTGTATAAGCATTTCCAGCATTTTGGGTATGTGGTGTTACATGCTGTTTTATTTGAAGGCTTGGAAGGATTGCTCAATATTTGGGACGCCTTCTTTGGGGGGCCTCAGAGTAAGGATGCTACTAATTGGGGGTCTACACTGGGCCCAAAGATTTTCTGAATCTCCCATGCGGCTGCAAGTGTTGCTTTTGAAAAGTAATTTGTGCTAGAGTCTACGGTTGCGCTTAGGGGCTGTTTAGGGTACAGGCAGATGTCGTGCTTAGGAGCAAGAAAAGGCGGAACAAGCACAGACAATGGTAGCCAGACGCGTTTCAAAAGTAGGGACAAGATTCCTAAGCGAAACATCGACAGTTCTATTGGTCCTTTCCTTTTTCGGATGTTGCGACCTGACGGTTCAAAAGCCAGCCCCCACTACTTAAAACCACCGGTCTCTGAGACATTAACCTTGACCCTTAACCCTAAACCCAAGAGTTCAACCCTCTCCGAGCAGAATGGCTGTGTTTTCGGGAGTAGTGAGGCTCTTTGGACGTCGACAGCTTCGACGTGCAAGCAGAGTGTTCCCTGGATCCGAGCATGACGGCAAAGGTGACGAAGTGTGCTCCTCGACCGAAAGGGCTGTATACCAAACGGGTTTCTGTATAGGGCTTACCATAGATCAACAAGGCTTACCATAAGGGCTGCTATAAGGGGCACCCCCCCCAAAATCCTCCACCTCCGGCTGCAGATCCCGAAAGCCGAAAGACCAATCTCTGGAAACCCCAACCAGGTTCGCTGTCTCAAGCTGTCATCCCTAATTCCTACTGGTAGCCCTAGCCCTAATATTAAATGACCCTTGAATCCCTAAACGATAATCCTTAAATCCCTAAACCCTAAACTGAGCCCAAAACTTGAAAGTCGCAGCTCCGGTCGCCCAGAACGAAACCTTCGCGAAGTACCAGCTCTCCGGATGCCGTACCAGCGCCATCTGTGTGAGCCCGGAGAACACCGCGCCTGGGGCTTTTCAGAGTTTTGGGTTCTCGGGTTCAGTTTTTGTTCTTTGAGTTTAGTGTTATTGAGATTTCATAGCGGGGTTCGGTTGTTAGGGGGGTCGGAGGGTTTGGATTACAGAGGTTTCAGAGATGTCCGGGTGAGGGGTGTTTGTGGTCTCACGAGTCTCACGTTTGTCAGCCGCGAGAGCTTGAAGACCTCCGAAACTCGGTTTGGGAGGATTGAGGGTTTCTTAGGATGTTGTAGGATTCAAAGAAGAGTATCTTACCTTGGGTTAGTAGGGAATGGAGGAATCGGGTACAGCTATAACTAGTATTACTACCATTCTTCCATTCCCTACTAACCAAAGGTAAGATATGCGGGGCTCTGTGATGTCGCTCCCGCCTTATAGGGGCTTAGGAACCCACATCCAGGAAGCCGCATCAGAGTTGTCACTTGGGACTCCTCGAGTACTCCCCTGGGCGTTTTTCTAACCCGCTGAAGGGAACATCTGGAGCCTTGACCCCAAACCCGAAGCCCGATTTTTCCAACATTGCAACCCTAAACCCTGAGCCCAAACCTAAACCCTAAACCCTAAACCATTAAACCCCTAAACCCTAAACCCTAAGCCATTAAACCCTACCCTAAAACATTAAACCCCTAAACCCTAAACCCTGAACCCAAACCAGGGCAAACTGTTGTAGCGGGTGCACAGCGTGCTTAAAACACAGCACCACGGAGATCACCGAGGCTATCAGATTACTCGCTTGCGATCCCGTTTTATCTGTAGTATACCCATGGCATAAACCCTGACGACAAACCCTATACCATATATCCTACAAACCTTAATTATAGAAGCCCATAGACCTTATATAACTTATAAACCCAACAGCCTCAATCCTGAACCTTGAACCCTGAACCCTTAGCCGCAAAAGGAGGGCTACATCGTGGACGAAAAGACGCTCATCCGTCACGACTTTGACGTCACGGCCTCCTGTGCCTCTGGATACATAGGCACGGGACAGGGTTTGGGGTTTTAGGTTTTGGGTTTAGGATCTAGGGTTTAGGGTGAGGGGGGGGCCGGGGGCGGGAGAACCTGTGGAACGGTTACTAGAGCGGCCATGAGGACTTCTTTGGTAGGGCTTGGGGTGTGGATTTAGGATCTTAGGATTTGTTCGAGCCTCTAGGGCTACAGCAGCGGTTTCGGGTGGGGTTTGGCGTTTGTTGGGTTTTAAATTTTAGAGTTTGAAACGGATCTGGGTTTCAGATTTATCGGAGCATACATGTAAGGGCAGACTGTAGCTCGGGTGCTTGGTCTCGCGTTTCTGTGGCGGCCTGCCTATGATTCCGCAGTGCAGTCTACGAAGTCTTGCATGGAGTGCATGTGACAATTCTGCGAGTCTGGCCCTGACCTGGACTGTTGGGTGCATCTGGAGCAGACATGTGCGTGCTCCCCAAGTTTTCTCAACCCTCCATACATGCAGCCCAGACTTCTGCTCCTGGGATCCTTCAAGCGATTCGGGGCTTTACTTTGTCAAGGGCTGGAGCAGTTTGCCTCCCGTGTGTCTGAGATCGGCGCCGTCCCGAGACGTTTCGCAGAGTTTTCTGGCAGGAACCGGATCGGTGAAGCCTTGCGACCATCATCTCAAGCCCTACGTTCTCTCTGGCTGCAACGCTCTCTGCTTGGCACCGAAGAAAGTGGAGAGCTCCTGGCCTCATGAAGAGACGCTTTTGGATGTGGGGTTTACAGGGTTCAGGCTAGTGTCTTGTAGATTAGATTTTCGGTGCAGGGCTGCTCTCCAAACGCGTGGTGGGAGGGGGGGATGGCTGTTCCTGCTTTGATCGCCTTCCTCCGATGACTGAGGCTACCTGGTCGAGGAGAACAACCTGTTCATGGAGTCCTTCGATGTGACCGCCAAGTGCATCGACGGCTTCGAGGGCAAGGCGAAGGTGACGAAGTGCTCGAAGCCTGGTGGAACCTACTCCTTGAGCGGCTGCTCCTACGGAGGTGCCTGCACGGCCCCAGAAAGCACGGAGGGCTACTTAGTCACAGAGGTGGAGCTCCGCAAGGCGGACTTGGATGTAACGGCGGAATGTGCCCCGAACTACATCGGCACCGCTGCGGTGACGCCTTGCTCTGACGACTTGGGCTCCTACGCCCTCACCGGCTGCGAGGCGGAGAAGAAGTGCTTCTCCCCTGCTTCGGACGCTTCGAAGGGCTACGACCTGGTGGAGAACTCCGTGGCCATGGAGAACTTCGATGTCACGGCTACGTGCAAAAGCACTCATGTGGGAACTCCCCAGGTGACGGCCTGCACCAGGCCACTGACGCCCTACACCATCGCCGGCTGCGAGGAGAAGATCGTTTGCGTCACGCCTTCCGAGACAAAGGGCTACAAAGTCACCGAAGTCTCTAAGCTGCAGCAGACCTTTGACGTTAAGGTGGAGTGTGACCTTGGCTACGAGGGCACGGCCTCCGTCACAGCCTGCTCGGCGACTGGGGAGGTCTACACTCTTGGCGGCTGCACCTACAGCACCGACGTTTGTGTCGCGCCCGAGTCTACCGAGGGGTACCTGGTCACCGAAACCAACCTACGCCAGTCGGTGCCCTGGGCCGCAATCCCTTCTTTAATCTGGGGATCTGAATACCTACTCATATTAAGATATGCCCTTGTAAGTTGCTACCTGTATATATATATATACACACATATACATATACACATATAGATATATATATATATAGATAGTAATCGTAGAGACCTCATTACCAAGGCACCGGTAGTGCTGGCTAGATTGAAGCTCTCTGAACCCCTCTACAAACGTCTAGTATCCTTATCCCGAACCGCAAAACAGGAACCCCTAAATTTAGAACCCTTATAACCCCTATATAAGCCTAAAGCCTAAACTCCCACCCTAAACCCTAAACCCTGTCAGGTCTTCAAGGTTCAAGCGGCCTGTGCTGCTGGCTACATTGGCATCCCGGAAGTCACGCCGTGCTCGAAGCCTGGCTTTCTTGAAGACCCAGACCCCCAGGAGGATCCAGAAAGTAGATCCCTTGATGGGGGTCCCTTTAGGGGTTCCTTTAAGGGTCCCTTTAAGGGATCTTTAGCGTTTTAGGGTTTAGGGTTTAAAACTTAGGAGAAAATCCAACAAGTAGATCCCTGAATGGGAGTACAGGGCCCCAAATTAGGTTATCTACTTTCTAGATCCTCCCGGGGGTCGGGGGAGCGGCTACAAGGTGAGGGGGGTTTGGAGGGAGAGGTTTGGGGGCATATGGGGTAAGGTTTGGCAGGTTGGCAGGTCGGGATTTAGGCTTTTGAAAGTTTGCGGGGGATCTTGGTTTGGGGTTCAGGATTTGGCGAGAGATTCAAACATTGGCTCCCAACCTAAGCGTTTACCCCGATCTTGTTCGACATCTATTTGTGGCGAGAGATTCTAACATTGGCTCCCAACACAAGCGTTTACCCCGATCTTGTTCGACATCTATGTGCGGACAGAGATTCAAACATTGGCTCCCAACAACAGCGTTTACCCCGATCTTGTTCGACATCTATGTGTGGCGAGAGATTCTAACATTGGCTCCCAACACAAGCGTTTACCCCGATCTTGTTCGACATCTATGTGTGGCGAGAGATTCTAACATTGGCTCCCAACAGAATCGTTTACCCCGATCTTGTTCGACATCTATGTGTGGACAGAGATTCAAACATTGGCTCCCAACACCAGCGTTTACCTCGATCTTGTTCGACATCTATGTGTGGCGAGAGATTCTAACATTGTCTCCCAACACACCGATCTTGTTCGACATCTATGTGTGGACAGAGATTCAAACATTGGCTCCCAACAACAGCGTTTACCCCGATCTTGTTCGACATCTATGTGTGGCGAGAGATTCTAACATTGGCTCCCAACACAAGCGTTTACCCCGATCTTGTTCGACATCTATGTGTGGCGAGAGATTCTAACATTGGCTCCCAACACAAGCGTTTACCCCGATCTTGTTCGACATCTATGTGTGGACAGAGATTCAAACATTGGCTCCCAACACAAGCGTTTACCCCGATCTTGTTCGACATCTATGTGTGGCCAGGGATTCAAACATTGGCTCCCAACACAAACGTTTACCCCGATCTTGTTCGACATCTATGTGTAGCGAGAGATTCAATCTTTGGAGAGATTCTAACATTGGCTCCCAACAGAATCGTTGACCCCGATCTTGTTCGACATCTATGTATAGCGAGAGATTCAACAATTGGCTCCCGACACAAGGGTTTTCCCCGATCCTGTTGGATATCTATGTATGGCGAGAGATTCAATCATTGGCTCCCAACAACAGCGTTTACCCCGATCTTGTTCGACATCTATGTGTAGCGAGAGATTCAAGCATTGGCTCCCAACACAAGCGTTTACCCCGATCTTGTTCGACATCTACGTGTAGCGAAAGCTTCAAACATTCGCTCCCAACCTAAGCGTTTACCCCGATCTTTTTCGACATCTATGTGTGGCGAGAGATTCTAACATTGGCTCCCAACACAAGCGTTTACCCCGATCTTGTTCGACATCTATGTGTGGACAGAGATTCAAGAATTGGCTCTCAACAGAAGCATTTACCCCGATCTGGTTCGACATCTATGTGTAGCGACAGATTCAATCATTGGCTCCCAACCTAAGCGTGTACCCCGATCTTGTTCGACATCTATGTGTGGCGAGAGATTCAAGCATTGGCTCCCCACACAAGCGTTTACGCCGATCTAGTTCGACATCGATGTGTAGCGAGAGATTCAAAGATTGGCTCCCAACACAAGCTTTTACCCCGATCTTGTTCGACATCTATGTGTAGCGAAAGATTCAATCATTGGCTCCCAACACAAACGTTTACACCGATCTTGTTCGACATCGATGTGTAGTGAGAGATTCAAGCATTGGCTCCCCAACACATGCGTTTACCCCGATCTTGTTCGACATCTATGTGTGGACAGAGATTCAAACATTGGCTCCCAACAACAGCGTTTACCCCGATCTTGTTCGACATCTATGTGTGGCGAGAGATTCTAACATTGGCTCCCAACACAAGCGTTTACCCCGATCTTGTTCGACATCTATGTGTGGACAGAGATTCAAACATTGGCTCCCAACAACAGCGTTTACCCCGATCTTGTTCGACATCTATGTGTGGCGAGAGATTCTAACATTGGCTCCCAACACAAGCGTTTACCCCGATCTTGTTCGACATCTATGTGTGGACAGAGATTCAACCATTGGCTCCCAACAACAGCGTTTACCCCGATCTTGTTCGACATCTATGTGTGGCGAGAGATTCTAACATTGGCTCCCAACACAAGCGGTTACCCCGATCTTGTTCGACATCTATGTGCGGACAGAGATTCAAACATTGGCTCCCAACAACAGCGTTTACCCCGATCTTGTTCGACATCTATGTGTGGCGAGAGATTCTAACATTGGCTCCCAACACAAGCGTTTACCCCGATCTTGTTCGACATCTATGTGTGGACAGAGATTCAAACATTGGCTCCCAACACAAGCGTTTACCCCGATCTTGTTCGACATCTATGTGTGGCCAGGGATTCAAGCATTGGCTCCCAACACAAACGTTTACCCCGATCTTGTTCGACATCTATGTGTAGCGAGAGATTCAATCTTTGGAGAGATTCAATCATTGGCTCCCAACACAAGCGTTTACCCCGATCTTGTTCGACATCTATGTATAGCGAGAGATTCAACAATTGGCTCCCGACGCAAGGGTTTTCCCCGATCCTGTTGGATATCTATGTATGGCGAGAGATTCAAACATTGGCTCCCAACAACAGCGTTTACCCCGATCTTGTTCGACATCTATGTGTAGCGAGAGATTCTAACATTGGCTCCCAACACAAGCGTTTACCCCGATCTTGTTCGACATCTATGTGTAGCGAAAGCTTCAAACATTCGCTCCCAACCGAAGCGTTTACCCCGATCTTTTTCGACATCTATGTGTGGCGAGAGATTCTAACATTGGCTCCCAACACAAGCGTTTACCCCGATCTTGTTCGACATCTATGTGTGGACAGAGATTCAAACATTGGCTCCCAACAACAGCGTTTACCCCGATCTTGTTCGACATCTATGTGTGGCCAGGGATTCAAACATTGGCTCCCAACACAAACGTTTACCCCGATCTTTTTCGACATCTATGTGTGGCGAGAGATTCTAACATTGGCTTCCAACACAAGCGTTTACCCCGATCTTGTTCGACATCTATGTGCGGACAGAGATTCAAAAATTGGCTTCCAACAACAGCGTTTACCCCGATCTTGTTCGACATCTATGTGTGGCGAGAGATTCTAACATTGGCTCCCAACACAAGCGTTTACCCCGATCTTGTTCGACATCTATGTGTGGACAGAGATTCAAACATTGGCTCCCAACACAAGCGTTTACCCCGATCTTGTTCGACATCTATGTGTGGCCAGGGATTCAAGCATTGGCTCCCAACACAAACGTTTACCCCGATCTTGTTCGACATCTATGTGTAGCGAGAGATTCAATCTTTGGAGAGATTCAATCATTGTCTCCCAACACAAGCGGTTACCCCGATCTTGTTCGACATCTATGCATAGCGAGAGATTCAACAATTGGCTCCCGACACAAGGGTTTTCCCCGATCCTGTTGGATATCTATGTATGGCGAGAGATTCAAACATATTGGCTTCCAACAACAGCGTTTACCCCGATCTTGTTCGACATCTATGTGTAGCGAGAGATTCAAGCATTGGCTCCCAACACAAGCGTTTACCCCGATCTTGTTCGACATCTATGTGTAGCGAAAGCTTCAAACATTCGCTCCCAACCGAAGCGTTCACCCCGATCTTTTTCGACATCTATGTGTGGCGAGAGATTCTAACATTGGCTCCCAACACAAGCGTTTACCCCGATCTTGTTCGACATCTATGTGTGGACAGAGATTCAAGAATTGGCTCCCAACAGAAGCATTTACCCCGATCTGGTTCGACATCTATGTGTAGCGACAGATTCAAGCATTGGCTCCCAACCTAAGCGTGTACCCCGATCTTGTTCGACATCTATGTGTGGCGAGAGATTCAAGCATTGGCTCCCGACACAAGCTTTTACGCCGATCTAGTTCGACATCGATGTGTAACGAGAGATTCAAAGATTGGCTCCCAACACAAGCTTTTACCCCGATCTTGTTCGACATCTATGTGTAGCGAAAGATCCAATCTTTGGCTCCCAAACACAAACGTTTACACCGATCTTGTTCGACATCGATGTGTAGTGAGAGATTCAAGCATTGGCTCCCCAACACATGCGTTTACCCCGATCTTGTTCGACTTCAAACATTCGCTTCCAACACAAGTGTTTACCCCGATCTTGATCGACATCTATGTGTAGCGAGAGATTCAATCATTGGCTCCCAACATCTCCCAACACAAACGTTTACCCCCGATCCTGTTCGACATCGATGTGTAGCGAGAGATTCAAGATCTGGCTCCCAACACAAGCGTTTACCCCGATGTTGTTCGACATCTATGTGTAGCGAAAGCTTCAAAAATTAGCTCCCAACACGAGCGTTTACCCCGATCTTGTTCGACATCTATGTGTGGCGAGAGATTCTAACCCCGAAGATACGGGGGAGTGCACAGCGACCGGACCCTATATGTTTTCACGGACGAACGAAGCATCATCATCGTCATACTGTAAAAATGCTTAGTCTGTACATTCTCTCACTCTTGATTTGTGCGTGTCTTCTGTTGCAGGGGCCATGCCTGAGCATATACACGCCTGCGCCTTGAACATATTGTGAAACATGCACCCGCCGTCAACAAGCAAGTAGTAAGCTGCGTACCTGAGGGATTCGCTCTCCCCCGGATGAAAATTTCATCCCTTCGACGGTGTCTGTACATGGTGCATTCCTTCTGACCGCAAAGCTTGGAGCAAGCTCTCTAGCTTCAAAAACGGTTCATATGCCATTCCTCCACTGCGCTGCTCATGTCCCCTCGCGGATCTCGAGCTCGGTTCTTCCTACCCACTGTTGATCCATCATCCTTCTCGCACTGTCAATCCGGAAATTGTCGTCCAGCAGCTCCTCTGTACCATCACTGTATGTGATCACCGTACGTCTCCTTCCTGTGAGTCTGCTCATAGCAACCGGACTTGTAGTGCGATTGGGATCAAACAGCATAACACGCCATCCGAAGTGCCAACGAATCAACACATTCTGTCTCGCGTCATGCCTTGTGTACTCGTCCCGCGTGTAAGCATCATTGGGCCGCAGCTGATGCAGCGCTGAAGCTAACCCACCCCAAGCGGACTGGTAAGCAGCCAAGTATGCCAGTGGAGGTTGGTTTTCTGATGCAGGCCAATCGGCACGCAGCCGAATGACCGGGTAATTCACAAACTGATTTGGCATCCAGTTTGGGCCTTCATTCGAACCCCTCGCGTCTCGTTGAGCCTCAAGAGCCTGACGAACCCGGTTTTGAACATTCCAAGGCGGTAGGCCGGAGGCTTCAACAGCAGCTGGCTCAAAGTCCGGCTCATCATGGTAGACTCTCTGTCCCTGTCTTCTTCTTCTCAACCTCTCTTCTTCTTCTTCTGGAGGGGGGCCAACATACATCACATCGTCAACGTAACGAACTACCGTCCCCTCAGGAGGCACAGTAAGCTCACGAGCTACATCATGATCCTCTACCCTGTCCGCTGCCTGAGGCGAGAACTCCTGAAGTTCGTCCTCATCATCAGGCTGATTTTCCCCATCTGAGCTACGCTCCTCTTCTGGTTCATGTCGCTCAACCTCTCTCCTCTGTACTCTGCGTCGCCTACAACACCAACGACATGCCCACTTCAGACCTTCCCAAAGAGCAATAGACGTACAGCATACCAGAAACATCAAAAACCATAGCTCATGGCTGTGACCTTCTGGTTCATCTGGCGATTGCTGAGCCTCTGCCGTAACGGCTGCCAATGTAAGCACAACGGCCTGAATCCTGGCTGCGGAAGCTGGATCAATGACCTTCGTAGCTCCTTTTGGGCGCGCATCATGAACATTCCTAACTGCATCTAAACCCATACCGTCCCGCAAAAGCTTCAAACGAGGATACGGCAAGGCCTTGGTTCCTGCATCGGCGATGTTTTTCCCCCCCTCTATGTGCCCTACGACGACATGTCCTTGCTTGGCCTGTTCTCTCAGCACATGTGCTCGAATTCTCAGGTGCCTACTTCTCCACCCGTTGGAGTCGCCATTTACAATAGAGATTGAAGCCATGTTGTCGTTCAACACGACCAACCGTGGCACCTTACCCATAAACTCCTGAAGGACGTAAGTTTGGGCCCTACCGAAGCTGAATCCGGTCATCAAACTCAAGAGTTCTGACTCCGCGGTCGACGCAGCAGTGAACGGTTGTCTACCAGTGTTCCACCCCGTCAGAGACCCTTGAGTGTAAACCAAAGTTGACTCTTGCGATCGCTCACATACAGGCGCGAATGCACTGTCTGTCATGGCCTCGATCACACCTTCAGCGTTCGGGGTGGCAGTAGCGCCTGGTTCACCCTGACAAGAATACGTAGCCCGATATCGGAGGCAAAGGTCCTGCGTGTAGACAAGGTAACCAATGAGCTGCATGACTCTCTTTCTCACCGTAGCGGGGTCCCTTGACATGGTCTGTGCAAGGCGGGAAACAGCGAAAATAATGTCTGGCCGAGTGCGCCCTGCAACCCATAAGATTTCGCCCAGCGCCGTTTGGCAAGCAGAAACATCTTCGGGCCTACGCTCGGAAGCATCCTCTACATCCAAGGGTCCCGGGGTAGCAGGAACGCACGAGGCAGTTGCCTCGGGGTACCTAGTCGCCACATCCCGAATGAAGTCTTGTTGGCCAAGCAACAGATCCTTACCATCCCAGCGCAGCTCAAAACCAAAGAACTTGAGTGGGGGTTTAGTGGGGTCCTCGGGGATCCACTCTACCGGTCCGCACTTCCAGCGCGAAGTGATCAGCTCGAATATCATCGTCAAGACTGGACTGGGACCAAAGGCTAAGAGATCATCGACATACACCAACATGCATGCAACAGGCTCTCTCCAACTGTGGCTCTCTCCATCTTTAGGCACTCTCCGAAGGTACCACAAATTAGAGTCGACCAAACTCTGCTCAAACATGCATGTGACCCCATCGACTTGGCATGACATGCCCTCAATCTCACTGTCCCTCTTGATAGACCAGTCTCTTGGGGATTGATCCAACCCATACAGTGCCTTACACACCAGCATGAAGCATGATCGATCAACATGTCCATGTCTATGCACAATGCTCGGAATCTTCAATACAATCACCTCAGTTGGGACATCCAAGGACAAAGGAGGTGGGGAGGAACGAGGATTCACTCGATCAAGCAGCTCGGCGTTCAAAAACGCTGTAGTGATATCTGTAGCTCCCCCCTTCCAGGCTCTCTTAACCGCAATCGATGCCGCTTGGCGCATCACTGAAGGGTCGATTCCTCCAGCATACAGGTTCGCCTTGGATGGTGACTGCTTACCCTTAGCCTGGCCCTGCCCATCTAGATGATTTCCACAGGCTACCAACCGTGCCTTATGGCGCCCACCAGCCTTTCGGGTAATCACCATCTTGCTAGGAATAATGGTCACGCATGTTCCCTTTTCTTGCATTGCTTGCATTTCAGCGCTGGTGATCACCCTTACCGCCTGCTTTTCATGAACCAACGAATCAAGTTCTGCCTGGACTGCCGCGGACCACAAACTGTAATGCCTCTCAACTTCTTCCAACGGAACAGTGTGAGTAGTTAGCACTTCCGCATCGGGGAGCGTGGAATACTCGACACCGTCATCGGCCTTGCAACACCTCTCTTCTAAACGCTTGATCGTGGAAGACAGCCCGTGAATATAACCCTCACGGTCACTATCCCCGGCTACCCCACTCCGATCTTGGAGCTTACACTCCCGACTCAGCAACGCCTTGAGGGCGATCTGCTGCCCATCAGGGTCAAAAGACTCAGAGGCCTCACCGACCCCAACCCAAGTTTCACCCGAGCTATCATGATCATCAGGTCCAACCTCACGATCCGAAGCTCGACCTACAATGCTCTCCCACTCGACACAAGTAGGCTCACAAAACAGAAGATTACTCGTCACGGACACGTCCACCAACTCGCAATCCTCGGAAAAATCGGCATTCAGAGGGTTTAGACCACCCTTATGCCCCACACGCGCACCCACCCCAAGTGGGTCACAGCTCACATCCTCCCACCCAGCGCTGCCTGGCCGGCCAAGGGAAGGCGGAGCCTTTAAATCGCTCTCTGCATACTCAACAACATGTCTTTCACAGATTGAGCAAAGTCCAGCTACATCACTTTCACACGCCTTGCACCTGAAGGACCTACCGGAAAACCCACTTGTACCACTCGAAACCACTGGACCCTCAACTAGACCTGGCGCCCAATGCACACACTTCTGTTTCAACTTTCCTACACCCTTCAAGATGCCCTGGCTTTCAACCTCTGTCTCTCTGGTGTCATCACGATCACACGAAGAGTCACCACGACGGCCATCAAAACACGGAGAATCACCACGACCCTCCTCACGACACTGAGTCTCACCACGACCCTCATCACGACATGGAGTGTCACCACGACCCTCATTACAACACTGAGCATCACTACGACCCTCATCACGACATGGAGTCTCACCACGACCCTCATCACAACACTGAGCATCACTACGACCCTCATCTCGACACTGAGCATCACTACGACCCTCATCTCGCCGACGACTTTCACCCGCAGCTGCGAACTTCCCTGCATTCGCTGGGTCTAACCATGGGTAGGGATCCGGAGCATTCTGATTCCGCACCAAACTCGAGAAAGACCCTTCCTCATCACCGTATCTAGCATACATAGCTGGGACATCAACAATATCACCGGCTTTCAGCTGATTTGTGAGCCTTCGCCGTTGGACAAGCGTTAGCCCTGATCGCATCTCTTCTTTCTGAAGATCCCTCACCCTCGGAGCGCAAACATCATGACACTCTGAAGCTGCTTCATCGGATCCTTGGAGAACCTGCTCTGGGGCTTTGAAAACGTTTTCTTCAATGCGTTGCTCTAGGTCTCCCCCCTGCTGGCAATCGCCAGCAGTCAGCTGGAATCCGACATCACGCAACCGCTGAAGCTGCTGCTCAGTGACTCTCTCAAGACCCTTCAAGCTGTAAGCTACCAGCAAAATGCGTGACCCTTCACTCCAGTCTTCTGTAGCATGCCACTTGTGAGGGTTCAAAAGGAAGGGACATAGGGGAGTGAGGTCATGAACAGTGCCTGGTGCTTGTTGCTTGGGCGTGACCCACCTCCGATCAGCCCCGCTTTCATCCTGCACCCAAATCCCTCCCCCCTTATTGGGAACCTCAAGGGGTATGACAGCGTTGGAGGTCGGTTGGTTGAACTTGTCTTTGTGCGGCTTTGCCGTGGTCTGACTGAGGATCGCAAGTGTGGTACACACATGTCCAGGTATCACATGCTGCACAAGACGGTTGAGTAGTTTGGTAAACCCTGGGAAGGATAAGCAATCTTTGGTCAACCCAACAATGCCACCATGACAATAAAATCCTAGGACCCTAGCGGACCCAGCATTTTCACGAAACCTCGCCCCAAGCCGTCCTGAAGAATCCCGAATCCAGCGCGACCCTAACACGAACCTTCGAGACCTCTCGACATCGAACGGCTCGATCGAGGCTAGACATGACGCGTGCTCATCTTCAGACAACAGCCCATCAAGCATAGCAACAGATTCATCAGCAGCCGGTTTCTTTGCCCTCCGAGCGCTCAACGACGTCTTTCTGCGAACACGAACATCTGGGATCACTGCTGGACTAGCTGGCTTTGCTTTCTCGGCGGGGATGTGAAACTCTTCAGGGTTTGTATGCACAAGGTCTTCATACACGCATGGTACGTTCAGTAATGTGTCCTCTACAAGATACCCTGCCGAAAGCTCACGCGCAGGTGCCAACACCTTAGCCTCAACCACTCTCGACTTCCAATCGCCCCCCCTTGCCAAATTCCAACTTCTTTGAAGCACGTGAACCTTAGCCCCAAAAGGAATCAACCGCGGAATGTCCCACCCAAGCTTGACAGCCTGATCGCGGAATCGCTGAGCGCATGCATGACGGATAGCATAGGGCCAATCTTGATCACTAACATCAGACTCTTTCATCAAGGTCCTAGCACACCCCTTCAGGATTCCGATGAGGTTCTCGGCAAAAGGATTGGCCTTGAACCGGTCACCTCCTGTGTTTGTTTTGTGCATTCCTCTCTCTTTGGCCCATGTTCGCAACATGTTATTGCAGAACTCTTTACCTGCATCACTATGTAACCGTGCTACATGGCACCCCATCGCACACAGCCTGGCCTCAATGCCCTTGATTCCATTCATCACGTCCCTTGCCCCTTTTGAGGGTAGCGGTACGACGAACGGCAAGTGAACTAGCTCTAGCTGTTCTAGCGGTTGTGGCTCTGGCTCCACCGGGGCGTCATCAAGCTCAATAGGGCCCACGCCTCCACCATCATCGTCATCACGATCGTCGTCATCCGCATTCTCCCACTCCCCTGGCTCCCCCGGAACAGCTGCTACATCTGCCTCAGGCTTATCCACTCTAGACCCGTTTAGCTCTGGCGCCCTAGGTACGGAGAAAACTGCCGCAAGGAAGTAGCTTGCCTTCGCACCCTCATGAGTACCGCGCTTAAAAGGTCCTGCGAGATCAACCGACAGCACAAACGAATCGCTCACCGTCTGTCTGTAATGATTCTGTTTCTTCGCTCTTCCCGCTACACACGCGTAGCAGTCCTTACGGTAGGGGACATGTCCAGCTAACACGTGGTCCTTCATGGATTGCTGTACCTGAAGCCTCCGCATACCTTCTACGGTGGGCCCCTGTTGAAGAGCAGCATCCAGGTACTCTTCTACTGCTTGAACTAACCCTGGAGACCAGCGTGCCTGATCTGCACTACACCCCGATGTATCCCGGTTGTGTCCCGGACCTCGGATGTTCATAGCCCAGTTCGGCCATAACCGTTCGAGACATGCTACTGTGGTAGGCCTTCTACACATGTGCCCCAGGGGGCCTTGATCAAGCCTCAGAAGCTGTAGCCCCAGTGTCTTCCGCAATGTATCAAACTCTGGCGTTACCCACAACGAAGGAGCCTGCTCGTGGCTACCCCCAAAAACTTCCCAAGGGTCCCTTGGGTTCTCCAGGAGATACGGGAAACCCGCCATTCGTCCGACTTGGATCTGATCCCGACCCCACTTTGAGGCAACACCCAGAATAAAGCTTCTGAGCATGAGCTGGTCGTCATAGTCAACCTTCTCACGCTCTTGATGGGAGAGGTTCTCCAATCCAAACCTTTCAACCCCATACCGCGCCCGAACCACTGGTGGTCCTTCATCCTTACCTCCAAGGGCTGAGCGAGTCCTATCCGGAAGACCTGAAAGCACCGCAACAACCTTACCAGCGAGCGCCTGCTTCAGCAAGTATGTGTACGTAGCCGGATCGTTAAGGTCTTCAGTGGAGTCTATGGCTACAACCTTAGCCCCATGCTTCGCGGCTACAGCGTCAAACTCATGCCTCGATCTTCCACAGAAAAGATGCAGAACTATACCCTTGGAACGCTCTGCTGCCCTGCGCCTCCTACGATTGAAGGCACCTGGGGGCCCAGACCCCTGTGAGATCAAAGACACTGCTTGGGCAGCCTCTCGTGGGAATTCCGGAAAGAGCTTCTCACATAAAATCTCATGCCACATTTTAGCATCCCTTGACCTACCTTCTCTCACACTCTCGGCTACTTTACACATGACTGCCTCCCAGGACACCGCATCAGCATCACGCATCATAGCAAGCTGATCTTCACCATACCCGTGAAGGTTGAAAGTTTCGATGCGGTCAATCAGGTTTTGCGCTACAGCCTTACACACCCTCGGACAGCCGGAAGCCGTGGACAAAGGAACCGAGTAACCCTCTTCATCGAACAGTTGACATGCCCTCTTGGACCAAACCAGACGAAAGCCGATGGTGATGAGCTGTCGGAGTGAAACGATGGGTTCAACTTCTTCGTTAGCAAGTAAAACTCCCCCGGCACTGAATCCCATCTGAACTTCTCCCTGCGCGAGCGAAACCGTCTTCTCTCCAACTGGCTGCTCATCTTCCCTACGCATGCGCATGCATGTTGTGGCACCGGAGTCTATCAGACCTGTTTCATCGCGGGGACCTGGCTTCGGCGGGTATTTCGAACCTAGCTGCAAGGCCTTGATTGAGGTTTGAATAGATTCCAACACCGCGTTGGCCCGTGCAATCAGCTCGTCACGAGCCGACTTGTCGGTTTCACTAGCCCCCTTATCCTGAGCCTTCATAACCTCATCCCCTGATTTCCCCTTTTGGCTACCTTTCCCTGGCTTCCCACCGGGCTCGGCTTGCGCACGCTTGAACGGACAATCTGGCTTTCGGTGCTTTGTGCTACTGCAGTTGAAACACCTCTTATCGGCAGGGGTGAGGGCATCATGCGCAAACGTACAAGACTTCCCATACCTACACCCGTCATCGGTTCTCCAGAGCCGACAAAGTTGTTTTCCACCATCCACCTTGGCAGCCCCCTTTGATGCACCCTTTCCTTCCTTCCCAACCTTTCCTCCCTTTCCTGGCACCTCATCCGCCTTAGCTACCGTCTGCCTCGCTCCACCCTTGTCTGCAGCTTCTGACAACACCGCCTCCTCGGCCTCTGCAAGCAGGAGCTCTGAAAACTGCAAAACCGTCTGTTGAGTTGGAGCCTGGTCGAGCAGAGCCTGCGTTCGGAAGGTTTGTACTCGGAAGGCTGCTGTATCGGACAATGTCGGGGCGAGCCTTTCAAGACCCTTGAGCTGAAGGCTAGGGTCAGGAACGATTACCTGGAGTTCACGAGCACGGGCTAACCAACGACGCCATTTCCGCAGTGCTTTAACTGATGCAGCGCTTGTGGTGACGTTTTCAGGGGTGACTAGAAACGACAGAAGTTGCTGTTTCTCTGCAGCTCCTCCCGGTTGATATTTCGCCATAACCTTGAACACAATAGCGCATGTACCCAGCAAGCGAAGAGAGATCAGATCATCCTTCAGCTCATTACCCACTGCAGCCAACAACAAACTGACCGCCCGTTGATCAACCCTCGAGAACTTTCCATCGCGGTACCTGTTTACCAAGACCTCCGCCTGGATATGTAGTCTCTCCAGTGGGGAAGAGGATAACCATCGGCCATAGAACAGCTTGGCCGTGCTTACACAATCCTCCCAAAACACCCAAGCAGAAGCGGACAGCGCTGGCGTCAACGAGATAAGCCAATCCCCTGCTACGATGGCTGATGTGGATGGGTTGTACTTGTCCAATTTAGGAAGCTCCAGCGAGGTTTTGGTAGGCTCCTCCGGCTTCTCGCCGATTCCCGGCGAGGGATCCAATCCGAAACCCCTGATCCCTGAAGCCTCACCGCCTGAGCTCCCCAACCCGAAACCACCCCAACCCATGCTTGCTTGCTGTCCTGTACTACCCGTGGTCCTCAACGCAGCAGGGATGGGTGGGGGAGGTGGGTAAGCCCCCCATGCCTTAGGTCCAAGTGTCTCCCAACTGCCTGTCCAATGATCCTGTGTCTGATGCTGTGGCGGGGGTGGTGGCCTAATCACTGTACCACCTGGCGATATCGGATACGGCAGTCTGCCTACAGCCTGATCGTTACCTGGAGTAGAAACTCCCTTACAACCCCGATCCTTTTCAGCACTGATTTCGGCTCGTACAGCTGGGGTGTTCCTTTGCTTTGGGGTGCTTCTACTCCTGGGCGGGCTAGTGGTGTGTACCCTCCGAATGTTAGGAGTAACGACCTCATGATGTACGGACGTAGCCTGAAATGGAGACATCGACCTTTGATCAAGCACCTGGCTGACTGTGCAACTGCCACTCTCTCTGCCCCTCTCTCTCTCTTGCACACGCGTGAGTTTAAGACCATCCGGCGTCATCTGCCAGTCGTAAGAGATACCCTCCACCACCGTCACACCCTTGTTTTGATGCGTTGGGGCCTCAACGTGAGCGGAACCATTGCCCTTGGATGCCAAATCCCGCGCATGATGCAAACGAGTATCCTGAACCCCAACCGCTGACTCAGGCAAAACACCCGCTGGAACGGTAGTGGGTTGCTTCAACGCTGCATCTGCATTAGCCCCACTAGCACTTGGCTTGGAGCCCACCTCCAACGACTGAAGCATGGCCAATACATGCTCACCTTGCGCCGTCAACGGCACTTGGGAGTCTCTCTCACTCTCCAACCTGTCTAGTCGGGACATGACCGCAGCCTGACTCATCATCATACGATCTAGAGCAGGAGCCACATGGCTCTGCAGCGTCTGCTGTAGCATAGCACTCAACTGTCCCATGAGATCATTCGTCACCGCTGGTGGCGGCGCCGTAACTTGAGGCATCCTGCCTGCGGCCACTGATCGTGGCTCTTCTGTGGCTGGAATCAACTCATGATCACTCTGAGGACTGAAGTGTCTTGTTGCCGTCTGTTCTGTTGAGCTACCCGAGCCCCCATCCAGCAACCCAAGTGCTGCAGCATCCAGACCAAACTCTAAAGATGCCCCAGTCGCTCGCAAACCATACGGTGGATCTAGCGGCTCGCTGTCCGGAAACAGGCGTTGACTTCTCTCATCTTCAGGTGAAACAGACGTGTTGCCATCTCTTGCTTCCTCGAACTCTTCATCCATAGCTTGTGCTAGCGCATCGTCGTGATCAGCAGTGTTAGTGCCATCATCTTGGTGTGCCATGGCTCAAACAGGATCCGGTTACGAGCTGCTTGGGCTCATAACCCCCGAAGATACGGGGGAGTGCACAGCGACCGGACCCTATATGTTTTCACGGACGAACGAAGCATCATCATCGTCATACTGTAAAAATGCTTAGTCTGTACATTCTCTCACTCTTGATTTGTGCGTGTCTTCTGTTGCAGGGGCCATGCCTGAGCATATACACGCCTGCGCCTTGAACATATTGTGAAACATGCACCCGCCGTCAACAAGCAAGTAGTAAGCTGCGTACCTGAGGGATTCGCTCTAACATTGGCTCCCAACACAAGCGTTTACCCCGATATTGTTCGACATCTATGTGTAGCGAGAGATTCAATATTTGGCTTGCAACACAAGCGTTTACCCCGATCTTGTTCGACTTCAAACATTCGCTTCCAACACAAGCGTTTACCCCGATCTTGATCGACATCTATATGTAGCGAGAGATTCAATCATTGGCTCCCAACACAAACGTTTACCCCCGATCCTGTTCGACATCGATGTGTAGCGAGAGATTCAAGATCTGGCTCCCAACACAAGCGTTTACCCCGATCTTGTTCGACATCTATGTGTAGCGAAAGCTTCAAAAATTAGCTCCCAACACGAGCGTTTACCCCGACTTGTTGTATATCTATGTGCAGCGAGAGATTCAAACATTGGCTCCCAACACAAGCGTTTACCCTGATCTTGTTCGACATCGGTATGTAGCGAGAGATCCAATCATTGGCTCCCAACATAAGCGTTTACCCCGATCTTGTTCGACATCTATGTGTGGCCAGGGATTCAAACATTGGCTCCCAACACAAGCGTTTACCCTGATCTTGTTCGACATCGGTATGTAGCGAGAGATCCAATCATTGGCTCACAGCAGAAGCGTTTACCCTTTTCTTAATCGACATCTATGTGTAGCGAGAGATTCAATCATTGGCTCCCAACACAAGCATTTACCCTGATCTTGTTCGACATCTATGTGTAGCGAGAGATTCAATCATTGGCTCCCAACACAAACGTTTACCCCGATCTTGATCGACATCTATGTGTAGCGAGAGATTCAAAGATTGGCTCCCAACACAAGTAGTTGCCCCGATCTTGTTTGACATCTATGTGTAGCGAGAGATTCCAACATTTGCTCTTAACACAAGCGTTTACCCCGATCTTGTTCGACCTCTACGTGTAGCTGTAGCGAGAGATTCAATCATTGGCTCATAGCAGAAGCTTTTACCCTGTTCTTAATCGACATCTATGTGTAGCGAGAGATTCAAACATTGGCTCCCAACACAAGCGTTTACCCTGATCTTGTTCGACATCGGTATGTAGCGAGAGATTCAATCATTGGCTCCCAACACAAGCGTTTGCTCCGATCTTGTTCGACATCTATGTGTAGCGAGAGATTCAGTCATTGGCTCCCAACACAAGCGTTTACCCCGATCTTGTTCGACATCTATGTGTAGCGAGAGATTCAAAGATTTACACCGATCTTGTTCGACATCCATGTGTAGCGAGAGATTCAATATTTGGCTCCCAACACAAGCGTTTACCCCGATCTTGTTCGACATCTATGTGTGGCAAGTGATTCTAACATTGGCTCCCAACACAATCGTTTACCCCGATCTTGTTCGACATCGATGTGTAGCGACATATTCAACACGCTGGCTCCCAACACAAGCGTTTACCCCGACCTTGTCGTATATCTATGTGTAGCGAGAGATTCAAACATTGGCTCCCAACACAAGCGTTTGCCCTGATCTTGTTCGACATCGGTATGTAGCGAGAGATCCAATCATTGGCTCCAAACATAAGCGTTTACCCCGATCTTGTTCGACATCTATGTGTGGCCAGGGATTCAAACATTGGCTCCCAACACAAGCGTTTGCCCCGATCCTGTTGGATATCTATGTATGGCGAGAGATTCAAACATTGGCTCCCAACACAAGCGTTTACCCCGATCTTGATCGACAGCTATGTGTGGTGGGAGACTCAATCATTGGCTCCCAACACAAACGTTTGCCCCGATCTTGTTCAAAATCTATGTGTGGTGGGAGATTGAAACACTGGCTCCCAACACAAGCGTTTACCCCGATCTTGATCGACATCTATGTGCAGCGAGAGATTCAATCATTGGCTCCCAACACAAGCGTTTACCCCGATCTTGTTCGACATCTATGTGCAGCGAGAGATTCAAAGATTGGCTCCCAACAGAAGCGTTGACCCCGATCTTGTTCGACAGCCATGTGTGGTGGGAGATTCAATCTTTGGCTCCCAACACAAACGTTTGCCCCGATCTTGTTCGACATCTATGTGTGGTGGGAGATTGAAACATTGGCTCCCAATACAAGCGCTTACCCCGTTTTGTTCGACATCGATGTGTAGCGAGAGATTCAAAGATTGGCTCCCAACACAAACGTTTACCCCGATCTTGTTCGACATTTATGTGTAGCGAGAGATTCAAACATTGGCTCCCAACACAAGCGTTTACCCTGATCTTGTTCGACATCGGTATGTAGCGAGAGATTCAATCATTGGCTCCCAACATAAGCGTTTACCCCGATCTTGTTCGACATCTATGTGCAGCCGTAGCGAGAGATTCAATCATTGGCTCACAGCAGAAGCGTTTACCCTTTTCTTAATCGACATCTATGTGTAGCGAGAGATTCAATCATTGGCTCCCAACACAAGCATTTACCCTGATCTTGTTCGTCATCTATGTGTTGCGAGAGATTCAAACATTGGCTCCCAACACAAACGTTTACCCCGATCTTGATCGACATCTACGTGTAGCTGTAGCGAGAGATTCAATCATTGGCTCACAGCAGAAGCGTTTACCCTGTTCTTAATCGACATCTATGTGTAGCGAGAGATTCAAACCTTGGCTCCCAACACAAGCGTGTACCCTGATCTTGTTCGACATCGGTATGTAGCGAGAGATTCAATCATTGGCTCCCAACACAAGCGTTTTCGCTGATCTTGTTCGACATCTATGTGTAGCGAGAGATTCAACATTTGGCTCCCGACACAAGCGTTTACCCCGATCTTGTTCGACATCTATTTGTAGCGAGAGATTTAAACATTGGCTCCCAACACAAGCGTCTACTCCGATCTTGTTCGTTGGAAGTTGCCAATTTTCGGTTTGCGCGCATGTCCAGAAGACCACTGCTGGCCAACACTGGACCATTCTCCCAACAGAGCTATGTACCAACGCTGCGCAAAATAGACTGCTACACTAATACTGGCACCCCGAACCCTATGCCGAAACAATGGCACTCAGACTCAGACACCCTGCCCTCAACCCTAAACCCTAAACCCAACGCATCTTGCTTTTCCCTTTTTTCAATACCTCAGGAACGATTTGGAGCCTTACGCACTCAGCGGCTGCGCAGCTCGTCTTGAATGTGGGAGAACTCGCAGTACCAGATCATCGAGCTACCCGTAGTCTCCAATGTACTTCCTTTTTGGAGTTACTCTCTAGGATCCTTAACTTGAAACTAGTTAAACCCAAACAGGACGTACAATGGAGACTATAGGTAAAACTAAAGGTGGCGAAGAACAGGTTAAAGCGTCCGAGACACTACAGGGTTTTCGGTTTGGCATGCGGCATATCCTGGACCCTAAGCTGTCACTAGCAGCCATAACAAAAGCAAGACAACTGTCGCTTGGAGGTGCTCGATCCATGCTCTCAGTTTTCGAAGCTTTCGGCACACCCCTGCGGGACTTTCGGCTTGTGGGTGTTCTCCCTGAGCCCAAAACCAACTCTTGCTTCCAGGGTCCTTAAACCGCATAAGGATTTAGCTCTATACACGGGGCTGATGTAGCTGCGATCTTTGTCAGCGAGTTGTCCAGCAACCCTCAACCCTAAACATCCCGAATCCCTGAACCCCTAACTCCAGGGTGTCTTTGAAGCTTCGTTTCCGCTGGGTGCAAGTGCGTTGATGTCCAGGAACATATCGGCGACGAGGCCGTCTTCTTCCCTATGGTTGAGGGTTTACTGTTTGGGAAAAAAGGTGTTGCGGAATTGGACATGAATTTGGTGTAGGCTTTTTTGGTGCAGTTGCTTTTAGGGTTTGGGAATTGGGGGTTTGCATGTTGGGGTTCAGTGGCACAGAAGCTTGCTTAACAAGGTGTTTCGTGGCTGAGGCCCCGAAGGCGTTGCCGATTCAACCAGTTGCGAAAAGGGCGTGAATTCTGAGGGAGGCATTCGGGATTTTTGGGCTACTGGGTTCTGGGATACGGGGAGGGTTGTCTTCATCCTCGAAGCACCGAGGGCAAGCTAATGCATGGCCCAGTATCAGGTTCTCCATCACGTCATCTCCACTCGCTAGTGAAACTTCTCCCACCCGACGGAAAATTCAAGATCCTCAGCGCGTTGCACCGCCAGAGGCCTTCGAAACAAGAACGACTAACAAAACAGCAAGTAGAAGAAGAAGAGGTGGAACCACATAACACAAGCGCAAACGGAAGAAGCAAACCCTGAGCCACAAACAACCGAAGTCAAAGTAACCAGACAGCTAAAAGCAAATTACAAGCAGGTCACGCTCGAGGATGGCATTGAGTGTCAGTATTTCTACGACCAATCCCAATGCCACTTGGGTCGTTTATGGGGCAGTAAGATGTAAGATAGGGTTGGGGGGTAGATTATCCCAGAAGTAGGGCAAGAATTCAGGCTACCATGATAGTCTATGGGGCCTTCCAGGCTTTGTTTGTTCTATAGGTATTGGGGTTTGGGGCTGTAGAGCTTCAGGGTGTTCAGGGTCCGGGTTCGGGTGTTGCGAGAGATTCGTGTATGGGGTTGTAGTCCCTCAACTCTCATTCCTCAAACTACACTGTGATGGGTTCTGTGAGCTCTTAGCTTGACACCACTAGTTGGAAGAGTGCCAGATTTGTTCAAAGGTACATCATTAAGCTCATGAATAAGTTCATTGATTTTGGGGTGGAGCGTTTGTTTGGGGTCTTGGCTTCAAGCGCTTAGGGTTCCAGCTTACGAAGTTCTGAACACCGGAGTTTTCAAATCCGAAGATCTGCCAGTCTCGCTCACTCCGTCTTCTGTCAGCTGTCGCGTCTCGTTCTTCTATGAGTCTGCTCTATTTCGTCCCGAAGCGGCGCAGCCGCTTGAAAGCCCTTTTGGACACCATTTAGCATTCTAAGGATGTCAAGCGCAGCGGTACTCAGGATCCTGCCAAATCCACCGGTCTTCCCAGAGCAATGTAGCGGCAAGCGCAAAATCGAAGGATATTCGTGTAGGGTTGAGGGCTTAGGGCTTAACTTAGGATCTCCTAAACGCAACCCTGGCTCCCTGCCCCCCTGATGCAGATGAGGTCACATCCCCGACCTCGGTACCTTGCTGCCCGGCGCAGTTGGGTTGGGCTTTGGGATTTTCAGCTTGGGCTTCGGTCCTTCGAGCAAACCATCTCGGCGGGCTTTGAGGCGAAGTAAGCGCGTTTGCTGGCAACGCATCTGCAGCCTTCGCTGGCCTGTCCTGTACCCTCAGCAGTCAGTAATCCACGGACCTATTTTTCATGATTCATACTATTCCACTAGCTACTCTGATTCTTTGCAGCATGCCCCGGCCGGTCTATTGCATGCGTGATCAGTCCTCGTTGGCAGGAAATTCCAGATTTGTCGAAGCATGTCGCAAGCAAAGAAGGGCCTGCAGCAGAGTTTCCAATCCCGCAGAATGCACTTCCAAGGACACCTGCGAATAAAGTGGTTGTGCCAGAGATCTTCATGGACCGGGAAAGCCCAACAAAGCTGCTCCTGAAGCACTAGAATCGGAGTCGAAATACTTGCGAATTAAGTATTTCGAAAATGGGACCCAAAACCCATCGTAGTCTTTAAACCCTTGTATTTCATATCCCAAGATCTCCTTGGAAAGTGCAGGAGAACCGCAAGTTCCCCGACGTCCGGCAAGGCAATAATTTCTGCATCAGGCGGGGGACACCTTTGAGCTTGAAGAATAGCCCTCAACCAAACGTCAGAAGCCTGCAGCCCTACGGGGCGTTGAAGTTCTAATTCCTTATTCCCTCAAGCCAGGACTAGAAACCCCCGAAACTAGCTCAACCCTCTTGGCATCCCCCACGAGGTGCAGTGGTCTCCTGGTTACCAAGAAGGAGGGCAACTACAAGTTCTTCCTGAGTTCGGACGACGGTGCTGTCCTGAGCTTGAAGCGGTGGTCCTAAAGGGCTTAGGGCTGAAGTTGAGGCTTAGGATTGAATTTTCGCAGGGCTTGTTGGGGGAAGAAGCTGCGTGGTGTCTTGAAAGGCAGAAGATGCAGCACTACACAAGGTTTAGGGTTTTGGGTACTACAGACCCTGGCTCTGACCACTTTGATTCACTGTTCATGAAGCCGTTCAGCCCAAAGTTTCTGCCAGGCTCCATTATGTATCTGGACGGGCAGAAGCTCGTCGACAACAATGGCTGCCACGGGGAGCAGGAGAAGAGCAGTGGTGACACCTTCATGGCGAAGGGAACTCACCGGGTGACGGTGGACATGTGCGAAAAGGGTGGCGGCGAGGTCGGGATTCTCAAAACTTGGGTTTCATGTCCCCAAACTGCTCCTAATGGGCATTTTCAACGGGACCTTCGCAAATCTGTATGGAACCCCGGTACGTACATCCAAAGCCCCTGAAGTTTGGAATGGCGCACCGTTGCTCGCTTGTCAGGGCAGCCATGAACCCTCCAACTTGAACCCTCGAAGCTCCAGCCCTCAGATCCCAATAGCCGGAACCCGAATGTTGAACCCTAAACTGGCCCTAAAACCCCTAGACACCCCAAAATCTCTTAGAGGTGGAACCCTTCGCGACTTCGGTCCCAAAGCCCTATCCCCTCAGGTCCTGAAGCTGCGCTACAAGGGCCCGGACACCGGCAACTCCAAGGCGAAAGTCCCCAAGAGCGCTCTCAAGTACGGCAAGGAGCCGGACTTGGAGGCGGCCGCGTCACCAAGAGAGCCCTAAAGGAGCCGAAAAAGGAAAGAGCTTTATGGTTTAGGGTTTAAGGTTTAGGGGGAGAGAAATGAACGTGCTGCGTGCAAATAAGACAGAAGTAACGTAATGACTAAACGGAAAGCGATTCAGCTGGGCTTCTTCCAACCCAACACAGTAAAATCAAGGAATGCGGAGAAACGACAAGAGCAGATCATCAACAGTAATTACTTAAATAGGCTTTCATTTGTCTTTTTGCACTAGCTGGCACCCTAAACTGCCTTACACCCTAAACCCACTGAAGGCTCCCCGACATCCGCCACGAATCCAAACCCTGAGCTGCACCCTGGTCAGGCTGAGCTCGAGGGTGGCATGGAGTGCGACTACTTCTACGATTCTGGGATCTGGAATGTGTGGATAACGGTTTAGAGATTTAAAGCATCCTTCAAGCCTCCACTTAGTCTCTACCATCTAGGGATAGCAGTTTTTGTGTTTCTTATCTCCGGCCTTAAAGCCCTCTTGAACACCTCAAGTTTTCGAAAGCGCAGATTGAACCGTAAACCGCCCAATGAAACTGTAAAAGCACAGACGCAACCCTGCAACCCTAATCGCCCATCGAAAACAATTGTGAAATCTTTAACCCTGCACTTCAACTTTCAAGACTTTTTAAAGATTAAGCCACACCTTGACGTTTTGACTCGAGATGGATGATTCTGCGAATGAGAATTCCAGACACCCGCACCAGCTATATTTGTAGCAGTAATGCTAATAACAATAAAACTGATAATAGCAACAATAATAATAACAATAGAAAACAGCAATAACAACAATAATAACAATAACAATAATAATAACAATAACAATAATAATAAAGTCATACTAATAACAACATTAATGATAATAAAAAAAGTATAACTGACAATAATAACAATTGTAAGAATAGCAATGGACAAATAGCAATAAACACAATAATAATGACAGTTATATTGGTAATAACAATAGCAGTAATAACAATAGAAAATAACAATAACAACGATAATCATAATGATAGTATTAACAATAACAATAATAACGATAATCATAACGATAGTAATAATACTAACAATAATAATGATAATAATAATAATAACAATAGTAATAATAATAATAATAATAATAATAAACCCCAGAGCCCAGGATCAGGCGCAATGCCAAGTGCCGGACCTGAGTTCTCTGACGCTCAGCAGCAGCTGGGGAAGTCTACTTGGAGCTTCATGGGCTCCTTTAAGGGATCTAGAAGGATCTATCAGTGCTCCTACAAGGGCTCCATGAGGGCTCTGCTTGGAGTTCATGGGTAGTTATGAGTAGGGTTAGGAGTCCCTAAGTAAAATGGGCTGTTAGAATTACAGTTAGCCTGCTTGTAGCTCCACTAATAACTACCCATGAGATCCAAGTAGAGGATTGAGAATGATCGTACCCCATTCAAGTTCCCACGTGAATATACTGAGCACAATATATAATGCCGCAAAACCTATTCTAATTTACAAGACTCGTGCATCAATTAGGGCTTCGAGGAGTTCTGGGGTTAAGGTTTCAGGTTAGGGTCTCGTTAAGGTTCGGGCAGTTGTGGCTTTAGGGGTTCAGGTTCTGGCATTCTGGCTGCCCCAACATCTCGGCAGGACCCCAGCTCACCGCGTGACTGTGCCAGAGATCTACATGGACCGGGATTGCCAAAACTCATCCGGGTTCAGTTCAGGGCCGCTCTGCGTGGGTGTTGTTGACCAGTGCTCATGCAAGTTGCACTTTGCATCTCGATCAGACCAATGGGAAGTTTCCGGACGTACGTCAGGGAGATCAGTTCTGCACCAGGCGGGTTGTGGGTGGGCTTGGGGCGCCGGCACATCCCAGAAGTCAGAATCTGCGGCAGGTGCACTGGTCGTCTCGTTACGAAGAAAGAGGGCAACTACAAGTTCTTCCTCGCCTCAGATGACGGTGTCTTAGCTGCAAACAAGAGTGGTAGGAAGGTGATGTCGTCGTGATTTGGGCTGCAGAATCATAGGGCATAATGTCCGTGTGCACCACCGTAGCCATAGCCTGCACTATGGGAGGTTCCCTCATGTACTTGAACGGGGAGAAAATCGTGGACAACAACGGCTGCCACGGAGAAAGGGAGAGAGGCAGTGGCGACAAGTTCCTGAAGCCGGGTGCCCACGACATCGTGGTGGACATGTGCGAGAGGGGCGGTGGCGAGGTCTTGAAGATGCGCTGGAAAGGACCAGACAGTGGCAATTCCAAGTCCAAGATCCCTGCTGCCGTGCTCAAGCACAAGAAGGCAGTTGTGCAGCAGAGCATGCCTTGGCGTTTTTTCACAAGACAACCTTGTTGTGTTGTGTCATGCTATCCCTCCGCTGAAGCAACCGGACGCCGCACAGTAGCCCCCTTTTTTCCATGTCTTTTGCTTTGTCCCTGCTGGCCAGCCGAAGCTGAACCTCGTAGACGGCTTGGAGTGCGACTACTTCTACGATCAGTCGCAGTGCCAAGTACCGGACCTAGGCGCCCTGACACTTGGCAGCAGAATGTGCGCGTGGCGCATGCGAGTGGTAGATGCACCCTTGGCTACGTAGGCACAGCGTGATCTTTCAAGTTGTTTCAAGCGGCGAGATGTCATGGTAAGGACCCCAGCCCATCGTGTGATCGTGCACGAGATCTACATGGACCGGGATTACAAAAGTGATCCGGGTTTAGTTCTGGGGCCTCTGTGTGGGATGGTTGCCTTGTACCTTGTTGACGCATTGCTTGTTCACTTGGTTCTTGAAGACTGTAGTCTGCTTTGCTCTTGTGCTCAGACCAGTGGGAAGTTCCCGGACGTACGTCAGGGGGATCAGTTCTGCACGAGGCGGGAGGGCGCATCCCAGAAGCCAGACTATTTCGGAGTTCGTGAATGCTCTGGCAGGTGCACTGGTCGTCTCGTTACGAAGAAAGAGGGCAACTACAAGTTCTTCCTCGCCTCAGATGACGGTGTCTTAGCTGCAGACAAGAGTGGCAGGAAGGTGCGGTCGTTGTGAGCTGGGCCGCAGAAGCATAGGCCATAATGTCCGTGTGCGCCACCGTAGCCATACCCTGCACTATGGGAGGTTCCCTCATGTACTTGAACGGAGAGAAAGTCGTGGACAACAACGGCTGCCATGGAGAACAGGAGAAGGGCAGTGGCGACAAGTTCCTGAAGCCGGGTGCCCACGAGATCGTGGTGGACATGTGCGAGAAGGGCGGCGGCGAGGTCTTCAAGATGCGCTGGAAAGGGCCGGACAGCGGCAACTCCAAGGTTAAGATCCCCGCTGCCGTGCTGAAGCACGAGAAGGCGCTCCGGGCTCTACAGTTTCAAGTGGATAACTAGCGAATTTTGTTCGCTTGCGTGTTATGTCATGCTTTCGTCTTGGGTGCCGAGCACTAAGCAACTACTTGTCATCTCGTTTGCCTTGTCCCGGCTGGCCAGCCAAAGTTCAACCTTGCCGACGGCATGAAGTGTGAGTACTTCTACGATCAGTCGCAGTGTCACATACCGGATCTGGGTGCCCTGACACTCAGCTGCAAGATTGGGCCGTGCATGTGTGGGTACGTGCATACATACCTACGTACAGGCATGCACACATACACACGTGCGCACAAACGCACACACAGACACACACACACACACACACACATACACATCCACAGACACGCACACACACACACACACACATACACATTCACATGCACATACACCGACACATGCACACTCACACACACACACACACACACACATATATATATATATATATATATATATATATATATATATATATACCCTTACCATCCCATACCCATCCGCATCATCCGCGTCCGCACCCCTCATCTGCATCCGCATGCGCATACGCACACGCATACATACATACATACATACATACATACACACACACGAAGCACATGCACATGCACATGCAAATACATATTCAGACATATTCATACATCACGCCTGCATACATGTGCATACATGGCATACATAAACATGCATATACATACACGTACATGTACAAATATGTGCCACATACATATGCATGTATATGCATACACATGCATGTGCATGCATATACACATACATGTACACATACATGCATGCATGCATACATACATACATACATACATATACATGCATACATACATACATACATACATACATACATACATACATACATGCACACACACACACACATCCAAACACAAACAGGAGCCATGGGTCAGGTTGTCACTGCTTATAACCTACAGCTGAGATTCATGTCATTAACATGTCATTCAGGAAAGCAGCCCATAGCGTGATCGTGCCGGAGATCTACATGGACTGGGATTTCAACATTTTGTCCAGGGCATGGGCGCGCATCGTTCCCTAAACCCTCAAGCCCGAACTCCCCGAACCCAAAGCCTAAACCCGGAATAGGGATTCTGTTGCTATGTCGTGCTTACCTATGCATGTTGCATTTCACATCACATGCTCTGCTCTGGTGATCAGACCCACGGGAAGTTCCCGGATGTACGTCAAGGGGATCGCTTCTGCACCAGGTGGGGCCGGGGCCTGGGCGTGGGAAACCCGGTAAATCGGGTTTAGAGTGTATTCGAGTTTAGGGTGTAGGGTTTAGGATTCCCAATGCTTCGGGAGTTCACTGATGCGGCAGGTGCACTGGTCGGCTGGTCACGAAGCAGGAGGGCAACTACAAGTTTTTCCTCGCGTCAGACGACGGCATCCTGGATGAATGGAGAAACAGCAGGGACTTTCCGTGCGTCTAAAGATGGGCCACGCATGCATGTGGTGCAGTGACATGAAGTGTGCTTTCCCTGGCCTGCAATGTTTCCGAGGTTCCCTCATGTACCTGAACGGGGAGAAAGTCGTGGACAACAACGGCTGCCACGGAGAAACCGAGAAGGGCAGTGGCGACAAGTTCCTGAAGCCGGGTGCCCACGAGATCATGGTGGACATGTGCGAGATGGGCGGCGGCGAGGTCTTGAAGATGCGTTGGAAAGGGCCGGACAGTGGCAACTCCAAGGTCAAGATCCCCGCTGCGGTGCTCAAGCACGACAAGGCATGCATATTTGGCTAGGGCTCGTCCGGTCGCAGTCGGCTTCTGCGAATTTCTTCCATGATCTGGGTACCGTGTTTTGTGTCTGTAGTAATCTTCCAACGCACAGTCGCTGTTGTTGAAAAGATGCCGATGCAATCCATCAGGATGTTCCCGTCGATCAGTACGGAACCATTGACGTCCAGGGGAAGACCTACAACAAGTTCTGGTGGTTTACGCGACTCGGGCCATCAATGGAGTCGAAAGACTTGTGCATCTCCCCAACCCGAAAGCCGGAACCCTTAGCCCCCCAAACCGCTTAATGAGCAAATACTCCTGCTGTACATGGACACCTTGATAGACGGATAGACAGATAGGAGTATGGCTTCGTTGATGCATGTTGGAGTCTTTGTACCCTAAGTCTCTGTTCCCCTGGTCCTTCCGAGCTCAGAGCTGAGGAAGGGCTCCTCTTGGCCTGCAGGAAACTTGGCGTTAAAGCACCCTTGGGTTCCTAAGGACGTCAGAGCAGAGGGCTTCATATAGGGTCTATAGAACTTTATGGTTTGGGATTTTGCGGTTTACAGGAATACCCCAGGTCGCGGGAATTGCCATGCTTCTTGGTTTTGATCCGTCTTCCCAAGAGGGCGGTTTTAGAAAAGCAAGCGCCCTGAGCCCTAAATCCAGACAACACTGGAAAGCCTGAGCTCGTCAACCCTAGCTGTTAGGCCTGGGGTTCAGAGTTTAGGGTTCAGGGTTTAGGGTTTCCTAACCCCTAGACCTTAAGCCGGTATCCCTGAACTCCCGACCTCAATCCCACGGGTCCAAACCCGAAGCCCTGAAGCCCCAAAACCCTAAACTCCAAAGCCTCTGACGTAAACACCAGGAAAGGCCGACGTCTTGGGCGATTCCTTCGGGACCTGCGACGATGGGGACAAAGTCTGCTTCCAGAGGTTGCCGAAGGTGGGGCTGAGGGTTTTGGAGTTTAGGATTTAGGGCTTAGGGGGCGTCGCGTTAAGAGGGGTAAGGGCTTAGGGTTTTGGACGTTTAGGGGCTGTTTAGGGGCTTTAGGGCTTTACTGGAGGCTTAAGGGGGTTTTAGGGTTATGATGTGGAGGCTCAGGGCGGTTAGGCTTGCGATGTCAGGGTTTCTGGTTGCAGAAGGCTTTTCTGTCTCTTTTCTTGTCGGGACTCCGTGGAGCCACCCTAAACACTGAAATCCGCAAACCCTTGAACCCTAAACTCCTCAAGCCCCGAAACCCCAAAGCCCTAATACATGTCATGTATCGTTTTTCATGTTATCTAATGCGAAGATCTGTTGAATACCGTATGGGTGGTTGTCAAAATTATGGTCCCTTTTTGGGTCCCCATGATAATACGGCACCTATTATTTAGGGTACCCCAAAAGGGACCCCTAATTTTGACAACCGCGCAGATATGCTACAATATGTTTTATGCTCTACTACATGGCCTGTTATAGCCTTACATGGTCCACTACATGTTATGCACTGTAACTTAGGGGTACTTAGAAATAATTTTTGGTTATTAGGGTATTATAATCCTTAAGAGACAGCTAAAATTACAATTTTTGTTAGGGTTCCAAGTTCAGTATAGTGTATGTGCCCCAAGCTCTCTCAGTTTTCTTGTCTCTGGGAGGTCGAGGAAAAGGACTTAGAGCTCCTCGCAGTCGCACCTCGGCCTCTTCTTCGGCTCATTGCGGCTTGAAAGTTCAGGGTTCCGGGTTTAGGGTTTAGGGTTGCAAGGTTTACGGTTTAGGGTTTTGGGTTGCAAGGTTTTGGGTTTAGGGTTTCAGGTGTGTTTTTGTTGCTGAGGGTTTCGGGCAGTTTGTTTCTTGAGGTCTGAGAGTTCCGCATGCCGAGACCCGTTTAGGTGGATTGAAAACCACATTTGTCTGGGATTGGATTTAGAGCCAAGAGTTTAAACTTTCGCGGGTTTATGTTGTTACCACCCCCTCCAAGCGATTTTGCTACTTGCATCCCGGACAAACCACTTTCATTCGCAAGGCTTTAGGCGCTCGGCTGAAAGGGTGTGGTTCAGCATCTGATTCATAAATCTCCCTTTTCTTGACATACCTTACTATTGGGTGTAAGTAGGGTGATCAGCACCTTACTTCGGGAGCGGAAGTTGCTGTAATCATACTGATGCTCCGACGTTAGGAACCCATAGAATCTAGCCTCAAGACATCTCAGAACTGGTATTTACACAACAGCGACTGAAACCGATATTGGCAGGAGCAATGTGTGGTACAAGTCAAAGGCCGCAACATAGAGGAAACCAGAGGTCACGGCGGAATCAGAACATTCAAGCTGTCCGTCTCACCGAGGGCCACAGAATGCCACAGATACCAACACATCAACCCCAGGCACCAAACACGGAGCCACTAACCATCCTGTAATGCCCTGGTTAATGAACCCTTGTTCACCTTGAATCAGGGTCATGATCAGAACTGCAAGATTGAGCCTTTACTTGTTCATGCTTTCTGGGTGCCCTTGCTTTGAGCCCAAAGCCCTGTCCGAATGTAGGCCGCTAACTAGTCACCCCCGTTCTTTAAGGGCAGTAGCAGTATTACGATCAAGGCTCTGGGTTCACCCCGTTACATGAGCTTCAAGCGTAGTGTTTGAATGCAGGTCAGTAGCCTTGGTGCTACCAGATAGCAAGCAGGATACACCAAGATAGCAACAAGAAGACATGAGAATCGACCCGCAAGCTTCTTTTAGCTGCCTGGCTTGTAAGCTGCAAGGTCTGAACCTAAGCCTCTAGGCAAACCACATACATAAAGAATAAAAACCTGAACCCTGCAAACCCTAGGCCCCGAGCTGACTTTAGGCATCCCCATCAGTGACCCGAGGATGATGTGGGCAATCAGTTCCGGTGGCAGTTTGATGCCTCGAACAGCGTGGCCCATGCGGCTTTTGAGGCCTTCAGGTGGCGTGGCTTGATAAGGAGCGACAACACTTAGACTCGGTCATGAGGGAAAAAACAAAGTTGGCGATATTGGGACTTTAATGGCATGTTCTCATGAATTTCTATCTCTCCATCCCAAGCCCGAACCTTTCAAGATCCCCGCAAAATGCACTGTGCAGCCGCCAGTGACCGCCAGTGTTTTCTTGCTCTGCGGAGTGCTAGCACATGCCAGCAGCGGTCGAAGTCTTGACAGGACTGCGCACATCAACGCAGCACAAGAAGCCCACCAGTGGTCGTGAGTTGTTTTTCCTTTCGGCTGGAATCCTTTCCCAGGCCTCCAAAAAGTCCGGGTTTCGGAGAAGGCCTGAAGCCATAAGATGGGCAAACAGAGCATCTTCAAGAATGTTCTTCAGGTTCCTTTTCGAAGCCAATGTGGAGTTGCCATACTGGGAAGATGTAGTAAATGACATGCCTTCCCTACTTTCTCGTGGTATCTTGAACCGAATTACAGGCCCTGTCTATCAGGAACCCCTTTGGCCCCAAGCGTCGGACTGAACACCCGGCTGGCGAATTTGCGCTTGAGCTGGCAACCGTAACCCCGGTCACCTGCACCCCAAGGATGAAACCCTGAAACCCCTAATTGCATGCTCTAGGTTCTGAAAACCAAAGTCTTGAAATCTATCCGGCCGAACAGTGGCTCCATGTAGTCTAGAGGTCCGAATAGCTGGTCATAACGTCCTCTTCTAAGCCTATACATATGCCCGAATACCCTGAGTACACTGTTCCCAAAACCCTAAACCCTTAGTATCGTCATCCCTAGACCCTAAAACCTTAAGCCCTTAGTATAGTGATTTTTGGAGGTGGCTTCCTGCCCAGGCATGGAAAGACCACTCAGAAGACGCACGGGCCGGCCTGGGCCCCCGAGGTTCTCAAGGCTCGATAGCTGTCTCTTCTGTTCTTTCTGTAAGGTCTGTAAAGACTTTGCTTTTTTATTTTGGGTTTCCAGGGGTTTACCGTCTTCTTCTTGTCTATGACTAATATGAATCCTCATAGTTAGTATCATTACCCTTGCCGTGCTACTATCGTAATTATTACTATGACTGTTATGCCTCGGGTTCAGGGATCTATCTTACTCTTGTACTTTTGGTGATTTCGGTTTACTAGTTTGATGGATTTGGATCCTGGCGGGTTCCTTGGGGGTGTTTGTTAGGGGGTCTTGGTTAAGAGATTTTTTCCATATTCAAGTCCTACGTTTCCCCCAAGCCAATGCTACAACGGTGCACGGAAGCATAAGCTCTGGAGCCATGAAATTTCTCTGACGCGACACTCGCCACTTGCTCCAGTTGCTGCGAGTGAGTTGTTGTTCTTTGTATCGAAACACCGCTTCCCTTGGATTCGGGGTTGCTGTCGGAAGCTGGACACAGAACGGACGCTTCGTGTGTTGTTGATTCTTTGAAGATGTTGCCGGATGTCTGCCCACAAAGCCATGTTGTGGTGTGAAGATTAGGCCCCTATTCTTGCAAATGGTGTCCTCATTATTGTTATTGCTGCTTGTCCACATTGCTCTCGTTGTTCTACTCACCAATAACAGCTGCAGCGCTCAAGGATCTTGGTGCTACAGGCCAAACCCCTGGAATGCTGAACTGGAGCCCGAAATGCCACAACAGCTTTTCTAGAACCTTAAGCGACTGTCGTCGACAGGGCTCTGTCACCAGTGGGGCACAGGACACGCTCATGCGCCGTGGCGGTCTTTCGCAGGTTTCAGGGCTCGCCGACCGGGTTAAAGCTTGGAGTGCGGGCTGGTCAGAAATTGAGCTGAGACATAGTTTTGTGAGCAGGAGGAAGTCGAATTCTCAGAGACTCCAAAATCTCTTCAGTCAGGTTTCCGGATGAAGGGTTCCTTCTTTTGCTAGACCGAATCCCAAAAGCCTTAGCAATCCTTAAACGCTCGAAGCCATCTTCCGTGGGAGTTTCGAGGATTCTGCCTGAATTCGTTTCGGTGGATCGCGGCCCTCATGCCTGTGTTTCAGTGCTTGGAGCAGCAGACCCTTCCAGCTATTCAGGGAAGCGCGTAGTACAATTATGATATAGGCTCGTTTTCGCATAGTATCGTATGGTATGGTATAGTAGAGTATCGTATGGTATAGCACAGTATAGCATTTTATAGTAGAATATTATGATACGTTGTTATCTAATATCCTACAATATAGGGCATTTGGGCGCAAGCCCCCGTAGCCCCGTGCATTCTCCTTCTTAGGGCCTTGCTAAACTGAAGCTGCAGTACCTTGTCGTTCTGGGAGCATCCTCTTCGTGCAGACTTCAGCGCAACGATGCATTTCCCGCCGAAGTCGGACCCCTGAACCCTAAACCCTAAACCCAAAATCCTAAACCCTAAGTCCTAAACCCTAAACCCCTAAACCCTAAACCCAAGCATCCCAGCTCCTAAGCTGCACTCGTCAGGTACAGGGACCAGGATGGAATTCGCTCCTTCATGTTGGACGACGATGCCTGCGAAACTGGGCACTCGAAGGCTTCAGCCGGTATGGGAGTTTCCGAAAATAGGGGTACCTTATTTTGGGGTCCTTATAATAAGGATCCTACTATTTATGGTACTATATTGGGGTCCCCTTTTTGTTGGTGGACTTTTGTAAAGATGGGGGGAAATTCAGTGCCCAAGGCTGAGTATAAGGGTCTCGTATACCGTGGGCGTCCATTCGGCTTTGAGCCTGAAGACGAGGGGTTACTTAGAGGCTCCGTGTTCCTTTTTGGAGGGGGTCACAATCAGAATCCTATAAAGGTAATCCCCAAAAAGAACTAAGCTGAGCTGCCGCACGTTAGCAATCCTCGGCGATGTGATTGTCGAGCAGGAGGGAGACTAATGAGTTGAGGTTCTCCGAAATTTGCAGCACGGCCTAGGGGTTTTCAGTATCTCTCAAACTCAGGAGGTTTGAGGCGGTGAACAACAGACGAAAGGGGTCTCGGTCTCTCAACCCTGGCCCTTTGAGCCAATGTAACCCAAAACCGTGCTCTCCATTGACAGCGGAACCCCCAGAAGGCAACAAGCAAAGTAGCGAACAAGAAGCAAAAAAGGGGCACCATACTATCACCATACATTTTGCTTCTTCTGTTTCTCCTCCAGAGTCTCGGAACAGGCGGTTCAAACCCAGGACTCCAAAGGTAGAGAATCGGAGCCCCCGGCCCCAGTGAGGCCAAAGGTCCAAGACCCTAAGTACTCAACTCTCAAACATGCATCCTAAACCACTCCAAGGATTGCCACTCCACGCTCTCCATGGGCCATGCCATGTGCGGCAGCGGATGCAACCAGCAGTATGGATCTTTGGCTGTTTGGGGTCCGTAGGATCCAAGTTGTCGGGCCACCCTCTCGAAAATGAGTTTTGGGGCTTCGGTTGTTGTTTGGTTTTCGGCCTTCCTTCACGGCACAGGATTGTAAACGGCGGGTGCTGCTGTTTTGTTCAGTTCTTCGTCGACGGGCCAGCTGCTGAGGAAGATATTCAAGATGCTGGATTGGATTTTTTTGGGATGTTGCCGGAGTTCTCGGCACTAACGCTTTGGCATCGTTACCTAGGACCTAGTAGGTGTCTAGATGCAGGGCTCTTTCTCACACTCTCTTGGAAAAATGGCTTTGCTTGGCGGCGGAAATCTCAGGAAACTGCCAGATCAAGGGTGGCGTGGACAAGCTTTCCGAAACTCGGACGGATTGCGGCTTGGGGCTTAGGATTCGAGTCGCCAGGGTTCAGGATGGATCGCGTGGAGGTCTCCGGGTTTGGGGATTTGGGTTTAGTGAGGCTTTGTAGGGTCCTAAAGCTTTGCACCTCCTTAGCAGCCATTGATGTTCTGCTTGCCTCAAGTTCCTTCCAGGGACTCGATGTAGTCGTGTAAGCAGAACTCCCTAGAACAACGTCACCTAGTCACGTAAAGGCCAAGAGGTAGTCATTCGTTTGTGCTCGCGATCGTGATCGATGTGCAGCTGGCTCCGTTGTTTCGCTGCCACCGGGGCTCATACTCGTTCCCGGATGTCATTTCGATCAGGATTACGTCTACTCCTAGCCTTTCTGTTGCTGCTGCTACTGCTACTGCTGCTACTACTACTGCAAGTGCTGCTGCCACTCTTGCTACTGCTACTGCTACTATTATTCCTTTCCTATTGGTCTTCTGCTAGATTGGTCTGCCGCTCTGCTACCCGACTACTCTACTGCTTCGATTCCATGTCCACCCGGGCCTCCCCTGTTCTCTGAAGCTTTGCTACACTGGACCCTGCTTTGAAAACCGCTAACTGTTCAGCCCTGAACCCTAAACACCAAACCGCAAAAAAAAAACGCCGTTTCGCCAGGATCGGTCCGAAACGGGTGGAGAGGGGTCTGGCTCCAGCTGCACAGGATTCTAGCACTGAAAGGATGTTTCCAGATATTTTCAATATGAGGGTGCTTGAAAGGGTCTGCAGGTGTACTATCGGGGATGTTACGTGGTTGCGGACCAAAAACTTTATGTAGCCTATTACGGGTCCTGTGCGGGTTTTGCAAAGACACTACGCTGCTCAAGCACAGAAAAAGTATTGAATGGGAAGTATGTTTGCTGCTATGCGCCGAAGACGGGTTGCTGTCGTTTCAGTTGACATGCTCAGAGGGCCCATTTTGTTCCGACATGTTTCGGATCGGTTCTCTGTCCACAGACGCTTCTGTTTTGGTAAGCATTGTCCATCAGTTGACGAGCTTTGCCTCTTTCTTGGTCATAACACGGGTGCTCGTTGCAAGGGTATCGGTCCAGATCCAGGGGGCCAGGGGGTTTGTGCGTCTGCGGGGAGGGTCCTCGAAGGCAGCTCTGGAGGGTGGCCTGAGATTTCAGGTTGAGGTTGCCTGCCAAATTCATGCTTGCATACAGGCCTTCCGATCAAACCCTACGTTCAAACCCCAACAGCAATAGCGCTTGGTAGTAATCGTATAAATGGCGATCATCATCATCGTCATCATCATGATCATCGCCATCATCAGAATCATCATGACCACGTGGATTACGTGTTAACAATAGCCAATAGCAGCAAGTTACATGAAGATAAGCTGCAAAGGTGCATGAATATAGGGGTTTCCGAAAACAGGGGACCCTTATATGGTACCGGAATTAATAGGATCCTCCTTATAAGGACCCCAAAATAAGGTACCCCTATTTTCGGAAACTCCCATATGGCTCCACTTGTAAGGGCTCAGTTTTCCGCTCTTGACGGCATAGGACCTGCCACGGACCACGGCCTCACGCTCTACTTCCGGCAGAAAGGAGCAGATGAGGACGAGGAGCAGGCCCGGGGTCCCCGGATTTCGAGCTTTTTGGAGTCGGGCTTCGGATTTAGGGCATTCCGATTGCGAAACTCAAGTCCCTGAGAACGCCCGTCACTTAGTGCTCCACCCCCGTAACCGGCATTGCGACACATGCTACACCTCAACCAAAGTGGGATTTTTGGCATGGTTTCTGAAACATGCAGGATTCAATGGTTCCGGTTCCGAGGAGAGATTTTCTGAACTTGCAGCTTCTCTTCGGGGCAGCAACAAGCGACTACCGGGTTGTGGCTGTACTGAGGCCTTGACGCCGTAAACTGTCGACAGCCCACAAGCTCCAATTCGCGAAGCCCTACACACCAAACCCTACCATAGCCACCAAGCTCCAAAAAACTTGGGTCTTTCAAGCCTCAATTCAACAGCTACAAGAGCGAAGCCACTCCAACAGCCTTGCATGAAGGATGAAGGGACTGTGGAAAATCTTTCCTTGCCTTGCTTTGTCTATCCGGCAAACCCTTTTCAAAACCTCATACCGCCTTACAGAGTCATCATACAATCATCCCCAAAGAAAGAGCCGTTTCCCCACGTTGCAAAATTTACAATGCAACATGTAAGCTGCAGGTGGACATGAACAGGGTGCATAGAGCACCTACCTTAAATCCTAATCCCGAAGCCCTAAACCCTAAATCGTAATTCCCTAAACCCTAAACCCTAAACTCAGGCGGACATGAACGAAGGTCTCGAGTGCAACTACTACTACGACCAGTCCCAGTGCAAGGTTCCTGACTTGGAAGCTTTGCCTCTCGGTGAGAACTCCTGGCTGCTTTTTTGCTGACTTTTTTGGGGGCCAGGATTGACTATTCCATGGAGTACATGCAGAATGCATGATTAAACTCAGCTGTCTCTTAGCGGCGGTGTAGTCTCTGGAATGGCTAGTTAGAGCTACATCGCATCCAGACAATCCGGCAGCCGTTGACCTTATGGTTGCCTGATATCGGTCTTGGCCGTTTGCATCTCGACGAGGAGAACTCTTATGGTAGCCTCCGGCTCCAGGTTTCGGGTACGAAGTTTGACAAATTTGCCCGTACATCCCGAAGCCCGAAGACCCGTAAACAACAAGCTGTCTCGATCCTAAAGCTTAAAGGGAACTCCAGAAAGTTGGAATATGATTATCCTAAACCTTTTATGGTAAATTATAAGGTATCCTACCCTGAAACCATATTCCAACTTTCTGGAGTTTCCTTTAAGGCTTAAGGCTCCCCCAAGCAAAGACTAAACATGCGAAAAGGACCCCAGCGAACCGGGTGGTGGTTCCGGAGATCTTCATGGACCGGGCTTGGGGAGCTCGGGGAATTTTTTGCCACCACTAGCATAGGAGTTGCTGATGACAGTGATCGTAATGGTGAGATGATCACAATGCTGACGATGATGATGATGATGAGGATGAGGATGAGGATCATTTTGCCGAATGCCTTTATTACCTCAACTTTTTATTCGGACTAGGGGTGCTGCCATCAAAGCATCTTGCTTGCTTGCTTGCTTTCTTCTTCGATGGGTCGTGGCGGTTCTGGGAATCAGATGGGCCTTGCTGTAACGATTCATAGTTACTCAGGTGGGTATACTGTCGTTGGATCATGGTTTCAAGTCGCAATAAACCTTCAGCAAACCGCAGGCCCAAAACCTCAAGCCTATGCCAAACCCTCAACTCTACGACTTTACGCCGTGCCCGAACGCCTGGGGCGATACCGGCACATTCCAGAGGGGACTCAGGATTAAGCTGAGGTTTCGGAAGAATATATTTCAATCTGGTAAGCAATTTACACTTCCGTAGACTGTTATGATATACTAGGACGATACACTCCGAAAGCTTGTTCTAATTCGTCCAACACCTATACTCGTGGTATGTTTTTGTCGGGAACCTTTCCTTCTTGCGTGTGGCGAGCAGGTCCAGGGAATAAAGGATTTAGCGTTGGGGGGTGGGGATGGAGGGTGCAGGAGGAAGTTTAGTGTTGAGGGTGCTTGGCTGTCAGAGTTGTAGGATTTTTGAGTTTGGGCCGGGTTTGAGACTGGGGGTCGCAGAGTACATCAACAGGCCGACGGTTTAGGCGGTGGCCGGCACGAGGCCCATGTAACCGGGTCGTTGCTTTTTGTGTTCTTACAGGGTCCATTGCCTTGAGGAGAATGGGAAGTTCCCCGAAGTGCGCCAGGGCAACCATTTCTGCATCAGGCAGGGCGGGTGCATCTGAGTCTGAGCTGTTGCGGAACCGGGGGTTGATGTTTCGGACGGGTTTGTGGCTTCGGGTTTAGAAGCGCCTAAGGCTAGTAATTACTAGTGTTTTGACAAGCCTGTGTGCTCACCAAAAATATTGATCTTCAGCACTGCAGATGCTGACGACGTCACGTTCAGGTGCACCGGTCACCTCGTCACGAAGAAGGAGGGTAACTACAAGTTCTTCCTCAGTTCGGACGATGGCGCCTGGGCTTCTGTAGGGGAGAAAGGGTACGTGGTTGAGGCTGAGGGGTGGTGTCCTTTTCAGTCACAGTTCCGTCAAGCTCAGATCCCTGCATTGAGAGGTTCAGTCATGTATCTGAATGACGAGAAGGTGGTCGACAACGACGACTGCCATGGAGAAAGGGAGAGGAGCAGCGACCAGAAGTACCTGAAGAAGGGAAAGCACAAATTGGCCGTGAACATGTGCGAGATGGGCGGTGGCGAGGTCCTGAAGATGCGCTACAAAGGGCCGGACAGTGGCAACTCCAAGGTCAAGATCCCCAAGTCTGCGCTGAGGCACGACAAGCCCGAGGCCCCCGTGCTCTTAATGTCAACCACGACTACTTGCGTGATAATTCGAGTGATGATTATTAGAGTGATGGTGATTTTGGTGGTAGTCGTGATGGTGTTGGTTTGAGGATCATGGTTTTGGTCCTATGGATGAAGGCCGCTCTTTCGTAACAGAGCGCATGGAGAGAGGGGCCACTGCCGAAGGATGTTGACCTCGAGGACGGCTTGGAGTGCGACTACTTCTACGATCAGTCGCAGTGCCAAGTGCCGGACTTGGGCACCTTGACCCTCGGCAAGCAACTTCATAAAGAAGGAAGGTGTTTAACAGTAGCGAGAATAATGAACAGAAAAAGACGAATACGACTACTATAGCAACAACACACAATCATGATAAACGCAACACTAATCACAATAATATTTATCATAATGACCTGTGCGCGCTGGCTTTCGGGGAAGGGAATCAGGGTCCAGCGCATCCCATCGGCCATGTAGCTATGAGCTTGACGGACTCATGCAGTCAGCAGGAGCCCAGCCCATCGCGTGATTGTGCCAGAGATCTACATGGACCGGGATTGCAAAAAGTAATCCGGGATCGGGATGAGTTCAGGGCAGCTTTGCGTGAGTGTTGTCGTGCAAGCTGCATGTCTCGATCAGACCAATGGGAAGTTTCCGGAAGTACGTCAGGGGGATCACTTCTGCACGAGGCACGGTGGGCTCAGGGCGATAAGCATGCCAGAAGTAAGAACCCTTCGCAGTTCCTTAATGCTCTGGCAGGTGCACTGGTCGTCTCGTTACGAAGAAAGACGGCAAATACAAGTTCTTCCTCGCCTCAGATGACGGTGTCTCAGATGCAGACAAGGGTTGCAGGAAGGTGATGTCGTCGTGAGCTGGGCTGCAGAAGCGTAGGGCATATAGTGCCCGTAAGTGCCACCGTAGCCATAGCCTACACCACTATGGGAGGTTCCCTCATGTACCTGAACGGAAAGAAGATCGTCGACAACAACGGCTGCCACGGAGAAAGGGAGAGAGGCAGTGACGACATGGACTTGAAGTCGGGTGCCCACGAGATCGTGGTGGACATGTGCGAGAGGGGCGGTGGCGAGGTCTTCAAGATGCGCTGGAAAGGACCAGACAGTGGCAACTCCAAGGTCAAGATCCCGGCTACTGCGCTCAAGCACGAGAAGGCATGCCGGTGTTAGCACCAGTCAGCTGGCAAATCATATGCACTTGCAGTGTCGCATTGCATTTCGGACATCGTGTGAGTAGCCTGAAGATGGAGACTGAGCGCTTTCAAGCTTTGTCCCTGCCAGCCCAAGCTCGATCTCGAAGACGGATTGAAATGCGACTACTTCTACGATAAGTCGCAGTGCCGAGTTCCCGACCTGGGTGCCCTGACACTCGGAAGCAACTAAGTGCGCATAGCCCAGGGGTTTAGGATTTAGGGCTTTGCTTGGTGCGTCGCAGAGACATCCTTGGCTACGCAGCCTGAGCTTCTTCTCCTGCTCTCGTGGCCCCTTGGACAGGAGCCCGGCTCATAGCGTGATTGTGCCCGAGATCTACATGGACCGGGATTGCTAAACGGATCGATATGCAGAGTGTGGCGTTTGACGTTTGCAGCTACTTCAAGCCTTCGGTGCTCTTGTGACCAGACCAGCGGCAAGTTCCCCGACGTCCGGCAGGGAAACCACTTCTGCACGAGGTGGGCTCACGGGGTGAGGACTAAAGATACATTTGGATGGGCCGGAATGTCGGACTTGTTGCTAGGTGTACCGGTCGGCTGGTCACGAAGAAGGAGGGCAAGTACAAGTTCTTCCTCGCTTCAGACGATGGTCCCTGCATGCAAGATGTCGTCACGTGCCAGACATGTACGGTGCCGTGAGACGGTGTGTGACTCGTGTAGCTTGCTTTCGAGGCTCTAACATGTACTTGAACGGAAAGAAGATCGTCGACAACGATGACTGCCACGGAGAAAGGGAGAGAGGCAGTGACGACGTGGAGTTGAAACCGGGTGCCCACGAGATCGTGGTGGACATGTGCGAGATGGGCGGTGGCGAGGTCTTCAAGATGCGGTGGAAAGGACCAGACAGTGGCAACTCCAAGGTCAAGATCCCGGCTACCGCGCTAAAGCACGAGAAGGCACGCAGCAGAGTCTTGCGTACAGTAGGTTACAAGTCTTTCAATTGCCACGCACGTGGCCTTCAAGCCGTCAATGATGATGAACCTCTTAGGTCCTAACGAATCAAGCACCAACCTGCAGCGAGAACCTTCGGGGACCACTTGTTACTCAACGTTCGGGCTTACAGTCCCAAGTTGCAGATGGAAGTGGTGGTGATGCTGGCGATGACGACGAGGAGCAGGTATTAATGAGGGTGGTGAAGAAGCATATGACGATCATGATATGATGGTAAGCGACATTATGTGCAAGGAATGGTGGTCCTGACCATAACCACTACCGCCACCCACCGCCACCCACCGCCACTCACCGCCACCCACCGCCACCCACCGCCACCCGCGCCACCCGCGCCAGCCACGCCAGCACCGCCGCCACCGCCATCGCAATCACCATGGCCATCACGCCATCACCATCACACCAGCACCATCAAAACCATCACACCATCAGAATACCATCACCATCACCATCCCATCACACCGTCATCGTCATCATCGTGATCGTTATCGTCATCGTCATCATCCGCGTCTTTGTCCGTCGTAGCTGCTGCTTTTTGCTTTCCCTGGCCAGGCGATGGTCAAGGCCGGGCTCGCTTTGCCCGCTTTGCTCGAGAGCTGAGTGGCAGTGGGGGCGCGTTGGGGACTCTTCTGACGCAGCGATGCATGCGAAACCTGCGGAATGCGTCGGGATAAGATAGGTGGGGACCTCTGGTCTCACAAGGGGTTGTGGAGTATGATGCAGGGTTGGAGAGTCATGACAACGTGTTCGAGAGGCACGTGCAAGGCGCAGAGTAAGGAGACATGGGGCAAATGCCCCGGATGTGTTGAAGCCACTTCGCGGCTGCGCGTACATCTTGAATCTGTGCAGCTGCTTGCGATGCAGACTGCCAAGACTAAGACAACAAAAGATTAAGTGCCGAGATTAAGACCATAGCTAGCATTGCTGACGTCGCGAGGGTGGCTTGGTGTGCGACTACTTCTATGACCAGTCTCAGTGCCAAGTGCCGGACCTGGGAACCTTGACCCTCGGTAGCAAAATTCGCAGCAGATCCTCTTTGGGAAAGGCCCCCAAGCCCAAGAGCCTGGCGACTCCAAGATCAGTCGGAGAGTCTTCGTTGCAAGGACCCCGGGCAATCGTGTGGTCGTGCCCGAGCTCCACATGGACCGGGATTGTGAAAATGTGCAAAGGGGCAAAGGGTCCATGCATGGTATAATCTGATTCAGATCTTGTGCATATGGGTCTGCCTGCCGTCCTGCGCTCTTGCGATCAGACGAACGGGAACTTCCCCGAAGTCAAGCAGGGCAACCAATTCTGCGTGAGGCGCGGCTTGCTTAGTCACAGAGTCTTTCGCAGCAGCCGAACCTTCTCCGAGTCGCAGATGTCTGCGTAGGTGTACTGGTCAGCTTGTCACGAAGAAGGAGGGCAAATATAAGTTCTTCACAGTCTCAGACGATGGTGCCTTGCATGCGAGCACTTGTAAATAAAAGGTGGTGACATTGAGCAGTGAGGCGCTGTGTCTAAGGTTCCCTCATGTACCTGAACGGAAAGAAGATCGTCGACAACAATGGCTGCCACGGAAGCAGGGAGAGAGGCAGTGACGAAATGGAGTTGAAGCCAGGTACCCATGACATCATGGTGGACATGTGCGAGAAGGGTGGCGGCGAAGTCTTCAAGATGCGCTGGAAAGGGCCGGACAGCGACAATTCCAAGGTGAAGATTCCTGCCCGTGCTCTTCAGCATGTGGAGGCCGCAGACGAGTCACGGGGGCTCATAATAGTGCTGCAATCCTAACCCCGTTTAGGCATGCTTAGGCCCTAGCTTTCTGCGCCGCGTAACCAACGAACGATTTTCGCCCATTCATCAGAAACCGTCGAGCCCTACAAGATAGCTTCTGCTGCATCTTTGCAGCCTCGAAAGGTGTCAGCTAGCCGCTAGCCCAAATAAGAAGTCTCAAAGCGCGGCTTTTTCGGACCCGGAACTTGCTTAAGGGAAGGGAGCAGGTTCGGCAGATGGAGCCCTAACACCCTAAACCGAAACCGAGAAAAGGCAAAACTGAAGCGCTTCTTATCTTTGAGGTCGGCGGCCCCAGCAGCTTGCGCAGCTTTCGGGTGTAGGGTTTGGGTTAAGGTTTGGGTTTAGGGTAATTAGGTTTTGGGGTTTCGGGGGATAAGGGTGCAGAGTTTGAGGGCATTGGCCCACGAAACAGTTAGACTAACATAGGAGCCTGAATAATTACCTCTACTATTTTGGGGGGTTCCTTGTTAGACTTATAGTATAATGGCCCCAACACCCTATTAATTGTTAAGGCCCCTTCATTACAATTCAGAGATTTGCAGCCCACGACAGCCGATGCGGAAACCCAGAGCCAAGATTCCAAAGCTCTGCAAGCCCGTGAGTCTGCCCACAAACTGAACCACCCGAAGCCCTGACCACTGCAAATCCTATTCCCCGAGCCCAAACCATTCCTAAACCGCTAAACCCTAAAACTCCAAACCCTAAAGCCCTAAACCCTAGACCCTGAAAACTAAACCCTAAAACCTAAACCCTAAACCGAAACCTTGACCTGAAACTGCAAACCTCCATCCCTATCGACCCACGTGGCCAGATCTCGCTGAAGCCTCCCTTGGTCCTCAGCCACAAAGCGGCCTTTGAGTGCGGGAAGTGCCAGCCACTGGGCCTGGGGTGTTGATTTATTCAATACATACATTTTATTCTTGTTGCTTATTATTGGGGGGAGGGGTGGATTCGGGTTTGCGAAATTTCGGGAGTTGGTGGTTTCTGAACCTAGCAAGTCTAGCATTGAGGGATGCTCGCGGGTGCAGGGTTAAGCCACAAACCCCTGACACACGGAACTCCCCAAGCCGCTGGACTCCTAAGTTTCAAGCAAGCCAAAGTTCCTCTATACTAGACTATGATATACTATGAGATGTCATATATTATCTGTAATATACTGTACTATACTGAGATAACTACTCCTGACAGTTCCCCAATATACCTGTACAGTATACAGCCCCCTTGATGCCCATACAGTGTTTTGTTTCTTGCTCCCCTCACCTTACAAGCCCTAAAGTAAAACACAAGCCCTGAACCCTAATCTAACCCCAATAGCCCCAGCTACACTAACCCCAATAGCCCCAGAAGCAAAAAACTATTCCCTCCCCTGCCCGCCAACAAACCCCTAAACCTAAAAGGCAAGCCCTGAACAACAGCCCCACCTACACTAACCCGAGCAACCTCAGAACCAATGCCCGCCAAGGAGCCCTAAAGGAATCCTCAGCCCTGTAAATCCGAAGCCCTCAACCCTAAACCCAAGACTCAGGTTTAGGGTTTAGGATTTACAGTATCCTGAACCCTTTAGCCCCCTTCATAGCAGTTTAGGGTTTAGGGTGTAGGGAAACCCTAAACCCTAAAACCGTAAAATCTCAGTACCCTTTAGTCCGCAAGGTTGTCGAGCGAGGGTTCGAGCGCTGCGCTGCCCACTGGAGGGCCTTTCACCTTTTTCGCTGAGGCGCTCCTTTGCGGAGTTGTCCAGGGATTTTGGTAGCAGCGTTATATTGGGGTTTTGTAGAGTTGTCGTCGGATTTGTAAGCATTCTATGTTTTGCTTTGTTTCTTGCGTTTCATGAGGGGTTGTCGAGGCTTGCATTGGGGTGTTATTTGGTTTTGTTAGAGTCTTGTGAGGTATATTGTTGGGTTGGGTCAGGTTTTTTTCGGGTCTGATGCGGGACCTGGGTGCGGTTTACGCCGTTATGTGGGTTCTAACTATGGGGTCATTCTCGGTTCCTGTACTTGGTCAGTATAGGTTTGGAGTTCTCACACAGGCATACATGCTATCTTGGGCCTCGGGGTTGCAAGTCATTATACGGGTCCTGCCCTAAGCCACATGTGTCCAAAACTCGAGAGATTTAGTCACCTCAACTATGACTGCCGGCCCAGAAGAAGCCATAAATCCCCTGCAAACCCCAAACGGAAAAGCACAGGGAGCTTCTGCCAGGTCCTTCGAACAACCCTTTCTCTTTGTCTTACCAGCCCCTGCGTCTTCCAAACTCAAAATCCCAAACCCCGAAAGCCCCAGGCCTTGAATCTGAAGGCTTCGCTTGTACGAACCCCGAGCCCCATAAGCTAAATCCGAAACCTTCAATCCTAAATCTCGAGCTCCAAAATCCTACCAAACCCTACCCCCTAAATGGCCCTAAATCTTAAACCCTGAGCCATTAAAAGCCCCAAATCCGACCTCTTTTGGCCAACACTAAGTCCTACATGCCTCTACACCCTAAACCCTAAACCTCAAACCCTAATTCTTGGGTGAGAAATGAGTGAACAGGGTCAGTAAGTCTGCTCCATTGGAGCTCTCCGACTGTACTGCAGCTGGAAAAAGGCCTTCAAAAAAAACACCTAATTCTTGGGCCAGGTCAACCCAAAGGGCCAAGCCGGAAAGCATCCTGGCATCCTCGGCTGGGGGAGCAGTGGGGCGCCTTGGCCTTCCTGGCTCCCAGATATGTTACGGGTTGAGGGTTTAGGGTGTATATATATATATATATATATATAATACTAATAGGAATAATGTTAATAATACCACAAAAAATAAGTGAGGCCTATCTGTTGAGGTATTCTGCACCAGATACTTGAAATCATGAGAATAGGCTCTGAAAGCTTCTATACGGTGTTGCGGTTCAGTGTTCTATAAGTGTCCGATAATAACAGATCGTCGGGCTCAGGGTCCTATACGGGCTCTGTAGGAATTTCACGGTTTGCTGCTGTAGGGTTTTGACTTGAGGTTACGGGTGGGGATTCGGGAGTTCGGAGAGGGTAGCTCCTTCGGCTATTTTTAGGTTGAGGGGAGCAGGTGCAACGATGCAGAGCTACTTGCTTTTGGGGTGTCAGCTCGATTTTCCAGCGCGTTATGTGCGTGGTTTGAGTTTGCATTGTGGGCTTACAGTTAGAGGGCATGCGAGTTTGCCTGGAATGTAAGCGTGAGCGATTGGGCGGGAGAGCTTGCTTTGGCTTCAGGTGAACGATTTAGAGCTGGCCCAAAACAGTACCAGTACTCACTACTCAGTATCCCCTGATCGTCCCCATACCATACAGAACTATCTCCGCAAAGCCTACTGTGCCCAGGACAACTTCGTGGCCCTGCGAATGTTCCCCGGCCACAACAACGGCGGTCTCCATCTGCAGCTCTTTTTGATGGGAAGGTTTTCTATAGCTTAGTCTTCTTTATATTTCGTATGAACCAGCCCTGAGCCCCCGAAACGAAGACTAATTCAAGGTCCTAAACCCTGAACCAAGATCAGAATACGAAGCTCAGGTACTGGAAAGCGAATGGCCAGTTTAAGGAGCTCGCCGTGGAGTCTGCAGGTTTGCTGATGCTTGGCCACGTCCGATGATCAGAGTATCCGGTATGGAACCTGTAGAACTTGACACCGTTTCAGTCGAAGGCTATGGCTCCAGGGTGTCGGGTATTGTGTGAGTCAGGGGCCTCCATGATAATTGCATGTCTGAGCACGCCGGGGTTTTGGGGGATATTTTAGCAAAGTCTATGGTGGGTGCTATCTTTGTAGCAGGGGTTTGGGGTTTACAGATATTCGGGTCTGGGATCTGGGGGGCTTTAGTTGAAGGTTTCGTGTTCTCCAGTCGAAGACAATGATGTGCTCCACAAGGAACGATGGTTGGAAGACCGTCGCAGCATCCTGGGACAAGAGCACCATCAAGCTGTATGCCAACGGACAGCTCTTGAAGTCCAGCAGTGGCTTGATGTGAAAGGTTTGCTTAGGCTTTTATGGGTTTGGAGGTGCAGCAATCAGAGGTTTCACGCATAGGACTTTGTGCATAAATTCCACAATTTGCAAAGCCAGGCTTCATGAAGACGCTTGAAAACCGATCGTCAAACCCTAAGCCCTTGCTGGGTTGTTTTTAGGAAACTTTGCTTAAGTTACCGAATAGGGATCTATAGTAGATAATATGGTTTCATTATTCTGTTAATATTATGACGGTTACTTAATATTAACTTTAGTCCCTCAAAAAGACCCAGTTAAGATGCGGAGTGACCATCATGCCACATCCAGACAAGACGCTGATGTCGGGTACAAGTGATCTAACAACTCTTATAGGGCCCCATTAAAGGAACCCATAGAGTACATGGGCCCTAAACAAGGTTCTTCGTTGTGCTGTTAGACAGTCGTGCCCGCAGGTCCTGCTTATGCAGGCTTTACATTCAAGGTTTAGGGTACGAGGTATAGGGTTTCCATGGGTGGTAGCTGTTCGTCTTCTGCAGGCTATTCTGGTGCTTTCAATGCAGCAGACAAGAGCGGCTTCTGTGCATGCGTCGGCGAGCCCGGCCGTACCCATGAGGCCATGGAAGGGCAAGGTTGTAGGGCGTGAGGTTTACAGTTTATAGAGTTAGGGTCAAGCTTCTACCATGCTCAATGCCGGAAAGCCACGCTTTGAGGTTCCGATGATGCGGGACTGGGCTCTGTAAGTGTTTGCAGCCGCGACTCTGCAGCGCCCTCACCGACCTTTGAACCCTGAGCAGAGAAGATGCAACACTCTACGGGTTTAGCATGCGCTGAAACTCCTAGACATTACGAACCTGAAGCCTCCCTGTAGTTCCCGAGGTGATGGCAATATGAAAATCGGGAGCCGGGGAGCCATTGTGGCAAGGAACGAACCGGCATTGGAGAATCCTTATGAACAGAACAGCGAGCGCCTCAAAGCACGAAGAAGGACATCCCCACTGAACCCTTTCACCTCTCACGAAGCCCTCGTAGGGCCAATAATTCCTTTCTTGGGCCAGGCTCTTGGTGGCAAGATGCGGAATGTCCAGATCATGAACAAAGCTCTCAGTGATGCAGAAATTGCCAAGCTTCCCTTGGAGCCTCCGCTGCAGCTGGGGGCTGCCCCCTCGCGTGCACTTGCAATGTAGGGGCGGGCTTTTGTTCTGTCCTACGTGTAGGTGGGGCCGAAAGTCCCTATACTCTAAAACCCCTAAACTCTGTACTCTAAACAAACAACCTATACAAGCTTTTTGCCATTTGCAGTCTCTTCAACGGGTAAACCTAACATGTGAGCGCGAAATGATGCATCTGTTCGCTGAGGCGTGAGCGGAGTGTCACGAGATGACGGTTTCTCAGACAGCCCAATGTGGCCCTGGTACAGAAGCAATATATTGCGTAAGTCATGGCAGCCGCCTCATGTATGATGTAACGATATGGATAGCTGTATAGATTGCTTAGTCAAGATCTTTTCGGGCTCTCTGGGGTGGGCTAGTTAGGGCTCGTGTTCAGAGCTTAACTCGTTGTTTTGAGGGAGCAGCGTGAAAGATGAACCCCTACAGCCTAAGCCCTTAACCTAATTGTGCAAGACTTTAGGAGTTTCATATCCTTGCTGGAGACAGGCAGGAATCCGTTTCACCGACAGCGCGCGAGCTCTGCGCGAAGACCAAAAGTGAGAGCCTTTCTGCACGCAGTACATCCTAAGCCTAAGCCTGCAGGACGGGCTGGGAGATGAATCCGGTTAGGGTTAAAAGGGTTTAGGGTGTAGGGTAAAGGGTTTAGAGTCCACAATCCTGAAGCATATGTCCCAGTACCGGAGAATCGTGAGCCTTCAAGGCTCAACATGATGCTGTGAAAATGGCTACGGCTCGAGGCGTGGTTGTCTCTTTGCATGACTTGCTCAGTGTGCGGGGCTTTGAGGCTTTAGGGCGCAATGGAGACCAAGAGGATGATGGACGACTCCAACTTCACTGGCTACACGCTGCTTTTCCTGATCGGTATTTTTGGATTCTTCCTGTCCAAGAGCCATTTGAAGCCTTTGTTCGTGCCTCGGTTTCGGAATTGGTCCGTGGCCAACATCGCCGCGGCCAGCGCCGGCGCGATTATTGTGGTGTGTGTTGCTGCATCCTCAGACAGCGTGTCCCGCGTGAACAGCACTGGAGATGCCACCGCCATGGCGATGTGGGTCTCCTTGCTGTTTTCCTTCTACAAGTTCGGACTGCATGATCTCCTCCGGATGTCGCGGGAAGCTGCCTGGAAGATTCACTACGCCTTCGGCATCTTCACGATTCTCATGGGGATGTTCCACGCCGGAATAGTTTTCCGTCGTCTTGGCAACAATGTGTTCCACGAACTCCTTGCAGTCTTCGGCCTGGTAGGTTTGATCCTGATGATCTTGGGCGTGGTGCCCGCCCTCTTCGTGCGCTACGATCGGTGGAAGTCGCTCCACTTCCTGAGTTTCCTCGGGCTTCTGTTCACGATCTACCACGCCGTGGTTGAAGCTTTCAAGCGCAAGACGCCGGTCACCATTACCACTGCCATCCTGAATTCAACTGCTGTATTGGCGTATCTGGGCCAGAAGATCTACACCCATGTGGCCACCAAGTATGCCGTGGTGCAGAAGAGTGAGGTTTCCGTGGAGCCGCGGTCCTCCCACGTCTTCCTGGATCTCAGCATTCCGGGCTTCGCCTTTCAAGCTGGGCAGTGGGGGCGACTGCGTGTACCCAGCCTCTCCTCCGTCGCACATCCGTTCACCCTCGTCCCCGGCCGCGATGGGGCCACTGTGAGTCTCTGCATCAAGGTGGGTGGAAAATTCACTTCCCAGCTCGCAGAGTGCTGCCAAGTTGGAAAACCTCCGGCCATGTGCCTTCAAGGCCCCTACGGCTGTCCATGCCAACCAGCCAAGGAGACACAGCGAGCCGTCTTCGTGCTGGGCGGTGTCGGAATTACACCCGCCCTGTCGCTGGCAACCCGCGAGCATACGTCGGGACGGCAGGTCGACCTCTTCTGGGCTCTTCGCAGCGAAGCCTTGCTTCAGTATGCAGCACCTTTTCTGGAGTTGTGCTTGAGTTCCCGGAGCTGCGTGCATTTGCGTGGCAAGGCTTTCGGAGAAGACAGGCCCCTTCCTTTGCACGCACGACATGGATCGAAAGAGCTGCGAGCCTGGCTCGCCGAGCTTGGCAAGAGCTATGCTGACGGAGTTAGCGCAGCCAGCATATTCGTCTGTGGTCCCGAGAACATGGTCCGTGAGGTGAAGCAGTTTCTCCTGGAAGATGCCAGCTTCACTCAGTGGTCACTGCATGTGGAGGAGTTCCACTTCTTGCCTCAGATTCCCAGTCGGGGGGCGCCGAGCAACCATGCGGAGACGAAGCTTGCAGATAAAGAAGGTGACGTGGCCGTGGCCGTGTGACCATCTTTTAATTAGCAACTTGCACAGAATCACAAGACGGCAACAGCAAATGGTGGGGCTGTGAGGTGGTCTGAAATTCTGGAATAGGTAGTCTGCTTCAGCACATTGCCGATGTATTGAGGGTTTAGGAGCTCGGGGTCCCTGGTTTAGGGATCTTTCGGCGCAGACCACCGGCCCTCTGCTATTCGCAAGTTTTGTTCAGGGCACGCCCACGCGAAATCTCCGCAGACCAAGTCCCTTGTCAACTTGTACAGGCCTTGCTCGAGACGGGCAGCATCGAGGAACAGCGGTTCTCGCGACCCTTCTGTACAGCTTCGTTTCTCTTCCGTTATGTGATTTTCCCGCTTTTGGAGTCTTGTGACAGAGCTAGTTTCAGATTGCAAAGATAAATCACGTGAATATATTTTTTTTGTGCCAGCATCCAAAATGGCCCGTGGCCATGCAAGGAGCCGGACCTTTTGTTGAAAGACTCTCGCTTGGCCTGCCCGAGGGTGAGAATCAATGTGTGTGTGTGTGTGCGTTTATGTGACTTATATGTGTTCATTTGTTTGCTTAGTGTTTAGTAGTTTTTGATGTATATCATGAAGCCCTGACAGACGTTGCTTCTCTTTGGGTTGAAGCGCACCTGGCATTGCAGGCTTTTGCTCCAGCCGTCGCTGCGTTACAACGTGTGACCTCAAGTTACCCATTTTCCAGGGATCATGCAGGCGGCATTTCTTTGGCAAGGTTCCCTCTAAACCCTAAACCCTAAACCCTAAACCCTAAACCCTGTTAACATATATTTAGCAGGGTCTGGTGGCGAGGCAGGGAGGCCGAAAGGGTGGGGGCTTTGCTTCAAAACCATAGTTTCTTTTGTGGCTTGGCTTATGATGAAATCCAAGAGCCATGGCCTGACTCGGCTCATTTGCTTCCAACTTTTTTGGTGTCTACAAGGTGAGGACATCCTTGGAAGAGTGTCTTTTGCTGAGCATGATGGTGTGTCAGTTGACTGCCCCAACAATGGCACAACCAGGCCAACCTCGGACACCTCCTTGCTACAGATTGGCGACAACCGACGACAGATTCCGCCGGATTGTTTCCTATTGGAGGATTACTTTCATGTTGACCCGCACGGTGTACTTGTCGCTACTTTGCGCTTTGGGCCTGGGGGCAACGCCGGCCCAAATGATGTCAGATGCATTGGGTCCAACAGAGTGAAAGAGATAGTCGGAAGCCTCGACGTGACCGGCGCCCTCTCCCTCACGAGCGTTTTGCTACCTACACTTGAAACAGTTCGGGGTTCGTTAATATTCATGCAGCTTCCCCAGCTTGCGAGCCAAGCTTTCAGCTTGGATGCCTTGACGCGTGTGGACGAGAATCTGGTCATCCGACACAGCGAAGCGTTGTCCACGGCGCCCCTGCAACGCCTACGTGAGGTTGGCAGAACCTTGGAAGTTAGAAGCAATGAAAACTTGGCCTCGCTCTGGCTGAATCGCCTCACCTTCGTGGGGCTTCACTTGCTGATTGAAAGTAACCCCAGCCTCAGTATGGTTGCAGCTCCGTCTTTAAAAGAGATCCGCTTCGATCTCATCATGGGCGCAAATGGGTTGCAGCAGATTGAGCTCGAGGTTTTGGAGGAGATTGGAGAAGATCTGGTCGTTTACAACTCGGATCATCTCCGATCCCTTGGGCTGCCTTTGCTGTCCTCGATCGGGGAGGATGCGGAGTTCATTCGCCTCCTGCACCTTAAGAATCTGTCGCTACCTGTGTTGAAGTCCATTGGTGAGGATTTGGAGGTCCTGCATTGTTACGCTTTGGAGACAATTTCAATGCCATCCCTCCACGTTGTGCAGGAAGATGTGGAACTCCATCATCTGCCTCTTTGCAGTTCTGTGTCCCTGCCACGCCTGTCCGAAGTTGCAGAAGATCTGGAAATGTACACCCTCGTTGCTCTGACGGCCGTAGTGCTTCCTTCCTTGGAGCAGGTTCGGGAAGATGTCTTCCTGGGGAATATGCCAGCTGTTGTGGGCATATCGATGCCGCAACTCACCCAAGTTGCGGGCAGCTTCTGGCTGTTCAATATGCCAAATCTTCTGACTTTGGATTTCACGAATCTCGCCCAGGTGGGAGGCATCAGGGTGCAGGGGGTATCCCGCCCGTCGACGCAGAGCAAGTGCTACTATGGGCTAGGACACTGTGAGGATGAGGAGATCATCTCGGAAGATGCATTTTACATTACCAACAACACCCGACTTGAACATGTGTGGCTGCCAAATCTTGCTTCCATCAGCTCTCGGTACTTCGCGATCTTCGGAAATGCAGCGCTTGCTTCAGTGCGGCTTCCTCGTCTCACAGCTTTCTCCCCTGTGTCCGAGTCCCAGCAAGATGTATCAAATCTCTCCAACACGAGCTTGACGAGTTTGTTCGGCGTGTTCGGGAATGGAGCCTTGCTGCTTCTGGAGCTAAATCCAAACCTATCTGAACCGGAGCATTGGACCTTCGATGGGAACGCGCCAGGCTTTTGCCCCTCTGGACCGCAATGGGCCACATCCAACTGCAGTGGCGGAACGATCTCAGTAGAAGATGCGGAAGAAGCAATATTTGGAGACCAGTGCAAGGAAGCTGGTTTGGAAGATGGTTTTCTCGATGGCTTCTGCCGGCAAGCTGAGTGCCCCCCATATGCGCCTAGGAACATGTCGGGAGACTGCCCCGGATGTTACGATGCTAGCGGCTGCTTGGTGTTGAGCAGACTCTTCGTGACAGTTCCTGACCTGATACATGGTGGTCTCGCGATCAACGGAAGTATTTTGCTGTCTTCCGAGGACCCCGCCCTGCTGGGAGTGCAATGCATCAAAGCAGGACCCGACCTGACTTCAATCCACGGATGTGTGGAAATTGTTGGGAGTACATCTCTTCAGGCCGTGGACCTCGAGCAAGTCAGGGTCCTGGGTGTGAGCATGACTCTGTCCGGCAACAGTGCCCTCCATGCCGTAGCTGCTGCTTCCTTGACAAGGGTCCACCTCGATTTGGTGCTGGAAGGTAACATGGCCCTTGAGAGCCTCGACTTCCCAGGCTTGCAGTGGGTGACGGGCCGTCTCTCCCTGGGGGCTCAGGGGCTGAAGTCCCTGGAATTCCTGGAGTTGGCAACGGTGGGCAGCTTTTTCTTGGCATCCAACACGGACTTGCAACAACTCCACATCCCAAGCCTTAACAGCACGAAATCTCACATTCGCATTGTGCAGCTGAACAAGATCAGCACACTTGACTTGCCTTCGCTGAAGCTTATTGGAGAGGACTTCACGGTGTCGTTTTGTTGGAATCTTACAGCTCTCCGTGTCCCTGAATTGACACACATCGATGAGGATTTGGAGCTGTATGTCCTGCACAGTCTGGAAGCTCTGACTTTCCCACTCTTGACGCAAGTTGGTGAAGACCTGGAGCTTTACACAAACGATGCCCTTACCAGCATCAGATTTTCCTCGTTAGAAGCCGTTGGCGAGGATCTCGAAGTCTTTGACAACACCCAGACCTTCAACTTGGACCAGGCATCGTTCCCGAATCTCAGGCATGTCGACGAGGATTTCGAGATCTATGCCTGTGCGCAGCTGGAGCACGTAGATTTCCCACAGCTTGCCCAAATCGGCGAGGACCTCCTCCTCTTCGGAAACGCACGGCTCAGGGACTTGAGCCTGCCGATGTTGGAAGATGTCGCAGTTCGCGAAGGAGGCGGAATGCTCATAACGGACAATCTGGCACTTAGTCACTTCCACTTGCCATCTTTGCGTCGGTGTGGCAACAGCACCGCAAGGATTGGATCCAGAGATGGTAGCAGAGATATCAGACTCTACACCGGAGCTTCACGTCGGGAAGTGCAAGGCCAAGAAGCACGGCCGGTGCTGATTGCCCACAATCCGAAGCTGACGCGTATTGGACTTCCACAGCTTGAGATGCTTAACACCGGCTTGTGGATCCAGAAAAATGCTCAGCTCCAGAGCATTCGGCTGGAGTCATTGAGGCGCGGCCTTGGAAACCAGTTTTTCGTCATCCGATTGAACCCAGCTCTGGGGAAAGGCGGATTATGGGCCGAGGACTTAGTTGCTTGTCAGTGTTCACGCCTGATCAGGACATTGTGATGGATTTCAGTGTGGGAGAGTTTCGCATGTTTTGCTCAAAAGGTCCCTCATCTGGAAAATGTCGGCGCTGTTCCAGCGCTCGTCAACTTGAACTGCAACTCCCCGGGCTTCTGTGTGCAAAGTCCAGGGGTCCCCTGGTTGCAGCCGTGGTCCTGCTGGCGCCGCTGGCGTCGGCATCGTCTCAGGTCATGCCCGGATCCGTATTTTGCGAATCGTTGGTGCGGGAGGTCCCCAGCAAGGTGGGAGTTTCCGAAAAGAAGGGGTGTATACCTTATTTTGGGGGTCCCTATAATAAGGATCCTACTATTGAGGGTGCTATGTGCTGGCCTTAGCTGGCACGACGGACTGGCTGGGCATAGCCAGCCTGCGGTAGCAAAGCAACGTACTTGATGACTGGAGGGCGAGGAAGAGTGCAGAGTGTGCTCGTGCTGTATTAGGGTCGCCTATTTTCGGAAACTCCCAGGTGCACGTACGTGTTCTACGAGTGGGCCATGGAAAACAGCTACGACTTTGAAGAGAATGTCATTCAGCCCTGGGTCTCTCCAAGTCGATTTGCCGCATATTACAAGGCACAAAGAAAGACTTATGGCTATTATCGCTGAGGAGGCCGTGTCTTTCTGCATGATGCTTCGTTTTGCTGCCAATGAAGATTGGGGCATGGGCAGATCCCTTCCAATACTGTGTAATTTTATTATCTGCGGCCGGAACAAGGAGCTTCGCCACTCTGCCGGTTGCTTCGGTAGGCTTCACAAGCAGGTGCTACCTTCATGCTGCTGTAACAGACAGCAGATCATGACCGTAACCCCAAGGCTTAAATCCCGAATGCTAAGCCCTTGAAGCCCTAAACCCTAAACCCTAACTCCTGAATTCTAAACCCTTGAGACCCTAAACCCTTGAAGCGCCAGAGGCTGTCTCTTCGGCCAGGTAAACCCAACAAAGGTCAGGCCGGAAAAGCATCCTCGGCTGGGGGAGCAGTGGGGCGCGCCTTGGCCTTCCTTGGTCTCAGATACCTTGAGGGGTGAGGGTTTAGGGTATATATATATATAATACAATACTAATAGGAAGAAAAGTATATATAATAATAGTAATAATGATAATAGGGGTCTGTGGAATGGGTATTCTGCAGCTTCTCTGCTTGAACATGGGAATCACGGATACCTTGAGGGTTTAGGGACTTCTATGATTCGGCGGACTAGGTATTGTGCAGCTTCTCTGCCTGAACATGGGAATGCTCAAAATCCAGGAAAATCTCTCACTTCCTCTTGCATGTATTATTCTCAAGCGGCTTTCTTGTGGCGACGCTCTTTTTCGGTGAAGTGTTTACAGGATTCTAGAAGGGTTTTTCGGTTTAGGTCGTCGGTTGTAGGACTCTGGGTCCTGTAAGGGTGTGTACAGGGTGGTATAGGGGGTTCGGGGATAATTTAGGGTTTCGGGGACAGGTTCGGGTAATTGAAGGCCAAGAGTTCAGGGTTTTAGGTCTTTTCTTGGTCGAGGGAGCAGATGTAAAGGTATAGAGCCACGTGCTTGTAGGGTGTCACTTGTGGTTTTCGGGCTTGTGGGGCTGACCCCTTCGCGTGCAATTGCGACGTAGGGACGGGCTCTTGTTCTTTACTAGGTCCTACATAGGTCTAGGTGGGGATCCTCAGAATATCTATCCTGCTGTTTGCAATTAAACCAAGCCCTCAAAGCGTCATGGCTTTCCGACACGTCCATGTGAGCCAGACATGATGCATCTATTCGCTGAGGCGTGAGCGGAGTGTCGCGAGATGATGGTTTCCCAGAGAGCCCAATGTGGCCCTGGTATAGAAGACATATGGAGCACTGCGCGAAGACTAAAAGCCAGGGCCTTTGGGGGCAGTACATCCTTAGCCTGAGCCTTGAGCCGGGTTGAGAGATGAGCCCGTTTAGTGCCTATGGTGAACCTTCAAGGCTAAATAGCTCTCCGTCCAAAGACAGTTCACACCTTATGACCCAAAGCCTCAGCCTCACCGCTCGATCCAATTATCTCTTTGGGCTCGAGCTGCTCCAGAACATGTCGCTTGCGGGGTGTAGGGAGCAGGGCTTAGGCTTCCACGGGTTTCGGTTTTTTCGTCTTCCAGGGCTCCCGCCCGACGAACCCCCCACACACCCGCACATCAAACCTTGAAGCCGAAAGCCCCATCCTTCCAACACCGACTCAAGAAGCCGTCTCCGAACACGCCCCTACATCAGACCTTCTGCACCCCTTCATGACTAGGGGTTTAGGGTTTAGGGTTATCATGACTTATGAGCACAAGGGGGGGTATTCAGGCCCTAGCTTGTTCCACCACCGTAGCCATCGAAGCATGCGACCCTAATCCGGCACGCTGATGGCAGGCGCGAGGGGTCAATCCAGGAAAGGCAGGCTTCCAACTATTTTGGATGATAATCTCAGGGTTTAGGGTTTAGGGATTATCTGATAGAGCCATCTTTGAGCTGGATGGGTAAGTAGAAGTGCCTTCATTGTATAGGAGTTCTCAACAAATCTTCTTTGTTTTATCAAGACAGTCTAGACGAGCCCCATGAGACCCTGTAGCAACCCTGTACAAACCCTATGCCCTAAACCCTAAACCCTCGACACCGGGTAAGCAAAAAAGCCCTATGGCGACCGCAAGGTGAGTCGGAGGATGACCTCTTAGCAACCCTGGAAATCCCCACGGGCGAGCTGATTCTGGAGTCCAGAGTAGGTACGGGATGCACATCAGAGGCCGGAACCATCAGAGTTCTCTTCAGAGGTTCCTTTCGGGCTTCGGTCTGGGGCCGTTTGAGGTGTACGTTCTGGGGTTTACATAGAGGGTTTCCAGCCCTTTGGGGTTTCATCAGCTTAGGGCGTAGGGTTTCATACTGCCAGAGGTGAAGGAGAAGAGGTGGTCCGGAGACTGTTTTAATGGGTGCAGGGAAGTAGTTAATTGCTAAATGCGCAGTACGCCTTGATAGACTTGGGATCACATAGCACCTTAGATTTGGGGTTGCCTGGCTGCAAGGCCTTGGAATCTAGAGTTTGTTCCGAGTTCCCGGTGTTTAGGGAAGGCTCTGATCTACCAGGCATACCTTAAATCCTTGAGACAGATGATAGGACAGGAGTCCCCAAAGAAAAAAACTAGTCCACCCCCCAAACCCCCATAGCTAAAGCCTATGGACTTTAAACCCGGAACCTAGCGCCCTGAACCGTGAAACATAGATCCGAAACCGAACAGCTTCAAATATCGAGATCTGAATAGACAGCACCCCCAACACCCTGTTCCAAGCAGGAAGGCCACTATGTTACCCGAACTTCGCCTGAATGCAATGCTTCTAGAGCCCTTGAAGGTATCCTGAAGCGGACCCAAAGCCCCGAGCCTCTTTCCCCCTCAACCCTCAGCCGCCAAGATTCTTGAGGTCTGACTTCTTCTTAATGAGCAGTAGCGCCCCGTTATAGTAGTCCCTATCATATTCATGTAGCAGAGTTTATCCCCAAAGTACATGACAGAAAAAAGGCCTATTCCAATACGGAAGGCTCCTTATATAGGGGCTCAAGTAGTTTCCAATGCTATTTTGGGGGGTTGCTTGTTCTAGTTATAGTATAATGTACCCCCAAACCTTCTTCTTATTTTTACGGCCCCTATATCATAGTACCCTTATAGTAGCCATTATAGTAACCCCTTTAAGGGGAACCCGAGCCCGATTCTAGTTACTAAGGCCCCTAAACCCTCAACCCTAAGCCTTTATAGCAACACTCTGGAGGTCTACAAGGGCATCTGGACGCGCACCCACACCGCGGGGAGCCCCAGGACTTAACGGTCTTCTGAGGGGCCGCAAAGAGGGGTTTCAGGGGTTTTTAGGGTTTTAAGTTTTAGGGCTGGTTCAGAGCTTCGCTGATTCCCAGGGCCTAGTTTGGGATTTTGAGTTTCGGGAAGCTTGTCGAGTTTCGAGTTCAGGGTGAGCTGATTGCGTGAAGTAGAGCTCTGGAAGCTGTTCAGCTTGCATCCCACTAGACTCGCTAGGCCAAAGAAGCTCCCCCTGAAGAGAAGCCTGAAGGCCCGGACTATCACCACAGGCTTTGAGATTCTTGCAAGACCTTTTTCTGAGGCACCTGCGGATACTGTCGGCTTGTGGCTTGTGCCAGGTAGGGACAGAGGTTTCGGGGCGCAGGGTGCGCATATGTCTGTTGGATGCCCTTTCTGCCACGAAGGTCGTCGCGATCAAACAGATCAGTGCAGCTTGGGTGCATTTGTTGCCAGGGTAGTGCAACATTATAGGGTTACCGAAGGGATGCTGTGGGAATCCATGATGCTCGAGACATAGATAGGTGGGTATATAGATAGGTACATGTATGTATGATGCCTCCCTCCAACTACCTGTTTGGCTCTTGGTACGTGAGCTTGTGTTCGAGGGCCGTGGGTTAGGATACAGGATTTAGGAACGCCTCGGCAAGCTTCATGAAGAAAGAGCATGACTTAACCGACCAAACTCGAAGCGCATGTGTGCTCGGAGTCCTTATACATCAGGAGAGTACACCGCAGGCTGCCTGGCAGGTTCATGGGTCGCACATCACATGTATATATATATATATATATATATATATATATATATATGTATGTATATGTATGTATATGTATGTATGCACATGTACACGCACACATACATATGCATTTTGATTTTTTGTATCGATCGTTGTGGTGGTCCCACAGCATCCACCTGCTTAGAGTTAAGGGTTCAGAGTTCTGCACCCCCGCAGTGTTTTTGCAGCGCCAGTGGTGCATCAGATCACCCCAAGCCTCAAGCCTCACGCCCTCAAAGCTTGAAGCCATGATCTGCTGATAAACCTCTTAACCCCTCCCTTCCCTAGAGACTCCAATGTCCCTTAAGTAAGGAATATACCTTAAATTATAGTAGGATCCCTAGTATGATTTAAGGTATATTCCTGAATTAAGGGATATTGGAGTCTCCTGAGTCCCTAATAAACCCTAAACCCCTAAACCCCTAGACCCTTAACCCTTCCCCCAACCCGAGACCCAGGGAGGCTCTGCGCCAGGAAGACGCCAGGATGCGTTCGGAGCAGCAGTTGGCCTTTGTGCGAGAGATGAGCGTGTTGACCCAGGCTGGGAGTTAGGGTTTAGGGTTGAGGGCTTAGGGCTGAGGGTTTAGGGTTGAGGGTTTAGGGTTTAGGGCTGAGGGTTTAGGGTTGAGGGTTTACGGGGCGAATATACGGCCGGTGGTAATTTGAATTGGGTTGGGGGGCAGTGTCGGACCGAGCTATACAGAAGAAACATTGAGGAATTGAGGATATGATGAGGTTGACTGACTAGCGGTGTCCCACACTATCTGGAGACTTAGTATAGCAGGACAAATCAAGGCTTTCCGTATCATTCCTATAGCTCTCCGTGTTATAGCCTCACAGATGACAGCTCTTGCAAACTATGATTTCGGGAAGGTTCGCGGTTCACCCTGAGCCCGAAGCCTGGAGCCCTGAGCCTTAACATCTTCCGACAAAGACCTACCTTAAACTACCAAACCCTACTTCAAAAAAGTAGGTTTTGGGAGGTTAAGGTAAGCCTCAACCCCTAAACCCTAAACCTCGGGTCTCCAACCCCCAACAGCCGAGCCAGAGACGCCAACAGGTTCGGCACGAGAATTTGGCCCTTTGGCTGGACAAGAGTGGGTTTCTATGGGGCTTTTTGGGGTTAGATGGGAATTTACCCGGTGTTTACAGGGTTCATCCCAGGGGCTTCGCGTTCACAGACTATGGAGGTCTGAGTCGTACCTGGTGAGTGTTTTTGTTCAGGGTTCCCTCGAAGAGTCATGGTGCAAACTAAACCCTAAACCCCTAAACCCTCCAAACCCTAAACCCCTATAAACCTTAAACCCTAAAGCCCTAAACCCTAAACCCTCCCCATAAGGCCAGGTTTGATTTGGGCCTTTTGATTCGAGGTCCCGAGTCTGTGCAGCAGGCGTCCTTCCCTAAGCTTCATGCCCCAAAACCCCACAACACAGCCTTGTACCCTCAACCTCAATGAATCCGGAAGTTCAGTCGCAGGGTTTGCGGGCCGAGAGCCGAATGCGATCCCGTCTTCCTTCGCCTCGACTCATCCCGAAGGGCTATTTCGCACGCCTCCCTGCAGACTTAGCAGTGGCCTCCCCCGCAGGACGTCGTCGACCTGAATCCCTAAGGCTACAAGATGATTGTTGAGGCTGCCAGTATATTCTTGCTGTGGCAATATTCATGAATTCGTAGAGGCTGAGCCCAAGACCCGTAAGGCCAGCATCCCTCGCCCAGAACTCCTAAACCCCAGGTGCAGCTCTATGGCGTTTGCCTGGACACGCGGCCCTTGCGGATCGTCACGGAGTTCTGCGGTGGGGGCGCTGCTTTTGAGCACCGGGGCTGCCGTTCGTTTGTTCTTGTATTGTGGGAGTTGAGGTCCAGGATATTTCTTGGTTACTGGTGTCAAAGGTCCGCTCTAAGATTTGATGCCCTGCACCCCCTGCAGTCCAACGCTGCCCTGCTGTTCCCTTGCAGCACTTGCATTCTTACGGCCCTGCCTCCTGCAGTTCTGATGAAGGAACGGAACGATTGGGAATTGAGCTAAACTCACACTTTCTACTACACGCTTGCTCTTGAAATTAAACAGTTTCGATGCCGGCGTAAACGCTTCAACTCCTAGGTAGACAGACGGCTGCATGCAAAGCACACATCGGCAAGGCCGAAAGAAACGGAGTCCCTCTCAGACAAAGTGCGAGAGAGAGAGAGAGAGAGAGAGAGAGAGAGAGAGAGAGAGAGAGAAAGAGAGAGAGAGAGAGAGAGAGCGAGCGACCGACGGAGAGAGTGTGAGAGGGAGAGATGGGGGTGCAGTAGGGACTGCCTCAGAGCAAAGCAAAGCAAAGGGAGTTTGGTGTAAGCAAACGCAACTTTATGTTTTATGTTCCCAACCCTCGCCCCTTTAAGCGAACCCTTTATGGTATCCTCGAATCAGCTGCAATCGTCCTGCAGTCTCGCCTTCGGGCCCTAAACCCTAAACCCCAAAACCGTGAAGCAGGAGGAAGCGATGATGATGGTTTTCGGAGTAGGGCTTGACGAGTTTAGATGTTACGCATGTGGGCTTCGGGATTCAAAGCTCTTCGAGGCACGGGTGCAATACAGGGCCCTTAGCAATGCCAGTTTGGGGTTCCTTAAACAGCTTTGTGTTATAGTACACCCTACTCAAAAAACCCTATTCTAATTGCGAAGGCCCCTGTAGCCGGGGATAAAGACGAAGCCCAACTATAGACTAGGGTTGTAGGGCCTAGCAGGGGCAAGCAGGGCGTTTAGGACTTTGATCAGGAGATCATGCCTGTCAACGTGGCCGGTTTTATTGGGGTGGGCTTGGGATTATGATTAAGAAGTATAAATTAAGAAGTAGGAATGAAGAAGTATGGATTTTTCAAGAGAGGGATCCTGGGGTTTTCCGGAATCGGCGCGTAGAGTCTGACAGAGCCGGCTTTCCCTCCTGAGGCTGCTTCATCATTCGCCTCAAATTGACTTAGCTGCTGGGCGTGAGCAGAAGAACGATTATCGGGAGAGAAGGCTGGTACTCATATTTCCATATTATGCTGTACAATATTATTGTATGTTTTGCTACATGATAGTCTTTATATTCCAAACAATAGCAGTCTTCTGACCGTTGCGATTCGGCTTGAGCTTGCAGTAGGGTTTGGGTTTCCGGGTTTAGGCCTTGTAGGCTTTAGGGTTTAGGTGTTGCTTCGCAAGCAGGAAACACTTGCTCTCTGTGCCCAGGTTTATTCACAACAAATCAAGATGTGCAGAGATGTGGCTCGAGCCATGTGCTACCTGCATACGTTCAACCCAATGCTGCTCGGCTTCTTCATAAAGCCTATAAACCATAAAGAAAAGCCATTCTGCTCCGGCTTTCGCTCTTCATAAATCACTGCCTTCCTGGGATCTGAAGCCCGATATCAGAGAATAGTAGTATCGTGAGTATGCCCATTGTTATTGTTATTACTATACTATTACGACTGTTGTTATTGTTATTACTATACTATTATAAGACACAGGGTCCCAAGCCTTCGAGCACATGACAAGATCTCGCGGGAACCTCGAGACGGAAACCCTGCGAAACCTAGGTTTCAAGCACCTGAAATAGTATACAGTATGCAATCATGGAGTCTAAAGTATGTCATAGTATAGCATTATAGTATAGTTCTATAGTCTAGTATATAATGTCCCTTTCCCAGGATCATCCACAGAGATCTGAAATCATTGAACCTCCTACTGGACAAGCCAGTCACAGGCACGACCGACAGGTTTGACGCGGGGTCCGAGGGCTGATGATATAAATCCCTAGGGTTCCTTTAAAGGGATCTATAAGGCTACCTTTAAGGGGCTCCTTTGAAGGATCTAGAGGGTTTTCAGGGTTTAGGGATATAAATCCTGCATTACCTTAAGGACCCGAAGCTACGGGAATTATGGTATATTCCTTATTATGGGTAATGCAGGATTTAGACCATCAGCCGTAGTTCTGAGCCTGGGGAGCCTAAGTCAGAGACTTATGTGCTGTTCAAGTTTTCTTTAAATTTTTCTGAGGTTCGATATAAGGGGTTTATTAGGGGATGTCACAGGGTTGTTACGCTTTTTGAAGGTTTCATAGCATTATGGGTACCTTATCTTGGATGGATGCTTGCAAGAATCCTCGTATTTAGGGCCCACCTTCGGCTCACAGGTATTACAAGACTCTCGATGTCTTTGCATTGGATACTTGTTGTGAGAACCCGGTAAAAAGATGCAAGAAGCTCGCCTGGGTACCAGGGGTCCGTTGACACCTGCAGCTTTCACAGAATCCTAGACTCGTGGATGTGACTATGCGTTGGGATTTGGGATGATGATCTTGAGGGTCGTACAGAGAGGTTCTGTCTTGGAGTTTCCTTGCTGATACTGACAAATCTGATCTAAGGCTGTGGCCCCGCGCAATCGAGATGAAGGTTCTTAAGAGAAACGCCTTTACCTGTTCTAGGAGAACAACAGACCTGCACTAGGGCTTCACCATACATCTCATAGGAGGCTGTATACATAAGGTAAAGCAGCCATGCTATATGTCACGAGCATACAACACATCCGTTGTGTTTCGGTATGCCTGCCTGGCCGTCTGTCTATCCGTGAATGAATGAATGATGTATGTATGTAAGTACTTCTATAGCTACGTATTCCTGTAGCATGAATTCATGGATGTATGCATGTACATAGACAGGTGTACACCTCGTGTTGCCTCGCAGCGCTCAGTTCTCGGACGTTTCAAGACCCAGCACTATTGATCGCTGAGGTCACACCTCTTCCGAGCACTCCCAATGCACACAGCCCCAAACGCGTAGTGCAGTATGTCCCAAAATCTTGTTCAAATTGTTCGGAGCCCAACAGTGGACTGCGAGTTATCTTTCACAGCAGACCCGAACTTCTCGATGCAGAATGGCGACAAGTCCCCGGGAGAGGGGCTTAGCAAATTCTGCGATCGAGCTGCCCGGTGAGTGCACCGACCGGAATCCCGGCCATCAAGCAGGCTTGAAGAATCGTTTGCCGGAGTCTGCCGACCTCTCAAAGTCACCGCAAAGCCAGAAGCCAGCGACCCCATCTGCCGGATTTCAGAAGCTTTCGTGCTGCTGTGCGGCTCTTCGATCACTGGCTCTTCGTGTGCTGGGCAGATCTGCCAAGTCGTTCAGCGAATTAGCCTTTCATTCAATAGGCCCGAAGGCCGATGTGACACCGCTGCAAAGCAAAGTCGCAGATGTGATCGACTTTCAGTTGAAGCGATACTGGGCTCTTGTTGAGAAACGTAAGAGCTTTCCAATCTTCTCCGCCCAAGAAGTGCTTGACAAGTGACTTAAGGCCTCTATGGGCTTTTCTTAAGAGCTCAGCATATGCTACTATAGTAGGGTATGCAGCAGACCAGAGAGTTCCTATTGTAACGGTTTAGGGTTCAGGGTTTAGTTTAGGGTTTAGTTTAGGGTTTAGGGTTTAGGGTTTCGCAACAAGCACTCAGGATACTTGCAGGATCGCTGCGTCGGTGGGAAGTCCACACTGCACCGAATGGCTGAGAATTCCGCAATCACCTTCAGCCTCCTTCTTGTGCTTCCCGTGCTCAGCTTCCTTGTTTGTGCGCTCATCCCGATGGAACCAACCCAATCTGGGTTTTGGGCCAATTGGAAGTTTAATCTTTTGGCCCACCCTGTTCTCAACTATGTTATCGCAAGAGGGCAACTCGAGTGTATGAGTCGTGCATTCAGCCGTGAAGACCGCAGCCGCATTCGATGGATTGTGCGCATGGCGCCGCTGGCCGACTCTGTCTATTGCCTCCTGGCCCACCTGATCGCGTCATTCGCGGGCGTGTATCCCATTCCTTTCGCTCCGGCCCTCTCCTGCATTCCTGGTCTTTGGTGCTCTATGGCCCTGTACTGGCGACTGCTGCCACAGGAGATACTTTCACCGGAGGCCCGCCTGTTCATGAAGTTCAACTTCTTCAACTGGGGTTCCTGGCTCTCACAGTTCGCCATTTTAGTGGTTTGGATGGCGCGCTTTCCAACCATCTCGGAGCACTTCCAGGCACTCAGCGCTTTCGGATACTGTGCTTCGACATACGGGACTTGTGTTGGTTGCACTTGTTTTCTTTACATTCTCTTTTGGGATGCTTCCAAAACTCAAACCCTGCCCGGGAACCCCAGCTAGTGCTTGAGCTAAGATCCCGAGAGCCACCTAAAGCCCTTTCCTAAGCGTTATGTAAACCTAAGCCCCCAGGAGTTGAACCTTAATCGCCCGAGAGCCAGGTAGGCCGATGGGCCATTGCTATATGGGCGGTTGTCAATATTAGGGTCCCTTTTTGGGTCCTTATTATAATACGGCACCTAATATTTAGGGTACCCCAAAAGGGAGCATAATGTTGACAACTACCCATATCTTTTCTCAGTGGGTTCCAGAGGATCGCATGTAAGAGACTTCTCAGAATCCAGGCATGTAGACCCAGAGCCTCCTATCCTAAATCCTGAACCCTAAACCCAATCCTCAAACTGCGCAGACATCGACCCAAAATTGGACAAACCCGAACCCTTTGCCCAATAAGGCCCGAAGCCCCATGTCCTGATTCGTACCTAAATCCAGGTGTTTTTTCTCCACCCCCCCGAACCGCCCTAAACCCTTATCTAGTCGTACAGGGCCTGAAAACTCCGATCCAGGCCAGGAATCGTTCTCCTGACACTGGTCCTCCATATTACAGTATCGTATAATTAATATATTATTTTGTTGTAACTTATGGTATATTCTAGTATAGTATCATAGTACATGATAGTCGCAACACTCCTCCTCCCCCCTCAGCCCTAAACCCAGGAAACACCAAACCCTCAACCCTAAACCACAAGAGCCCTAAACTCACAATCCGAAGCCCAGGAGTCGTTCTCCTAGTCTCATTCCTCGGATGGCTTACGCAGAAATGCGCGGATTGCTGGGGACTCTCCAAGCTCCCCGAGCTGAAAACAGAAGCAGAGCCCAGGTTCTAGGGGGGTTCCTTTTTAGACGTTGGGGATTTAAGGCTCAGGGTTTGTATTATTTTTGTAGTGTTTAGGGTGAATATTTTTTTTAGGGTTCAGGATTCAGGCAGTTTAGGGCTTATGAGGTTCAGGTTCATATTATGTTTAGTATACAGGTGTGCTTTATGCTTACAGTTGAGACTGTATGGGTACTCAGGGCACTCTAAACTGCCACAGCATCCCGTTGTAGTGTCTTTCTAACTGTCTTTTCACTGTTCACTTGTGAGGGCCTGCCAGATCTGAGATTTTTCAAGTTTCTGTTGTGCCCCCAAACCTCAACACCCCAGCAGACTATTTAGCACCAGAGGGATCGCTCTAAGGCGATACCTCAATCTAGACCCTAGGCCCTACGCCCTAATCGCTCATCTCTACAGAGACCTGCCACCAGAAGGTACCTACTAAAGGACATCAAGCTGTGCATATTCTTCGTCAGCCTCTTCTGCTCCGCGAGTCTGATGTCGAAGACGAAGAACATTGGAGTGGTTCTCGTGATCACCATGCTGGATGCAGGCCTCAGATTCTTCGTACCAATCCCGAAGCCCTAAGCCCTGAACCTCTGATATATACGTATACCATACATACGTACATACACATACATATACTTGTTTGTTCGGTTTGGGCGTTTGGATAGGTGAGTCTTGCAATCCAAAAAAACAGGCAAATACACGTTTGAATTGAGTTCTGTTCTTAAGCGGCAATGCTAGAGCCAAATGTACCAGGCTTGGGTTCCCTAAACCCGGGATCGGGCTTTAGGCTGCATGCCAGAGCTAACAGGTGACACAAAGAAAGAGCCGACACAATTTAAAACAACAGCGACTTTCGCTGCCTGCTCCCGGTCAGTCGGTCAGTCCTCCTGCCGATCAGTCAGTTCATCGGCTCAGATGAAGCTCCAGGGCTTATAACGGTACGACAATCTACCACAGTATACTACAATAGACTTTTGCAGACTATTTACTGTAATATATTGTGACCGACTATGATGCCAGGACTTGTAGATATGAAGCCCCGGAAGTGGAAGAGTGCCATCCCGTGCACTTGGCCAGCAATCGCACTCCCAACACTCGTCGAGGATAGGCCAGCGTGGGCGGTCAGCAGCTGTTCTTCGAACGGTTAGCATCCACGTGGTTGGAGGGGGCAAGCCCCCGCTGAGTCCAAGCCACGTCAACCTATGCCCAGCCCAGCCAGTGCATTTCTTGCCTTTTGCTCCTTTGCGGCTCCGCAGGTCCTCTGTTTCCCCTGTTCTAGGAAAAGGAATGCGACCCCCAGAGCTAGAGGTTAGGCAAAGCCCCATGCATCTCTGTGACTGTTGTGTACGTGCCTCGCCTGGGCAACGAAGCGCGCAGCCACAACCCAAGCTGAGAGACTAGCCTCGTTCCAGTGATGCTGCGACTGTCGCCGTGCGTGTATGACCGATCAAGCTCAGAAGCGACACGACAAAGGTTTCAGAAGTAGCCTCATGCACAGCAACTGTGGAAGACGCAGCATCCCACAACTGTTGTATGTCTTGCCGGGTTGGTTGACGACGCGACGTGGCGCAGTTTGAGCTCAGAGAGAAACTAACCTGCATGCTCAATCAGAATCATTCAGACGGAAATCCAACCAAGCACCACCAACAAATGCACAGAGAACCTGCTTCTTTCTGCACCACGTCAGTAATATGACGTGTGCAGTCGGGGAGGTTACGCAATCGCCACTTAGACCCGTGCAGACCCAACATCCTGCACCGTAATCAGCCGTAATCTCCCGAACAGCTAAATTCCGGACTAGCCGAGCTGCTCAGTCACGTTCGCATTCGTAGTGCTCAAGCAAGTAACCTTCAGCTTGTTTGGGGTGGTTGAACGAAAATGCAGTTTCGGAGGAAGTTGGACAAGTAGCCATAAGAAGGGGACAGTTTGTTCAGGATTTCAGATTCACGAGGGCCGTGCTTTGGCAGGCAAAGCGCTCGCGCTCTTGGCACAGCTGCTCTGGGATCTTCTTCAGGCAAGTGGCTTGTACCCCCCGCCCCCGCCCCGGCAAAGTGCTTTTGCGTGTCAAAATTGGCATATATATAAGCACTCATTAACTTCTCCAACCGCTGTAAGATATAGCAAAAAGGCAACATGTCGTATCATATCAGATCATATATCGCAATTGAACAAAATGCAGCTGTTTCGCAAACTTACACTTTAAACAAAGTATACTATACGATGCTATACTACACTAGACTAGACTTTGCCATGCTATGCTATGCTACACTACGCTAGTATCCCATACTACGTGGTATATAGCCTTCTTTCAGATGTTGTCAATACAACACGGTTTGATTTATGAATGATAAAGCATTTGGATATAGGTTAATCGTTACAGTCGTACTTGAATATACTGCCATGTAATTTGTCGCTATATTCTAGTTGAATGTACTGTATCAAGTTTCAATATATATATATATATATATATATATACTATAAAAGTTGCAGTATATGTTAATATGCTTGCATGTAATACAATAAACTTTCATATACTGTACTATACATTAATAAGTTCGTACCTTTACCATTTTCCCGATAATACAGTAGAATATAATTAAGGATGATACTTTACATAAACCTCATGTATTTGTTAAGCTTTCCCACATACCTGAATATATACTGTAGTATACTTTAGCATGCGAAAGCATTTATTGTCAGATTTACTGTGCAATACGTCGATATACCGTAATTTGCAATAATACACGTCAGTTTACAATACCTCAAGATGCTTTAACTTGCTGTGATACGGTAAACAATGATATAAATCTTCTTTTGGTATTCTTATACGTTACATATATATATATATATATACATATACTCTGTGAATGTGTTTTTGGTATACTTATATCATATACATATATATAACTTCCTTATATATACTTTAATATTGTGTGGACGTGCGCGAGGCTCTCGAGGTAGAGGATGGCATCTACGGTTCATCTGACCGGGATCCCGCAGTGGCCACTTCAGGCCAACAGGCCGGCTTGGGATATTACTCACGTGAGACCAAGATTCTCGTCATATTTTTATTAAGAATAGTACTCGTATTTGTAGAATACAAATAACTGTATGAATCTATATATATATATATATGTATGTATATGTGTATATATGTATATATATTCTGTGTATAGGTATTTATAGATGCCGATGTACATACATGATATGACGAAGTATGATGCTATATTCTGTGTTGTCGTTGAGTTCTGGGGGGTTTGCTATTGGTACGACGACGACGCACCGGAGCAGTGCATTCGTATTACAGTACTGTTAGTAACTGCCAGTGCTTGTGAGAACGAATGTCGTTTGTATCATGCCAGGTGTTGGGACTGCACAGTTGGCAGAAGGTCCAGCACAAGCTCGGAGTTGCAAGAAGGGTGGGCCAGAGGTTGCGAGGAGCTCTAACCCGGATAGAGAGTGGAACAGATAAAGATATGCAAACTGCCGACATTTCTCCTGCAGACGCACGGCTGTTGAAGATTTTGACACACTGTTTGGCTACTTTGGCTGTCATGGAGCTCTGCGAGCTCTTCGTTCCAGTGTTTTACATGATGATGTCATCTCTTCTTCGGGCGGTGGAAGGCAATCGGACTTATTTCCTGCAATTTCGGCAGGAGACCACTGCAGAGTTCCACGATGGCTTAGTGGGCAATTCCATCGCTGTAGCTATCGAGGCTGTCGTGTTCCTCGGCATGCAGGCTTTGCTGCTCCGCATCTTCGGAATCAACCTCTGGGAGTTTGCAGGTACCATGATTCGCCTCGACTACTCCTTCTATGCGTTTGCAATGTCGTGCTGCTTCATCACTTTCCTGGCCATCACGATCGAGCATTTCGGGAGCTGGGGGCTCATGAGTTTGGTGACCGAGAAGGTGGCTGGGGGTTGAGGGCTGAGGTTGGCTGCCTAAATCCGTCAGCCCTGAAATCCCAACGCTTGGATGCACTGTATATACTGCCAGCTACTTTTTGTTATGTTGGTTTTGGGGGGCGTGCACGCGTCATTTGGACGACGAAGCAGGCAAGAGTGGGAGGGCAGGTTTAAAACCTTCTCTCACACTGGCCTTGATCACAAGAGTTGCATTCCTTGTACTCCGGGTTCAGTGTGACTGTTTTGTGGAGCTTTTCCATCGTCGTCGAAGGGCATCTGGCGCGGAAAATCATAGCACACCGCCAGAGTTTGATTTTCCAGTGTCTTCGGTCGACGTTCCTCCTCGTTTCGGTTCAGGCGTTTAGGCATGCTCTGGGTTCAGACTGGAAGGACTGACTCTTCTCTGTGATGATGCAGATGATGTCCGGATTTCTCACGAGAATAGTCTGCATTGTCTCCGCCCATCGATGGCGTGCTGCCCTTGCTCCCTGACTAAAGCTGGTGTAACCCAAACCCTACACATATAAACCCCTCGACAAGGAGTGACCTGTAGGCTCTAACCAGCCGCAGCTGGCTGAAATGTGGTATCATTCTCTGCTTCTTTTCCTCTGTGGGGACATGTCGTGTGCAGTTTGGCAAGCAACATGCCAGCTTGTTTCCTTGCCAAGAGAGAGCAGCAGCCAGTGATGCAGATGTGGTGCGCTAGTTTGTTTTGATCTATTGTTCTCCGTAATTACTAGTGCTTTAGGACATTGGGGCTGAGGGAATCACGCGAGTTGCGGTGGTGTACTGTAGCGAAGTCACGGGTGCGAAAGTATGTTTGAATGGTTAGTGTTTTCGGGTGGAAACTCTGGTAACCGATGTCAGATGCCTTTTGCTGCGCACTGTGCTGGTTTGCCTCAGCTCTGGCCGGAGCCTTAAATACCTAAGCACCCCAAAACCTATAAGTTCTAAACCCTTATGGATCCCATATGGGTGGTTTTCAAAACTATGGTCCCTTTTTCGGTCCTTATCATAATACGGCACCTTATATTTAGGGTACCCAAAAAGGGGCCATAATTTTGACAACTACCCATACAGAAACCCTCAAACGGAGCCTTAGGTTTAGGTATGATGCTCTTGGTGAAAGGCTCCGATACATTGGTTTCCCCCCCGGACCCGGTTCAGGACGCTCAGGCAGACAGAAAAGAGCGCGAGCAAAAAGAAAGCCCAACCCCAACGGCTTAGGGTTTAGGGAGTAAGGTTTAGCCACGACACCCGGATTGCCGCTTTGTGAGACTACGAAGCCTTGACAAAGCCTCCGAAACTGAACCCATATTCCTGCCCCGATTTGATGGAGGAGTTTTGCCGGTGGTTCGTTTTGGGAATCTGACGTCGGGATTCTAGGGGCAAAATTTTAAACCGCACAGCCCACTTCCCCAAACACCAAAACCGTGAAGCTCTAAACCCTCAAAGTGTCTGCAGCAGGACCAACAGATGAGCCCTTGGTGAAGGCCGATCTCCCCTCTAAATCCCGACAATGCGATTCAAGGTTTATGATTGCGTTCGAATTTGGGCTTGGTATAGGAGTTCAGCGATTCGCGTGTCGGGTTTTTCGGGTTCAGGATCGCCAAGTTGAGGTTGTATACTCGAAGCATTGGTCACCTCACGGTTTTGTTCCTTGTTTTGAACAAGTTGAGGGGGCTTCCTGCATGCCTGTCCTGTGCTGCACTGCTGTTGCATTGGTGGTTCTTTCTAGAATGTTCTTTGGATTGCATGCTTGTGCTGTGTTGTGCATGCAAAGTCGTTCATCAACTACTGGTTTTGCTGACGGGCGCCTGGAATGGCAGGCCCCAGCCATAAATCTGATCAATTTCGTAACCTCTAACACACAATAACCCTTTGACCGAGCTCGTTTCAGAAACTTGCGGAAGCTTTGTAAATACCTTAAGGGGTTGGAAGAAGCCGTTAAGCCCTCAAGCCTCAAACTGAAACCCTTGGAAAAGTCAACCCCTAAGCCCTAAAGTATGAAACGAACATCAAATCCGCAAGCCGTGAACCTTCCGCCCAAAAACCCAGAGTGCCAACACACAAGGTCTGTGACTTTGGCGTGGCAAAATTTCAGGTGCCTTTGCTCCGTTTCTCAAGCTTGGAGGCTTAAAGTAAGAGCAGACTTATAAGTGAGGGCTTCTGCGTGGCAGAAGATGCGCTGTGCAGATTTTTTAAACCCTAAACTAAACCCTAAACCTTAAACTTTTAGACCCCTAAACCCTTGAACCTTAGGCCTCAGGCGGCTGAATTCTGAGGGACACACACGCAGGGGTTGGGGACTTGCTGGAGCAGGGGGGCGGGCTTGGCATGGAGAGGGCGGCTCCTTGGGCTTAGTGTGTGTAATAGTAACAATCAGAATAAAAATAGTAACAGCAATTGAATGAGAAAAATAATAGTAGCAGTAATCATAATACTGGTAATAATATACAGTACTAATAATAAATACTAACAGACTAGTAGTAATAATACTGTGCATATTTCAGGCACCGAGGCACCAGATGATGATGTCAGGGACATGTGGCAGGACCTAACCGAGCAGGCCACCACCCTAACCACAGCACGTCCTAAACCACTTAAACCTTAACGCGACACCCTGAAACTGCTACTTAGCTACTGGTAACCTGAAAAACACGCAGAGCCTCACAGCCGGAACCCATAGAGGCCTAGAGACCCGAAAAAAGACCGACCGCGTTTCGTTTCGAGGTCCAGGATGGAGACTGGGGGCAGATGACCAATCAGGCCAGGCCCTTCTTTGGCTTTGTCTTTCTGTGTGTGTCTGAGGGTTTGTTGGGGTTATAGCATGTTGAGTTGTGTATAAGGTTTAGGGGAGAGTTTCTGTCTAGTTTTATGCAGACTTACAAGGTTTTGTGAGGGTTCATGCAGGTGTTGTTGCTCTGTCACACCGGGCATGCTCAGGATCTAGCGGAACCCATCTGTGAACCTGCAGCTGCTTAACCCTAGCCACCAAACGATTGTGTTTCGGACCTCATCCCTGTTGCGCCAGAGCAGAGCTCAAGCACCCAGCTTCTTGCCCAGAATAAAGATCGGCCCCACATCAAGAAATAAGAACCCATGCGGCCGAAACACATCCCAACAGCAGGACCTCGAACAACGCACCCCAAGCCCTCCATCCTTAAGCCAACTTGCTGCAAGCCCTACACTCCGAGACCCTCATCCCCAACTCCGACTAGGCAAAGTTAGGCAGCCGACACCCTACACCTGGACCTTCATTATTATTATTACTATATATTAATGTATTATTAGTATTACGATTATTTTATTATTACTACATATGTATATATATATATATTATTAGTATTATGATTATTACTATTACTATTTTTCTTTTTAAACTGCCTCCAAACACCTTTTTTGATGTCTGGTGTAGGCGGGGACCAAGCACTGGATGGCCCCAGCTGCCTGATGGCACTTCATGAAGGGCCGGGAGCTTGCGGCCTTAGTGGTGTAGGGTTTCAGGGTTTGACATAGGGTTTGGGGTTGAGTTTTTAGGGTTTAGGGTATTAGGGTATGGTCCTTAAGTTTTAGAGTTTCAGGATGTCGGGGCCTAGCAAAAAAGAGATAATGTGCCTCCTTCGTGTTGGCCATCTTCTAGATGATCCAGCCCCCTCATTTATGGTGCAAAGCCGCCAACACCCTACTCCCTAAACCCTAAACCCTAACCCCTACTCCATTATGATTATGGAAAGGCCCCTATACTAGGCTCACTCCCTTCCTGCATTCCGGATTTTGCTCCGTGGTTCTCACAATCGTTTCCTGTCATGTCATTCCCGATCTCACTCGAGAGTCAAGATCTACTTACTATCGAACGGTAAACGCCGAATTGTCAGCATAGGTGTAACCGCTCACCATCCAAATCATCATCCAAAAGCGCTTAAACCCTGCACCTTAAACCCCAAACCAAAGCAGCAGCACCAGTTTTGGGTCGCCATTCCGGGGCAGACCCTGTTCCCTTGAATCGGCTCGAAGCAAGAGACCCAAACCGTAATGCCTGCACCCTTCATGCCTCTTTCGACTAGTGCCCTGGCTGAGGAGATGTGGGCCGGCTCCACCTACGACGAGAAGGCCGTTACATCAGGATGTCCATAAGTGTTTGGGGTTTAGGGTTTAGGCAAATCCCGACAAAAGGGTTTGCTGCGTGAAGGTTTCCGGATTTGGAGAAGGGAACACCCCGGGGTTTCGGCCTATGTGAGCTGTGCTTCGAGAAGCAAGGCGTTTAGCAAGTAGGCGCCTAGATCCTGGTATTCTGGAGACATTGACAGAGGCGGTTTCGCAACCACGCTCTTACTATTCAGGTCAGAACAAGTAGTGAGTAGTATAGTCATGCCGCCTTTAGTGCCTCCCCTCAAAACCCTATAAAACCATCAAGGCCATTATATTGCATGACATACTTCTGACAAAGAGATAGCTAGAAAGACAGAGAGAGCGAGAGCCAGAGAGAGAGAGAGAGAGAGAGAGCGAGAGCGAGAGCGAGAGGGAGAGGGAGAGGGAAAGGAGGGAGAAAGGGGGAGAGACGGAGGGATAGACAGCGATATCACTAAACCCTAAGATTTCAGGGGAGACTCATCCTGAGGTGGACGTGTTCTCCTATGCCATGGTGATCTACGAAATCATTTGTCGTGAAGTTCCCTTCGAAGAGGAGGAGACCTCTAGTTCAGGTTGAAGTAGATGTCTGAATCATGAGACAAACTCCTCTGTTGTATTCTTGGTTTATATAATATAATATTGTTGTATTCTTGGTTTATACAATATAGTATAACCCTTCTAATAAACATGAAGTGTCGAAAGTATGCACCAAATCCTCTTAACTATCCGGCTCCAATTGCCCTTGCTCTAAGCTTTGACGGTAGGTTTTCCTTAAGCCTCCAAAGCCCAAAGCCTGCATACGGCTTTAGAGGGCTTTCAGGGACAGTCCTAGAAGCATCAGAAGCAGCTCGCTACCGCTTTCTTGCCTGATTACAAGCTTGCGCAGATTTCACGGTGGTTGCCGAACACTGTTGTATGGCCTACGTACCGGCTCGGTGTTTCGGACTTTTGGGGTTGACATGTTGGGGCACAGCGTCGAACTGTACCATGGCGGGTTTTTGTTTCCCTGAGCAAAACAATCGTGATATTTTGTACATACATACATATATATATATATATATATATATATGGGTATACAGCCCCAACACCTTTTCTTCATCATTCAGGCCGCTTGATTACTCGAGCCTGAGCGTTTCTGCGCAGTACGCAGGAGCCGGCAGATGTGGGCAAATACACGGTGGCCGGGATCCGCCCAGACATGGACGCTGGGCTTGTTTGGGTTTTGTATAAGAGTTCTATTGGTTTTCAGAACATCTTGTAAGGCCTCCACTGGGTCTTTAAGTGTTCTACAATCGTCGAAGCCGTTTGTACGATGTCCCCAAGGTTCAGGGTTGATGCTGCCAGAGATGTTGTAGATGATCATGACGACTATGTTGCCAACAGTAGGGATAATGCGGTCGATGAGCGATGTGAAGCTCCAAAGGCCCTAGAGCCCTAGAGACCCTAAGCCCTAAACCCAAACCCAACAAGGAGTTTGGGGAAGTGCAGCTTCAGAAGATGGCGTAGCTTGCATGGGAAGGGGGTTGCTGGTCTCGGAGTTTCCTCTTCAGGCCGGAGCGTTTCAGAAACTCGCAACCAGAAAACCCGCTCAGCAGTTTGTTGCGTAAGGCTTGCATCAGAATAGTAATAGTAATAGTTATAGTAATAGTAATAGTAATACAAATACAAATAGTAATGGTAATCGTAAGAGTAAGAGTAAGAGTAAGAGTAATAGTAACAGTAACAGTAACAGTAATAGTAATAGTAATAGTTAGAGTAGTAGTAATAGTTATAGGTTGTAGTCGTGCACACCCTACGCGCACGGGTTGGCTGGAGACATGCCCCACTAAGTTCCTAAGAGGTCCAAGAGGCTGCGAAGACGGAGCTAAGCACGTCTTGCTTGAAGGATCATGGGACTTAGTAATTAGGGTTATAAATAGGGTAACCATAGTCAACAGTACTTATAACCCCAATTAGGGTACTTATAACCTTACTTACTAAGGCCCCTGATCTTCCAAGTGTCTGTGTGTGAGCGAAGGCCCGATAAAAGAATTAAGAGGTCTTCGTGACCATTCTGCTCGTAGCTCCGGAAGATGCAGGAGAGGCTACAGGGTTCCTAAACCCCACTGACCTACTGAGCATACTGAGCAGGAAACAGTCAGAATCAGATGTCTGCGATCTCTCTCGTGCCCAGGACGCTGTACCTCCCGACTGCCCTACTCAGCTGCTGGATGTAATGAAGGCTCGGAAGTCACGCAAGACTTAAGGCACGTGCTGGGATTGGGGTTCAAGGATGTTTATGGAAAATATGGCTTACCTTGACAGCTTGCCGGGACCTGAGCTAAGAGCCTGGTTCTGGCCTGGTTTGGGGCTGGGTTTCAGGGTCAGGGTGATTGGTGAGCTCTTTGGGGTCTCCAGAGAAACCGGCTCCCCTGAGCTTGTGTATGAGCGATCGATTGCAGCTGGCAGCAAAACCAGAGTTCGAAAGGCAGCGTCGGCTTGCATTCATCCCCTAATTAACCCCTACCTAAACCCCAAAAGTAGGTAAAATAATGGCACAATACCTGTAAAAGGCTATTATTCTACATGCTTTTGGGGTCCGGGTCGACTCCCAAGTCCCAACAAATCGCCAAATCCCAGAACCGCCTAAAGATCGAATCCTTAGACAGGCCTGCTGGGCTCACGATCCTGCCGCCCGGCCCTCTTTCCCTGTCGTGCTGGAGAAGATTGAGGCGGTGCGCGGCTGAGGCGCGCGGAGTTTCTAAGTCGACTGTGAGATATTATAGTATAGTCAAGGTGAAGTTTTGAGTTGTATAGAAGGTAGTATGGTATAGTAAAGTATAGAATAGTACAGTTTAGTATAGCATAGTATAGTAGTGGCTTAATTGTCCAAGAAGTGTTCTGCACAAGTTCTGGGCTTGAGTGCCTTTAGGGTGTGATTGAAGGTTCTAACTGGAATTTTAGGGTTCGGCTTGGAACTGACTTCGATGCATCAGAAGGATCGGTGTGATGCAACAAGTGCATATGAAAACTAGCACGATCATGACCACATAACCGTTGCCTTGAATGCATGACGAGTGTCGGCTCTCTGTGAATACAGTAATCACACGAACACAAGAGAGACGAGAGCATCAGAAGACTAATCATAAGCGATGAGGGATGGTTGATGATCTAGGGTATCTAGGGGTAGGGTTTACTGCAGCTTGGATGACGGGTGCATGATTGGAATTCAGGTTTATAGAGTCGCAATGGCAGAAGTGTTTTTCACCAAACAGTAGACTGCTCCGGTTGGGTGTGGGCCGCGCCGATATGCAGCATGTGCTCCGCACATGATGGTTTCCTTCTGTGCCCCTCGTTTGGGGGACGGCGTGAACGGCGGAGTCCTCCATCCAGGCAGCAATACCAGGAGCACTTATCGTGGCCCCAACGCTCGGCCGCTGTTGTGCGAGCTTGCGGGTGACTAGTCGATGCTGCAGTGCGAGCCTCTTGTAGAAGCCCCGTGTGAAGGGCTCAGTCTGCTTGAAGTAAGTATTTTACTTAAAGCACACGAAAGCCCTAAATCTTAAGTCCAAAATCTTATACCCCTAAACTCCAGGCTCATAGATTCAAAGCCTTCGACTCGATACCCTAAGCCAGATATGCCAGAATCCCCGAACATCGGACTTTCAGGTTCGAGTCTTCGAGGTCCAGGGCTCCACCCCTTAAAGCGTCAAGCCCTGGACCTTTCAAATTACCCGGACCCCCAAAGCATGTAGAATAATAGCCTTTTACAGGTATTGGGCCATTATTTTACCTACTATGTGGGGCTTAGGTAATTCTAAAGCTCGAAGACCTTTAGCCTGAGAGCTTGTAGTGGTCTCATAGCTTGACGCCCTGAAGCTGCAAAAGGCTTGCGAGGGAATAACTGTTTGGCAAGCCGTCGTATGATGATTCTTAAACCAAAGCAGCAGTGCTAAGACCTCAGCCGATTTGAGCTTTGCATGTTGCCCAGCTTGGGCCCTGGTTTGAATGCTTTTCTTCGAGCTCTTTTCATAAGACGTTCTGACGGCTATGTGGAGGATTGAATGGTCTCCGTGCTGAAGTGATGCTAGAGTGACGCGAGCGAGCCCGTAGCCAGACTCCGCTCAACCAGCGGTTTGAGCTCCACGGTCCCGGGAGCAAAGAGAGCGCAGAGATCCAGGGTTGCAGAATTTTGGCCTGGAGCCCGAACCGGCCTAAACCCTAGAAATGATGCAATGGTAACCATAGTAACAAAACCAATGAACATCATAACAGCATCGAGTATAGCGCTAGTCGTAATGTTAAGAGTGATATAGTAGCATAACAACAACAACAACAACAACAACAACAACAACAACAACAACAACAACAACAACAACAACAGCAGCAACAGCAACAGCAACAACAACAACAGCAGCAGCAACAACAACAGCAACAACAACAGCAACAACAACAGCAACAACAACAACAACAACAACAACAACAACAACAATAATAATAATAATAGTAATAGTAATAATAATAATAATATTAATAATAATAACAATAATATTAATAATAATATTAATAATAATAATAATAACAATAAAAATAATAATAATAATAATAATAATAATAATAATAATAATAATAATAATATTAATAATAATAACAATAATAATTATAGCAGCGGAAATCTTAATATTAGAAATAACAATGATACCTATAATAAAACATTAACACTAACAAGAGTAACAATAATCAGAACAACAATGATAATATCAATAAGAATCATAGTTAACATATGAATAGGTATAATGCAATAAGATTGATGCTATTAGTCGCAACAGTAAGAAACAGCAACGGTAGCAAGAATCACCACAAGAAGAATCAGGCCTCAGATTGCAGAGTCCATGGACGCAGACGTAGACTACCGAATTGCCCCATACCCTTGATCAGAAATCCTGGCAAGCCCTGAACCCCAGGATGTAACGTGCAGGACACAAGCACATTGGGGGCTATGGGGCCCCGAAACTAGAACTACTTTTCCTTTGGGTTCCATCGCTTACCTATCGTGCCACAGCACAACCGTGCATACTTGTCTTAAGTTCTTGCAAATTGCTCGGTGTGAGGTTGTGCTCGAGGCACGGAGAGTATGAAAGAACATTGAACTGAAACTTAGAACCTGCAGCATCTTGAAAGCTTGAAACTTTGTCCCTCTGTCTTTGAAAGCATGCCGTTTGAGACCTCTGCCGAAACTAACACGAAGGAATGACAAGTAATTTCATGATGGTGTCCCGCTAACTTCTTTAACCACTCCTGTTGCAACCCGATCAAACAGTAGACTTGTCTTGCTGCTGTATTCGACTGGTTTCAGTTCGAGGTTCGATGTTTATGATCAGGCATCTATTCAATCTAGTATGGGGAACGTAAGACCGGCTCCAAGCAAAGCTCGGTAATGCCGGCGCGACAACGAAGCCCTGCATCGCCGGCAACCACCTTATCCAAACGAAGCCGTGCAACGCCCGAAACCGTAACCCTGAGACCCTAAGCCCTAAGCCAAACAGAAAGGTGGCTCTGGATCGTCCGCGTGGCATCCTGCATACACCCTAAACACAAAGGCTATAAATCCAGAAGCCTAAACCTATATTGAGGGGCTACGTGTTTGCAAATGTTTCCAACATCAACTTCTTGTCAAGGAGAAGCCCTACATCAACGTCACCACACGTTCGACTCTCTAGCTGAACTTGTGGGGCGCAAGTTCCAGAAAACCCTTTGCATTATATCCCAAAAGGCTGGAAGTAGATAAACAAAATTCGCACTGGTATCCCATATAGTCTGTTTTATTGTCGTGAGGACAGCTTGAACCCTCATCGTAAACCCTGCCTTGCGAAGCCGCAAGCACTTTAGCTTGATTGGCCTGACCGCAAGCTTTAATAGAGAGGTCAGCAGCCTTATAATTATAGTATCCCCTAACAGGCTTTATACAGCCGATGCGCATAACATACATGCATGAATGGTTAGTCATACGTTTCCCTAAGGGTTTCAGGTTCGAATACAAGTATGTTCTAATGTATCCCCCTACCCTAAGGCCCCAAAGTAGTTCCTTTTGGGGCTCACGTTTAGACTCTTATTTATCTAATCCCAACAAGGAACTACTATGGGGCCTCTGGGTAAGCCCTATTCTACTTCTTGCGGCCTTGATGTCAACCCACAACATCCGGATCTCGGGCCCAAGCTGTCCAAAGCACACTGTGCCCCCTTTCTGGCGCTCCAGCCATGGCAAGGGGAGGCCTCCCCGGGGGCCCCCCAAAAGGAGATATAGGTAATAGTGACTATAAGGATTATATTAGGTCCCTACTATATTCCCATTATACCACGATGCCAGGGGGGGGGGAGATAGGGATGTAGGCTTTCAGGCTTTGGGAATTCAGGTTCAGGATTTTGCGTTGTTAAGGATTGATGGGGCTTGAGTTTCAAGGATGTAGGATTTGTGGAGTCAGCGTTGGGGTGTCGGCTTTCAGGGTTAGGGTTTGCATGGAACCGACAGCAGAACCCTCAGAGCCCAGCTTGTCTCCTGTGCATCGGCTGAAGCCCAGTTTATGCTTCCCCTCAAAGCCGCTGACCGCGGCGTCTGACGAGATCCTAAGTCACCGAAGCTCCCTCTCTCGCTCTCTCTCCCTCTCTCTCTCTCTCTCTCTCTCTCTCTGTCTCTCTCTCTCTCTCTCCGAATCCTCGCTGAACTCAGACCCTACTTAAGCATTAACTCTAGAGTGCTACACGGAGTGTTATAATCCGGAGCTCGCAACCCTCAACAACAAACAAGGCAATCCTGACCCAACTCTGACGCCTGAAACCTCACGTATTGAAACTTGCACCCTAAACTCTCCATGAGAATAAACCTCATAATCACAAGAACAGAAGCGGAACACCCTATTCCCTAAACCCTAAAATAATTCCTTGGCAATGTGCAACTGCAAGACTCAATCAAACGTCCATTTTTCAACACCATGCAGCCGCAAAAAAAGCGTTTCAGAGCTGCTTCCAAGCTTTGCAGCAGGTGCGGTTCGACTGGCATTGCTCTTCAGCCTGGCGTCGGTGCTCGGGGATGGCAGAAGGGGAAGCTGGGGAGACGGGGTTGAGTTCAAGGTTTAGGGTTCAAGTTCAGGGCTTGGGTTGTTGCGGAGTTGGGGATCCTGTACGGCTTCACGAGGCCGCAGGTAGTTGAAGCCCCATGCACTTGTAAACTTTCTCTATGGGCACTCCGACACTCCAAACAAAAGCAACTTTAACAGCCGCCATGATGATGTGGCGGCTGTGCGTTTCATATTTCATGCACGCACAATGACAGGAACAAAGCGCAATCAACATGCAGCATAGTAAGCCCAATGCCCAATGCCAAAATCCAAGCGCCCACACCCCAAGCCCTAACTTCAAACTATGCAAACCCTTACCCAAAGCCCGCAACCTCAGACCCAGAACCCAACACCCTAATCGCCCTAATCCCGAAGCCAGATCGCGACCCAAAACCATCCTAAGTCCTGCTTAAACCCCTGGACGCACGTGCACCTTAAGAATGGGGATGTGTCTTTGTCCTGGGGAGTCTTCGTGAGTGCAGGTGGCCTACCACCTCTGCCGGGAAGGCGCCGGTCTTGCGATTCCGAGTTGGAGGGTATAGCAGTGCTTGTATTATTTCCTCCGCTCCCTTAAGCAAGTATTGCAGGGGTCGGAATAATTAGCAATAGCAGTCCCATCTATTCCGTATACAGTCAGAATAGCTCCACTGCAGTGTTGAGTAGTTTAAGTCAGAAATCCGTGTAGAAACAAACCCTTACAAGGCCCACTCAGAAGTCGGTGCCTTGTCATGGCCTCTAGATTCTAGATTACAGCGCTTCTAGCAACCCTAGTAAAGACCCTGAACCAATAGAGGCTGTTACACCCTAAACTTTAAACCTTATAGCTGACAACCCTGAACCGGTTACACCCTAAACCTTGAATCGGACAACCCTAAACCTGTTGAACCCTACACTTACCTTTGCCTAGTAGGGAATGGAAGAATGGTAGTAATAGTAGTTACAATTGTACCCCATCCCTCCATTCCCTACTAACCAAAGGCAAGTAAACCTTGAATGTAAAGCTTGGATAAGCAGTACTTTAAAGGGGACTATTTGGGCTACTATAAGGGATCTATAAGGGTACTATCGTATAGTATAGGGGCCTATACTATACGATAGTACCCTTATAGATCCCTTATAGTAGCCCTTCTAGTAGTAGCCTTAATACAACCTAAACCCTAAACCCTAAACCCCAAAAAGCCCTCCCTTTCGCCGCTTCGCAGGCCTGGCCTTCACCCCGGGACGCACCGCAGCTGCCTGGGGTTGGAACGGCCAGGCCAGGCCAATCCTGGGATTCCTGGGCTCTGTAGGGTTTAGGGCTTGGGGTTTAGGGTTTGGGGCTTGGGGTTTAGGGTTTGGGGCTTAGGGTTTAGGATTTGGGGTTTAGGGTTTGGGGCTTAGGGTTTAGGATTTGGGTTTTGGGGCCTGCGGTTTAGGGTTTAGGGTTTAGGGCCTAATCAAAAGTCGTATGCATTTGCTACCTCGCCCTCGTCGAGGCACTAATTCAGCTGCTGAGCACGAATCATGTTTCAGTTTACAACGGCCTTGGTGTCGCAAAGGTTCTCGATCGTCAAAGAGCTTGGGGTTCTTAGGGGTTGGGTCTTCGGTCCAGGGCCTTGAGGCTTTCGTGTTTGTGGCCTTGAGATGGCTTGGGAGAGTTGGGCTCGTGGGGTTTGAGGCTGGGGGGCTTACGCAAAACTCCCAAACCGCAGACACTATAATATCCCCAAAACCCTCAAGTCTAGTGCCGCAAATTGGCATCTATTGGCTTTGCGGGGTGCAGGGCTTACATGAACCCGTATAGTGACCCCTCTAGACAAGCGTCTAACCTCTGCGGGGGTCACAAACCCCAAATCCTGAAAGCCTGAATGCTTATGGCTTCAGGGCTTTAGTAATTTGATTTGGCGGTTGCTTTGAGGTGGCCCGCCTCGGCACTAACTCTGCTGAAAGTATGAATCGTGGTTTTTGTGTCGAAGAAGGTGGGTTAGGGTTTCCAGCGTAATTAGAAACACATACACTCCCTCAGCGACACTGGGCCGCGCGGAAGGGCCGGGACCCCAACGTCGCACGGAATGCCGTGGAAGATGTGGCGCCGGGTTCCTGGGTGTCGGGTTTGTGTAGGGCTGCAAGGAAGCTATCTATCTATCGTTGTACCCACCCTACAAACCAAGTGTCGTACCCAGGACTCTATTTACTAAGCCCGATGATCCTTTCAATATTCCTTCCTTCCTGTGCTTTCGCGGTGTTGTCCAAGATTTTCAGAGTATGAGTCGAGGGTCCAGCTCTGCAGGCTTTCACACCTTGACGCTGCAATAAGTGGGACTGAAGCTCGCCCAGGACCATTCAAGAGCTGGATGACGCACCTCTGACCAGATTGATCCTGGTATTGGGGGGGGGGGGGAGTGGAAGTGTTTAACCTACGCACAGCCTCGAACTAAGTTCCACATCCTTCAATCATACAACTTATGGAAGGTTCTGAATCTGCGTAGTTACGTAGTCTTATATTCATATTACATTGATGATTTTCTTGGTCGTCACTCCGTAGCTGCAGTGCTCAGCATCCCTCAACACTACTACAACTATTCAATATTATTCAAGCCCCCACACCAGAGCAATCAGCCTGTGTCGGCCGAACACAAGAGCCATTTGTTCCAGGTTTTGGGTTAGGGCGGATTGGGGTTCAGGGGTTCAGGGCTTCAGGGCTTCACATTGAGAGTTTAGGTTTTGGGTTGCGGTGTTTAAGATTATTGAGAAAATTTTGACTGTAGTAGTAGATAGAGTATCAGCTAACTCTGAAGCTTTTCTGCCAGGCGATCGCACGAACGGCGCAAGGGGCCGGGCAGCCCAGTATGATGTCTTGCTTTCGGGGCTTTCCATTTGAGGGTTCCGGAGTGAGGATTGAAAGGGTATGTGTTACCGGTTTCATTCAGACTCCGCAACACTTTGGACGAACGTGCGTCGATTTTAGGGTATGTGTTGCACCAATGGATCAGGGCTGGGGCGTAGGATTCAGAGTGCGTTCGCTTAGCCTGTGTGTGTGTCTGCTTTCGCATACCGATTTTGGGAGCGTATTGATTATGTCTTTGTCAAGCGCAGGACTAAGGAGCCACATTCCGGGAAGCCCTGAAGCGCAGCAGAAGCTCCACACCCTGAACTTCCGGAGCCTAAAGCCGGACAGCAGACCCTAGACCGAAACCCTCCACTTTTTTCTTCTCATGATCGGAACAGCTACACCTTCAGCCCTTAAGCTACATCCTTAGGCGCAGATGCCCAAATCACGATGCCAAGGAGCCAAACGTTCTGATCGTTGGCTTCTCTACGACCTGGCCGCTTTCTCAGCCTCTAGTGGTTTAGAGTTTAGAGTCTGAAGCCATTAACATACAATGTAATCTAATGTAGCATAGTATCATACCGTATCGTATCATAGAATACCATGTATTAGAACAGAGGAACTATAGGTCAAGCCTCGGGCCTTCGGGCTCCACCGAATGGTCACCTAGAAGGGCCGTATAAGGAGGGTTGCGGGTTAAGGGCCCCCCCCCCCCCCCGCCGACATTATCAGAGCGGTCTAAACATCGACCCCAATCCCCAGTCCTTACATCCTGTAAGTTTAAGCTAAACCCACATTCAAAATCCGAGATCCAAACCCGAAACCGAAGTCATGAACCCAAAACCAATGTCTTCAACCCCAAATCGGAGCATCAAACCCCAAACCCTCCGCCCTATGCCAGAGCCCTCAAGCCGAGACTGATGTAGGCACGGGCCTCAAAAAAAAGGGAACAGGGTGTTGGGGTAGATTATGGTATAGTGAAAACAAGGAGCCCTCAAGCATCAGATTGGTCATTATCCTTGCCTCGACCTTGGAACCCAAGTCCAAAGGGACCCTAATATAGTCTCCCAAATAGTAGGATCCTTATTCTAAGGACCCAAAAATTCAAGGCCCCCTCGAAGGGACCCGACTCAGGTGTGGCCCTTGCAAGCTGATGGATCCCAAGGCTCCGGCAGTTTGTTTTGAGGAGTGCAAGGTCTAGCGGGTATAGGATCTCGAGTTTAGCATGTAGGATGTGATTGTGGCTTCAGGGTTCCGGTTTGAGTTGTTCAGGTGTCCAGGTGTTCGGGATAGGAGTTAGGGAGCAGGGCTCACCCGAATTGGGAGTTTTTAGGGCTGCGAGGATCTTCAGGTTTGGCGATGGAGGGGGTATTTTTCGAGTCTTGGGAGTTTGAGGGGATTTAGGGGTCTTGGGTTTGATTCGAGGTTCAGTTCTGTCGGTGAGGAGGGGGTAAAGGCGGGCTTTCGGATTTGCCCGCACCAGCTACGCTGCACCTGGAAGGCGGGTCAGCTGGTGCTTTCGAGGGTTGGAGTGGAGAGCCGTAGGGATTTGTGGAATACCTGCAGCCTACAAGCCGCCCAAGAAGAACTTGTGCCCTCAATACAACACCCAAACGAGATTCTGCCTTGAACCCCGTCTCTATGACTGAAGCTTCGGCAGAATCTAATATCCCACAGCCACGAAATATTTCGGGAAATGTAAAGACCTGACTATTCAGCTACAGTATTCCGATACAGTACCTATACAGCTACGCTGTAACACGATACGCTAAGACCCTGTTACAACTGTTCGGGTCCTTTGTTTTGAAGAACCCCCGGCTTTTCCTTAAGATCCAGCTTGGAGCCTTGCTAAGGGTGATCAGCTAGGGTTGAGGGTTCATAAACCCTCAACCTTAGGCATCTCTACACCTTACATGAAGGATCTCTCCTGCAACCCCATGATGATGAGTCCAGTGATGGTTCTCGCAACGAAGCATGGTGGAGTCGTTCTCAGTTTGCAGGTGAAGGAGCTCAGTGAGATCTTCGAAGCCAAAGCGACCTTCCTCAAGGACGCCCCTGCCTTTTTCTGGGGGTCTGTGGGCTGTTAGGCTTTGGGGAGATTAGGGAATGGGTTGAGGATTTGCTATTTACGCTTGGGGCTCCAAGCAAAGACTGGGAGTGCGTGCACGGCCGGAAGACTCTTGCCTGGCTGCATTGAAGTCGGCACAGCTCAGGTGGACAGAGTCCCGCAAACAAGTCCCGAGAACGGGGGGGAGGGGGGCAACTTCTTACCACCGAATTTTAGGATCTGATCTCTCCCCCTCCCAAAAGATTCAAAAGACATAAGACACTTCCCAATTGTCAGAACCCCTCCTGTAATCTCTCTTTTGTTTTTTGCGCATGCGTTGTTTGGATGTTGAAGACACCACACTTCATCCATGATTTTGCCACATAGATCATCGGGCTAGTTGCGAATTCTCCGCCTTGCAGACAAGAGTCCTACTGAAGGTTTCAGCTGGCTAGCTGGCGAACGATTGATGTTAGGAGATATGATGAAAAACAGCAAGTTTGTGGTGGTCAATCAGTGATGTGGTGATGCCACAGGATGGGATTTCATGAGCTGCTCTGGCAAGTGTTGGAACCTTCGTTGCAAAACCTAAGTCTTAATCCCGAAACGTCAGAAACCTTGTGAGTTTCGGTGGACAGGTCATGGGAGACAAGGCCCAGCTGCCCAACTCACCATCGATTTTGGGGCTTGTTCGAGGTCGAGGGTTTGGGGATCACCATGTAGCGGTTTAGGGTTGATGAGCTTCGGGCTGGCCGAGCCATAATAAAGACGTCTGCATCGGTCTGAATAACCTCCACAATGCTATAATTGAGCCCCCAGACCTATTCTGGTAGTTATCCCGGATATTTCACTATATAGCTGGATTAAGAGAATCCCCTCTCTTAGCATCAAGGCCCTCATAACTTCATTATGAACGCTATATTTTTATTTCCGGCAGAAAACCCTACAAAGACCCCACTCTAAGTCTAAGTCTCACTCGGCTTTTCATTGCTGGAAGTGACCGCCCGAAGCCTGCGACCGAAACATTCAGCCCGGGCTCCTGCTTGGTTGAGGGTATAGGGTTTGAGTCACCGTCATAGATGTCCAGAAAGCCATATTGTGTTTCGCGTAGTACGAAGTTTGGATCCAGTGCTCTGTTTCTTAAACCCAGGAACCTAACTTCCTAAGTCCTACACCCTAAACCCTAAAACCGAGAGAATCAAGGATGAAATCTCTAGCACTCTGACTCTAGAGCTGCCGAGGGCAGCGGATCCCCAAAAGGATGGGAATGTCGCGAAAACTGCACCGTAAACCAGGCCGGGGAGTAATGCTTGGTGCTCAAAACAATCTAACCCTGAGCCCTAAACCGCAAACCCCAGGAACCCCAAACTCTAGCCCACCTTCATGAACCCTGAAAGCAGAAACCCTAACTCCTAATCAATCCTAATCCCCTAAACTAAACTGCTAAATCCCTAGACCTGAGCCCAAACTCTTCAAACCTCTCGCTGCAGGCAGCAGAGGGGATGCAGATCATGAAGCGAGAAGGTGTTCGCACCGCCGGCCCCTGAGTGGGTGCTGATGCCAAAGTTTTAGCGCTTGGGGGTGTAGGATTCTACGGTTTGGTTTACGGTTTGGGTTCTAGGATTTTGGGTTTGGTTGTGAGGGTGGGGTTGTTCAGGATTTAGGGTTGGGTTTTGGTTGCTTTAGGACAGTGGGGTTGAGGGCTTTTTGGACTTTGGGGTTTGGGTCTTTGGTTTTTTGTGGGGGGGAGGGGGGGGCGGGTTGCAAAACTGAGTGTTTAGGTTCGACTGTGAAAACAGGACGGATTGTCGGGAGTTTGGGTAAGTGCTGGGCTGTTGACCTTCAACGGAGTTTCGCGGTTCAGAGTCAGAGGTCTGAACAGTTCAAAAACATCCCCCAAGACCCCATGCCGTTAGAACCAATTACATAGATCGACTTAGAACCGTTGCAGAACCTGAAGCATCTTTGTCAAGCCCTTCTAGAAACCTCGTTCTACTTCAGGCCCTACAACACCAGGCTAGGGGAGTAAGGACCCTTTGGTTTCAGAGTCGGAGTTCTGTTGAAGTTGAAGTCGAGTAGATGCAGAAGTCCTGACATCCTCGGGTAAGGGGTTTAGGGTTGGGTTTAGGGTTTAGGGTTGGGGTTTAGGGTTTAGGGAGGGGTTTAGGGTTTAGGGTCTAGGGTTTAGGGTTTAGGGTTTATGGTCTAGGGTTTAGGGTTTCGGGTCAAGCCCGAAGTACGATCAAACTGACACTTCGCAGAAAGCAGGTTCCGCTGTACCAAATTTACAAGGACATGGGCTTTTTCTGCGGCGGTGTGAGGGTTCGGGGTTCTTTGGAGGTTTAAGTCTGGGGCTGAGGGTCCAATCCGCGGGTTTTGTTTGAATTTCTGATCTTCGGCGATTAAAGGGTCAGGGTTTTTGAGCTTGGGTTTTTGTGTCTTCTTCTGGACTTAAGCACTCAGGCTTGCGATTCGAAGATTCAAGAATTTAGGGGTCTTGGCCTGTAACCCAGGACCCTAAACTCTTAGATTTCAAAAGCCAAAAGCAGGACGGCCAGAAGGTGGGCTCCGTGTCTGGAGCAGATGCGGAGGCCCTGACCAGCAAAATCGAACAGCCCAGCCGGCCTGCCTTAGCACTCTGATCGAGGGAGCGCTTGTTGCTTTGGGGTTTTGTAAGGGTTCTGCAAAAGTTTTCGGATGTCAGTGGTTTCTGGGCCCAGTGGGTTCTTGGTGTTTCGAGTGTGCAGTTGTTCGTGAGTCTTGTGGGTGAGTGTCGTTATGCTGGGAGACGAGTTGATCAGCTCTAGTTGAGTTGGATCCCAAGGCTAAACCCCAAACGCGGGGTTGATCTGGCGGTTGGCTTGAGGCCCATAACACATTATGATCAGATCCGGAAGGCTTACAGGGAGCCTTAAACTGACTCTGAACCCACAGCCATAAATCTTCAAACTCTACGGGCCTAGCCTGGTGAGCTGACGAACCCCAACCTCTTGAGGTTAGGGCATACCTTCTGTAGGGCTTTAGTAACAAAAGCTCGAGCTACTGCAGGTTTCCATCACAATCTAGCCTTGGTCTGAGATTTAGAGCTGAAGAGGCTCAGGGTTTGAAGCAGAAGACGTCGACGGCTTACATCTCGCGGATACCCGAAGTCTTTCCATTCATCAGAGGGTGAACGAGACCGTTTCACCAAGCTTTGAGGTAGACTTGAAGAGCTATTTAACCACTGGCTGCTCATGCCAGGCACACTGGTATGAAGGCGACTGAGCCCAGCAACGGCTGAGTGAGTAGCTGCCTTACAGCGCAGGGTGCTCCTACGAGGTACCACCTTTCAGAAAAGACTAGATGTCGAAACCGCAAGCCCTGAAGCCTAGGCCTACAGCGAAGAGATCGATATGGATCCTTCCTTCGGTTCAGCCTTCAGATGCGCCAGGGCTAGAACATAGGACATGAGTGGCATTCAATCGCGACAAGCCTCAGACCCTAAATCCTAGAAGCCCCGGTCATCGAATTTCACTGAACCGCAACCATCAAGCCCTGAAGCCTAAACCAAACTCCCCCAAACCCTAAACCATACTTTGGGTTAATGGTTTGGCATGAACCTCCAGACTCGTGAAGTTCATGCCAAACCCTAAGCCCAAAGCTCTTCCGGACTTGCATCTTAGCCGATGACTTGCAGCCTTGCACCCCATTGAAGCAGCCGTTGCTCGCACCCTTCTTACCAGTGTTGACCTTACCATGGAATCGGTTACTACTAGTCAGTCCAACTCTCTGTACCATGATGACTAGTATCCTTTTTGTCGTCATACTTGCTATTTTCAACAGTTAAGGTTGCCAGTTCAATCAAACCCTCAGCCTTGACCTGCTTCTAGCCCCCTACGAGAGCCAACAGATCCAAATATAGCCTTTCGTTGGCAGGGCAATCAGGGGAACGACAATTGCATAGTTGCATCTAGTGACAAGCATGACAAAGATACATCGAGCCCAAACCCGACTGACCTAGTCCCCTGCTCCTTTCAGCAATGATGCAGGATGTACCTACCTTTGGTTAGTAGGGAATGGAAGAATGGTAGTAATAGTAGTTACAACTGCACCCCATTCCTCGATTCCCTACTAACCAAAGGTAATTGTAGGCGCCGTGGCTCGCAGGAAGCCTTGTCAATCTCGCTTGTCGAAGCTTTGAGAGCTGAGAGCGGGGGTGGCGTGGTGTCGCAGACTTGATGAAGCCCGAACACCCTAAACCCTAAGCACGAAACCTTCAGACTACCTTCACTATCACGGCCCGTCATGACGTGATGCTTGAAAGAAAGACGAAGACCATGAAGCTGCTCCACTGGAACCCGACCCGAAAGGCTCCCGCCCAGAATGCATTCAAATGAGCTGTCTATCATAACATTGCTACTGGGGTAGTTGTCAAAATTAAGGTCCTTTTTTGGGCACCCTAAATAGTAGGTGCGGCATTGTGATAGGGATCCAACAAGTGACCATACATGTTGACAACCACCCATTAGTATCATATACTATAGTGAGTAGTGAGCTATTCCAATGAAGCCACGCCCTCCTGCGAGCGACCAAAGAGTGCTAATTCGCAGGGTCCCCCAGCCTTGTCGAGCTCTTGGAAAGAAGATTCCTGAGGTGGATTTTTGAAATAGTTCCTTAGATCTTCAAACCCTGAAACCCTGGACTAAAGCCTAAACACCTGAACTCCAAGAGGCTTTGAGGTCGATTCAGGGCGTCTTCACAGACAGGTCTCCTTGTTTCCGGCCCCGATGATAGGGATCCTACTATTTAAGGGGTCCTTATCATAAGGATTGGGGGAGGGGCGCTTTGACGATAGGATCCCTCAATTCAGTTCTGGGGTGTTTTCGTCTGTTGACAGGACGACAAGCCCTATAAACCCGAACACCAAATTTCCGAACCCCAAACCCGAAGCCGTAAACCCTGAACCCTATAGCCTACACCCAAAACCCTGAACCTTGATCCGATATCCCACACTGAAATTCCGAAGCACTATATAAAGGTCTGCCACAGTGTCCCCTTATAACATACTCCCCAACCTCATTCTAATCATTCATTAAGGCCTTCCAGCTGCCTTAGCAAGTGTCAATACGCTCATATAGCACCCTCTTCGATGTTCGCAGCTTGACAAACTTGGTGGGAAACTTCATCGCCCGCGTGTCACATGGTCCGCGTGCGAGAAGCCGATCCCCGAGACCCCACAAGCTTGGTTCTACAAGGGTCTAAGAGGGTTCTGTTTCGGAGTTTCCGAAAACAGGGGACCCTAATATAGTACCCTAAATAGTAGGATCCTTAAGGACCCCAAATTACGATACCCTTAATTTTCTGAAACTCCCGTTTCGCAATTTTCAAAGGGCCCCGAGAATGGCTTTACAAGAGTTCGTAGGTGTTGGGTCTTGGGTTTAGCGTTTGGGGCTTTGGCGTTTGGGTTCTTGCTCTGTCTGGAAAAAACCCAGTGAGGTGGCCATGAACTATAATGGGCTTTGGGGTTGTACTGTTTATTCTTCTATATAACTACACAGGGACTGTAAGGTGGTAATAACACCATAAGCCAAGAGCCCTAAATCCGAAATCCCAAAGAGTAGGACTGAGTAGGCACTGCAAAGCCTGAAGCCGCAAGCTGACCCCCCTAAACCCTAAACCCTAAATTCTCAAGCGTCGGGTGTTCGGTCTAGTCCGACGGCGGGATCTCTCCGGAATCGGCTTCCATTCGTCACTGCTAAGAAGAATCGTTTAAAGCCACGACGGATGGGCATCGGCTTCGGAATTTAGGGCTTCTGGACCGATGGGTTAGGATTTTAGGCTTAATGTGTCGAAGGGCTTAGGGTGTTTAAGGCGGTAGGGTGACCCCGTGGTTTGGGGTTTGGGTCTGGCGGTTGGGGTTGACAGGTTCTAGGTAGGGTTTGGTTCTGGGATTCAAGGTTTAGTTTAGCGGTTAAGATTGATGCCAGTTTCGCGGCATGTTTCTGGTCGTATGAGCACTCTGCCGAACTTTATTGTTTTGAGGGTTAGTGGCGAAGATAAGCCATTCTGCTGTCATGGGGTGGCAGCGAATAATATGGCTTCGCTCAATATAGGGGTTTGAATTGCCTGTTGTGGTACTCCTGAACTTTTCATTCTCGAAACTATAGATACTCTAGTTTCAGACCACCCGAACCCCAGTCTACTAGTCAGGCTTGTATATGAAGTTGTCAGTTGGCTTCCGGTGCCTCGTCCATGTCGTGAGGGTCACGCTGAACTGCATGCTCGCATGTGCGAGGCGGGGTGATCCTAACCCCAATGCCAAGATCAGACTGCGTTGCTGCCTCCGGTACGCAGAGAACCCTGCGAACCTAGGAATCTCCCGAGTTCTCACCTCCAAGCCGCACGCACCGCCTGTAGAGTGTGCGATCCAAAGAAGAAAGAACCCCTAACATCCAGGATGCTCGTAGCTTCAACCTGTCACGGACATCTAAATCCTATACCCTCAAACCTCAAACCCTCTCTACAGCTTCAAGCGCAACGCAGCATTGGATATGAGCGCCTGTCAGAATTCAGTGAAAGGGGCATAGGAATGTTCATTTCACATCCCAAGCCGAAACGCAAGTCCTGGAGTGTATGGTAAGATGCAATCACACTCTTTTCACACCTCTGCAGCCTTTGGATGTTGTTTTTCGTGCAAGAGGTTTCAAACACTTTTCCTATGGTGGCGTAATAAAAAAGTGGAAGCTCCATGCAGTTCCGCTCAAGCGATTGCCAAGCCGCCGGCAGTGGACTTTAAAGCCCCAGGTCCCGAGAGTGCGACATACTGCTGTTTAGCATCCAGCATGTCTAAGGGGCTTGGAGGCGGGTTTGCAGTCAGCTGTACCGCTGCCCCTGAAATCTTGAACCCTAAGCCCGAACCCAAACCCTAGACCCCAAACCCTAATCTTCACGATAAGAAGTCTTGACAGAAGCTCATGTCAGAATTGCACCTGGCGATCCGACCTCCGATGCGAGCGCGAGTGGCCCGTCGTGGCCTTAACGTCTCAACAGCTGAGTAGGTATACTGTGCTACACTATACTATAGACTATACGATATATAAGCTATGCTATACTGTATCATTTTACATAAATGTTTCTGAGCAAGCTGTAACTTTGCGCGGCATGATTACTTGTGTCAGTTTTTGGGCCAGCCAGGGAGCGGATCAAGCACTTACCGATGGTCATTCCCTTACCTTAGGGTTCCTTATTAGGAGATCATGAGATTAGTAGAGTATATTCCGAAACCCTTTTCAAAATGTTATAAGCCTGTTACTGAGCGAGAAGCCGACCAGAAGGTCGTCGGGCTTCTCGTGAACGTCGTACGGAAGCCTAGGAGGCTCGGAGGCCTCCAAAGGTGGGATGAAGGTGGGTAGGATGAAGGATCCCTTATATAAGGACTCTTAATTGGGAATACCCCACCTACCTTCATCCCACCTTTGGAGCCTTTTGAGAAGCACGCTCCGAACCGTAAAACCCCAACGCCCAAAACCCCAAGCCCATTTCTTCCGACGGATTTCGGAAATATCGCCATCCAGGAACAGCATATGGGTAGTTGTCAAAATTAAGGTCCCTTTTCTAAATACAAAATAGGTTGCCGTATTAAAATAGGGACCCAAAAAGGGACCATAATTTTGACCACCACCCATATTACAGTGTGCAACAGCATATCTTACAGTGTATTATGGGGCCACTGGTTCGAAGGGGAGGGGCCACTCACGCTGGACGCCAGATCTCACATGTTCATGAAGATCATATCGGGTTGTCCCCGATGCCCACCACATACCCTGAAGACTTAAAACTACAACCTAAACACTGTTCTAAGTCCATACACCATACAACCCTAACAATCACCTTACACCCCAAACCCCGAACCCGAAATCTGAACCTCCCCCATCGGCTTCAGAGCCAGGGGAGAACCCGAAAGCCAGTTTTCCTGAAGTCGCCGCGCTTCTTGGATTAAAAGCCTCGGACATCGGCGGGGCTCTTAGGAGGCGATGGAGCTGTGGGGTTTAGGGTTTATAGGGTTTATAGGGGTTTAGGGGTTTAGGGTTTAGGGTTGAGGGTTTGGTAGAATTGTCGGCCCTCCAGCGCATGTTATCCGCGTCCGTCCCGGCTCGGGGTTGTTTTGGACCAGCTGTGGGGAGATGATTGGCCGTCAGACAGAACACCGACCTAACGCCAACCCTTCACTTTAGATCATCCCAAGCCCCAGCTTCAGACTCCCCAATGAAGACCCGATAGCTTCAGAGCCCAAGCAAGGGGCGCAACGAGCGAAAAGTACCAGCGCATTCGCATTTTCAAGGCATGTGTGACATGGAGCATCTACACCGGCTCACTCGAAAACTAGGACTTCCCAGAGACAGAGAGCCCAACACCCTTGAAACGGTAAGCCTTGAACGATAAACCAGCCATGGTGTCACATAGTGAATGCTATATAATAATGCGTGTATTATGTATAAAGTAGTTCCCTACCCATATTCAGGGCTCTCTGGGCTCCTCCTCTAGACCAGTGTGTCTGGTAGCAGCCACGCACGCGGTCCCCTTCGGCGGCACAGCCCGGCTGGTAGCTCAAGTGCTTTGTAAGGGGCTTTAGGTAGGATCTACTGTGTAGGGTTTTAGAAGGGCTTTATGAGGCTTTTTCAGGCTCTCATAGAGGTTTTGGATACGTGATCCGTGTTTCGGAAATGTCAAGCGTTGTTTCCCCAACGCTTTTAGGTTTTCGGATGTTGGCAAGTCGATGCTAATCCGAAACACTAAAAATCCTAAGTCGAAAATCCGAAACTCTAAAGCCGTTACCGTTCCAAACACAAACCTTGACCTAAACCCCAACCCTCAAAAAACAACTCTCAACTCCTCAATCTTATCACCCGGGTACTTAGCCCTGCCAGAATACCTGAACTCCCAAACTTCAAACTCGAAAGGCTCACACCGCAAACCCGAAAAGCCCAACAGCCTGAAGTCCACCATCCCAAGACTGGAGACCCTCGAGCCCATTTTCGCCCAGCACCCCAACCCGTTTTGAATCTCAATGTCTGAATCAAGCCCCTTGAAAGGCGCAAAAGTACATCTCAAGACTCTCAACCCTGAGACTGTCAGCCCGAACCACTAGAGTCACTAGAGGCGTATAACCTGGAAGGCTATTCTAAAGCAGCAGGTTCGTGAGGCTAAGTCATAATCCGATACGATAACGTACGCTAAGTTCTATTCTAAAGCAGTAGGTTCCTGTAGGCTAAGTCATATCCCTATACGATGAGGTATACCAAGTTCCTTAAGAGGAGCTCAGTTTAGTAGTTAACTAGGGAGGCGATGGCAACCCTCCCAAACGTCATGCAGCCAGGATCCGAAACGACTACAAGTGACTGCAAGCCATGATCAACCGGTATTCGGGTTTAGGAGTTAGGATGTTTTTTGGTTGAGCTGTTAAGGGTGTAGGCTTAGACTCCAAGCGCTCCGCAACACTGAGGCAGTGGCCATGTCGACACAGGCCTGCTTTGGGTTCAGGGTCTTGGGTTCAGGCTTCAGGTCTCTGTGCCCCTCCCCATTTATGTTTTGAGTAGTCCTCCTACAAAGGCTACTGCTCGTCACCGTCGTCATGGCTACAGGTGTAGTCATCGTCATCATCATCTTCAGCATCATCTCTTCAACCCGGAGTCTCACCAGCGGCAGACCCGAAAGCCTAAACGATGCACTGAACCCCTATAGAACCGATGAGCCACAAACCCTGAGTTCCTGCACCACGGTTTGGGGTTTAGTGTTTAGGGTGCCCTTGAATCCGGAAACCCCCAAAAACCTGGAATCCCGAAACCCTGAACCCCCTTAAGGTGAAAGCCAGAAAGTTGGAATATGATTATCCTAACCCTTCTATGGTAAATTATAGGGTATCCTACCATGAAACCATATTCCCACTTTCTGGAGTTCCCTGTAACACTACACCCCGAGCCTTAAGCCCCAAGAGAGGCTCGACCGACTGCAAAGGGGCGCATGGGCGGCTCCCAAAAGCCACTCGGGCTGCAATGGGTCCCCGGTTTTTGCGACTCGGGGGTCTTAAGGAGGGTTCTTCTTTGGGTGTTTCATCAATAAAAGGCTTTGGATTTTAGGGTGGAGGGTTCTTTCAACACTCTTGATGCACAAGCTCTATGCCGGAATTGATGCAGCTTCGCTGTCGCAATTGAGGATCAAGGCACCATAACAACCAACATCATTCCTTTGGGTGCCTCATGATGTGTATTGTCGAGTGTACCCCCCCTCCCCCTTCCCCTCCCGCGCAAGCTGTTCTAATTATCGAGGCCCCTACATTGTCAGTTCTTGGAGTGTGTAGTCTGCTTCGTAGGTTCACTGTCAGAGATCCAAGCTTAAATTCTGATCCCTAACCCCTTCCTTGAAGCTGGAAACCCTAAAGCTTTGCTGAGGAAGTATGCACGTGGAGACTATGTGAACATCCTCATGGGCGTCGAAGATGCACCAGAGGCCTTCGGACAGTTGGAAATTGGCGTTAGCAAGGTATGTATATATTGCCGGTGGTTTGGCTCTGTTTCTTCTGTGCATGTTTTGGAGGGTTTCTTGGAAACCACCGTTCACAGTTGTCAGTGTTATTGCTGTTCTGGGTCATTTGTCGTCTGTCTTTATTGTCATGCCTTCCCGTTGTCATGATTACTCCAACTTGTTATTATGTCCATTGCTATTGAGCATTGTGACGATTTAGCATTCAGGGTTTAGGGTTTATTGCCGTTGTTCGCATTATTGCTCTCATGACCGGGAGCAGCGTTTGAGGCAATGAGAGTCGACGCTGATTGTTCAGTGGAGAGCAGCCAGTGTGGGCTTCAGGGGGTACGGCGCAGGGTTTTGGGTTGAGGGGTTGGGGATGTAGGGTTCTGTGGCCTGGTTTCTAATAATCTTATTACTATTATTGATAGTATTAATATGACTATTATAATATATATATATATATATATATATATATATATATATATATATTATTATTATTATATTCGTATAGTATTCAGAAATGCACCAAGAGCAAGATGAGAAGCAGGTCGTGGCTTACGATTTCTTACGTGCATTCTTCCCACGTCAGGACGTCCCCAGATGCATGGTATTTGTGGCATCACTGCAAAACGATTGAAGCTAGCCCCTAAAGCCATAAACTCGTGAACACCACAATCACTAAGCTTAGGCCGTCCCAAAGCCCGAAACCCACCCGAAGCCCCCAGATCTTCGCAAGCCTTGCAGGTAAACCCGCGTGGTCTCCCCTTCGACCCGCTGGCAATGGTAGCCACAGGGCTTAAGGACACTGGCGGGACTCTACTTACTTAACTTCGGTTCTGGGGACCGCAGGGTTAAGGGTTGGTATGTAGCTTATACCCTAACCCCTAAACACTGAGCCCATTTTTACGCCCTGAATTTGGCAGAGTTCTCCCACTCCTGTCTTCGCTCAGAGCCCATGGTCGAAAGCTGCGATCTTGACTCGTCGGGGTTCTGGGATTTGGTCAGAGTTCGTGTTTTCGGACTCAGGATTCGCCCCGCTAAGAATGCCAGCTCTTTGAGAATCCGAAACTTGAGCTTCTGATCGTTGGCCCTACGCTTGAGGCGTAAACTAATCTTGAAAACCCGACCTAAGCACCCAAAGCCCTCCCCTGAACCCTAAACCCCTCACACCTTGCTTTCGCTGCAAGGACTTGCATGGCGAGATGGGTCCGGGTCCTCAGGAAAAGGGAAGCCTCTTGCATAATTAGTTCTTCAGGGTTCCTGATGATGTTCATTATGCCTTATACCCCTGTAAGGCCTCTATGTTCGGATAAGATTCTGAGGGTAAGATGTCGCTTGGGTGTACAGCTTGGGCTGCAGCATGTTGTCTCAGTGCACGGAGCTTCGCTTCCGCTTTGGGGCTACGGAGCCAGGGAACCCAAACCCTAATTTCCTAAACGTCCTAAACCCAAGCTTGAACCAAGGGCACCCCTCCCACAATCGGAGTTCAACTTAGAGACGGTCAGCTGTTGGGGCTGTTCCGAATTTTTCGAGGGTTGCTCCAAAAGGTGTTCTCGTTTTTCGGACCGATTGACGTAGGGATTTCGGTTTTCAGGGTTTACCAGCATCTGCAACTCCACTGTAACCTCTCTCCTCGCCGCGAACCCTGAACTCGTCAGCTCGAGCTAACTTTGTTTCTACCAAACCCCAAAGAGCAGCAAAGGCCCAACAGCTCAAATCCCAAATGGCCAGCACACCAAGACCCCGATACCCAACAGCCAAAATTCTCAGCCCGAATCGGTTGGAGCTGAACTCTCAGAACCATGAGCTCTGAGCCCTCAAGAGCAAATGATCACTGGATCCGCGGACTGAGCATAAACAAGTACCTTCATTGGGATTGTAAGTAGATAGCTACAGTACCATACCTACAACCAAGTCCCAGGATCCACTTTGTAGTGTAAGACAGACCCTTGACAGTAGCATACCGTAGTCTCACGATAAGGACCCTCCCAAGAGGGGTCCATACAAAGATGTAACATTGAATCTAAGATGATGTAGCAAGCTTTATTACCATGGCATGATAGACTCGAATTGCCTCATATACCGTAAAAGCAATATGATTTCTTCGAACATACCATAAATAGAAGACTTAGCAAAGCGGAGGGCCCTATACATTTCATAATGTACTTTCATATACTGTAATGCACTGTAATCTACTTTAATGTCCTCTAATAAGAGCCAAGGGCCCGATGCTGTCTTGCGACGCCGCCGTGCGGAGCGAGCGAAGCTTCCTCGGCCAACGGCGCCCGCAGAGAAGGCCGCCTCTTTTTTCAAAACACCATCAAAAAGGGTTTGGGGTTTCGGGTTCAGGTTTGTTGTTCAGGGATTTAGGGCGTAGGGTTCAGGAGTTGTGGGCATATTCTATCATGTTTCTTAGCAGTATAAGCAGCAAATCACCGGCATGTAACCTAGTCTACAGGCAGACTGCGAAGGCCGCCAACAGGAATTAGGGAAGGAGCGATAACACATCCTAGTTTTGAGGAGGGGCAGTTTGTCGACAGCCCAAAACCTGCAAGCTTTACACTTGAGCTTGAAGCCCTTAACCCCCACTTTTTTGTTTCTACTTCTGGGCTCGGTCCTGAGTGTTTCCAGAAGCAGAATTTTGTGTATTCCTTTATGGTCCTAATCAGTCTGTGTGTATGTGTGTGTATATATACACACATATGTACTGTTTCCTCTTCATACTTATATGGATGGACACATGCAGCTTCGAAAATAGCCACAAACCTGATATGTTAAGCCGACTCGCAGATCCTCAACCGCAATTTTTGAGTTTGGAAGTGTTGTAGGGCTTAGGGCTTGGAACCACATCTCCCCACAACTCGTCGTTTGCACTCGTAGACGCAGTAGGGTTCAGATTCCATCAACGCCGAATGTGCCGTTGACTCGCTTGACCTTCCGATGCGAGAGACATCATTCAACCCGAGCATAAATTCGGGGATCTTGTTTCTGTGGTTAGACGCCCAGCACAGGCCTTGGAACGTGAGTCTCTCAGCCCTAATTCATTAAAGACAGTCCAGCTTTGCTGAAGAGGCATTCTCGCTGGCAGATGCGCCCATGCTGAAGGCAATCAGCTTTGGGAATTTGTCTTCCTGATCAGTTCGGTGCATCCGATGTAAGCCGCACAGCCACCAGAACCTCACGCCGCTAAACCCAAAATTCCCAAATGTTGAAAAGTCATCAATCCTCCTAAGGCCCCAAGCGTCTCCATAGCACTTGCTTCGCTACTGGAGATTTCGGTGGGAGTGAGAGGGTGTGGAGTAGGGTTCTTTGAGAGCCACATGAGTCATGCAGTACCGGTGTCTTCAGGGGCAATGTTGCGATCGTGGTTGAGCAGCCGTGGAACGGGGAGCCTGGACAGGAGAGCCGCACGTCCCCTGCGCGTGACAAGCCGGGGCCGTCAGTAAAGTTAGAACCACTTCGATGCAGAGTTTCTTGACGATGGTAGTGGTGATGACGATGATGATGACGATGAAGCACCACGGCTCACAGCGCGGGGCCCCTGGGTGACTTTCTTCGTGGCTTGTGTTTGGTTGCGGGCTTCTCTTTGAGTTCGGGACGGGTGCCTTGAGCCACATGCCATGGACACGGATGATGATAGCGATGCTAGGGTGGCTGCTGGGTCTGATGCTGCACCGGCAGGGCCTCCACCTCCGCAGCCAGTGCACTGGCAACCGCATGGGCCCCACCTCGACGGTGGCGATGGGAGTGATGAAGCAGACTCCAAGTCTGCCACTAGCTCTGACACACCGCCCGTCCTCCGAATCGCTGGTGGATGAGCTACTCAGTCTTGAGAAAAGACAGAGGCGGGAAGAAACCAGTGAAATGGGACTCCAGGCTGTGGCAGACCTGGGCAGACGGGTCTTACGTGGACCCTTCCTACAAAAGTGGCAAGAGGCTGGCGCGGAAAAGCCGAGGTGGGCATGGGATCCAGCAGCTGCCGACGAGGCACTGGACCCCACACATGAGGACCTCGATGACCTGGTCCTGGGAGCTGGAGCACTACGAGCAATACAACGGGCTCTGGCTCTGGCGTGGCGACTACAGTACAGGTGCAAGAGGACAACCCCGCTCTCAGCCAACGGCAATTGGGTGGGCGACAAGGCGCTTTCACGAGGAACCTCAATGGTGCCTCTTGGCGAGACACGCTCCATTCGGCTCGATACAGCTTACGACTGGCACCATGGAAGCGATGGGTCGAACAGGTCCGCATTGCTTTGGAAGTCTGCAACCAGCAGGCCTAGATGGATGTGCTGGCGTGATCGCTCCCTGCGAGCTCAGGACTGCTGTATCTCCGTGCCAAGCTTCTAGGCCCATGGCTGAGTTTTGGGCGTATCGTAAGACACCCCACTCGCCCTAGACATCCCGAGCATACCGAGTACCCTAAGCACTATTCCGGTAGACCCCCCACTGCTGCCCCTAGGCCCCAACACCCTCCCACAGGATGTGCGAGCCGATGCCACGGCACCACAGCACCACAGCACGGCCGGCTGCCAGGCAACTGGCTTTGCTCCTCTAGGCTTAGTGGTTGGGTTCTCCCTAGACCTTGGGGTTCCCTGGGGGTAGTTAGCAATAGGGCCCCGGTGCAAGCTCCGTACCGCAAAACACGACAAAGCCGACCTGTCCCAGGGTGTGCCATGACGATTGCAAGCCGATCCGGTCCCAAGTCCGGATGCCGCGCCCTCATCACTTTCAGTTTAGTCTGGCAGTTTAGGGTTGCGGTTGGTGCGAGGGTTGCCTCTACAGCCGCGGTAGAGGCGGGACCCGGCTCGACCGAGCTGGGGAAGCATTGCGGACTGGTGCCGAGCGCGCCTCCAAGCTTCCGCCCCACACCTACAACCTCAGATAAAAGAGCCTACCGTAGAGCCCGACTCCGAGCAGCCCACAAGGGCGGCACATACTATCGAGGTCGTTGGCACACAGCTGCTGCTCTAAAAGCCCTAGATTATGTTCCCAACCCCACGATGCCCAGGCCTACGCGGGGGACACAGCGACGACACAAGGCCAGACTCCCCTATGTGCACTGCTTCAATTGGAATGTTGGGGGCTTAAGTTCGGCGGTTTATCAAGAGCTCATGTCTTGGTTGGACACTTGCAATAAGTTTCAGGTGGTTATCCTTCAAGAATCCCATTGGCCCCACAGCTGTGACTTCATCTCGGGACAGTGGATGTGCATCCATAGTGCCAGCGACCCGGCGGAAGCCTACGATAGGTATGCTGGAGTCATGATCCTGCTGTCCAAGCAGCACTTTCAGGACCCCGCTGTGCATGAGATACACAGGGGTAGGGTGTTGCATGTGCGAGCCACCCACAAGCTCACACAGTCTAAGATTGATGTCCTTGCTGTGTACCAGCACGTGTGGCGCGGGCACCTCTCGTATCAGCAAAATCAGGACCTCCGGGGTTCGGTTTGGCAGAAATTGCACGATGCCTGCTCGGTGTTACCAGCGAGGAATTTCCTTCTGATAGGGGGGGACTTTAACACCACAGTAGCTCCAACAAGGTATGAAGCAGGACCAGCCAGCATGCCACATGCTGCTACGGGGCGAGATGCCAACCTCAATCGCCTGCTTACGGCTCATAACCTGTGTGCCTTGAACACCTGGCATGCCAGGCCGGCTCACACGCATTACAGCCACACTGGCTACACACAAATAGACTTTGTGATCACCCGCAGGATTACGGCCGGCCAAGCAAGCAAACTTGCCAAGCCCTTGGCAGATTGTCCGGTTGCGGGGTGGAGACAAAGCGGCCACCTGCCCATTCAGGCGGCTCTGTCCATTGTGCCAGTGCATTGGCGGGCCGACATCAAAGGCCAGCAGCCCATTGCTTTTGATAAGACCGCCCTCCTAGAGGCTGTAAATACGGGTTCCGAGCAGGTTGCTGTCATGCAACAACAAGTGCAGGCTGAAGTGCTGAAGCTTCCTCCTGCAGATTTGCACACACTGCATGAGCGGATCAACCGCCTCCTGTGCCAAGCTGTGAAGCAGGCCTTCCCTGCCAAGCGGGCGCCTGACGTCCGCATCAGTGCCAATGCCGGGTACCGAGCTTCTGCTCGGCATGTCTGGAGCCTGTATGCTGACATGAAGCGAGCACGCATAGCCACGGTAGGTCGTATCCTGCAGCAGTGGCGGCGCACCACTCTCTTCGAGCAGGCCTCAAGGGCCCTCAGAGAGCAAAGCCGACAAATCAAGCAAGCTGCCTTCCAGGAAAAGCTCCGGGTTGCGGAGGAGGCTGCCCAAGCAGGCGACCAAAGAACTTTGCATGGCATAGTTCGTTCCCTCACTCCATCGCATCGTAAGCTTTTCTCGCGCCTTAGAAATGATGACGGCAAACTGCTCTCCAAGGCGGAGGAAGCAAAGGCTTTGGCGGACCAAGGCCGAGCCACCTATGCTCTGTTTCCGGATCTGCCCCTCTCTGGGCCCATGACTCAGGAACTACAGCCCAGCGATGCAGAGGTAACTGCACAGTTCGCAGCCCTCAAGGCGGGTAAGGCGGTTCCATCACACATTGCTCCAGCAGCCATTTGGAAAGTGTGTTCGGGTATTTTAGGTCCTGTCTTCGGAGAGGCTTTCCGACATCACTTCAAGAAGGGCTGCACTGGCCTTTTGTGTGGCGACCTCACCGATGCCACTATGGCGATGTTACCAAAACCAAATAAACCTGCCCATATCCTGGCCAATTTGAGGCCAATTGGACTCATGGCTCCAACTTCGAAGGCCCTAGCCGGCATCTTGAAGCTCCGTATGATGGAGTGGCAACTTCCGCTGCTGCGAAACAGGCCTCAATACGCATATCTTCCCAACCGGGGAACTATGGATGCATTGTTCCGCATACACAAGCATGTCAAGGAAGCCGTGGAGCTGTTTCGAAGTAGCCGTGTCACGCGGTTTGGGGTGTACCGAGGACAGAAGCCAAGGCCCTTCACAGGTGCCCTCAGCCTGTCACTCGACCTAAGTCGTGCCTTTGATCTCACTGATCGGCCGAAGCTTTTCCAAGCATTGCGGGATTACCAGGTCCCGACGGCTGTCATTGAAGTTGCCCATCGCCTGCACCATGGCTCGCGATTCCTGTATCAGGCGGGCAGCTGTCGCTCAAACTTTGTGCCCACCAACGGCCTAAAACAGGGATGTAAAGTGGCCCCGTGCCTTTGGATTTGGTACACCTTAGCTTTAATGGATTCCCTCGACAAACAGCTTCCCGAGGGCTGGGTAGAAAACATCCTTACTCTCTTCGCTGATGATTGCTGGGCTAGCTGGTTGCTGTATTCTTTGGAGGATCTCAAGCGGGCACTGCGGGAGCTCACCATACTCCTCAGTACCCTTGAAAGCTTCAAGATGCAGATAAACTACAGCAAAACTGCAATCCTGCTTAAGTTCGTGGGGAAACAGGCGAAGCAGGCTCTTTATGACATCACACGACTGAAGAATGGCGAGCCACACCTTAGCCTCACGATTGCAGGGGTTGAACGCCTCATACCAATCAAAATGGAGCACGGTTATCTTGGATCTAGGGTCTCGTACCATAGTCCACAGGAGGCCAACCTGAGCCATCGCATCCAAAGGGGTCAGCACAAATATCATGCCATACAGCGCACCCTCACCGGCCGCCACGTCGTGACGGCACACCATCGCATCAGACTTTGGGATGCTTGTGTGAATACCAGTCTCATGTACTCCCTGCCTGCGGTAGGGCTTACTGAGCCGGGCCTTCGAAAGCTTGAGACTCGGACCCTCAAACATTTGCGGGCCACCCTGCGGCTACCGGCACATCTCACGAAGACTGCTAATGCCGAAATATGGACCAGAGCAAGTCTTGATCCCCCTGGACAGCGCATCCTGCAGGCATTGTCTTCCTTCCGGGGCAAGCTGGAGGCCAAGGAACGATCAGCTCCGGACATCACCACTGAACCGAGCCTTCTTGCTCACGTTCGGCGAGAGGAGCAGCGACTCCGGCACATGCTGTCGGCCCGCGATTCGCGTGAAGCTTCGCGCTCCAGCCCTGAGCACACTGAGTCGTGGCCCTGTGAGCACTGTGCTTATGTGGCACACACGCAGCATGCACTTAGGATTCACTATGGCCTCCACCACCCTGAGAAGCCCAAAACCACGGTTGGCCAGGCCACCGTGTTTGATCCGGCTCAACACTCGGTGGGAGGCCTGCCACATTGCAGGCTGTGCGGGCGGCAGTTCCGAAAGTGGCAAAACCTTCGACATCATATCGAAGGAGGCACATGCGAGCGACTCGGTGGATCTAGCTTCGTACTCCACCCCAATGCTGAGGTTGAAGTGAAGCCGTCTCCACCAGAGCAGGAGAAACCTCCTACCGTTGCAGAGGCGGAGCCACAAAATACACCGCTCGTTCGGCGCCCATTCTTCTTGAAAGCATAGCGGCAGTGGGACACGTTGCTCGCTCATCCAGTGCTCCGCTCCGAGCTCACCAAACACTGTGTCATTTGCCATATGTTTATCGCAGACACCAAACACATCAAGCAGCATATTCGGAGAATACACCCGGAGGTTGTCGGTAATCTTCAGGATACTGTAGTCCAACGTTGCCGGCCCTTCAAGAGCCAGCTTGTCACCAACAGCGGCTGCCCTTGGTGTCTCTGCAAAGTGTGGAGCCCAGGCCGACATGTGGACCAATGCCCGGTCCTGTACCAGCTTTGCCTAGCAGCAGTCTACTGTGAGCATCAGCAACAGCAACAAACCTCGGGTTCGCAGCCTGCCTTGGTTGCTGTCGAGGTACCGGATGACGGGACCCAGCTTGAATCCGGAGGCGGAGATCTTCCGGCACTGCCTCCCGATGGTGGGGGTACAGGGTTCGCAGGGCTCACAGGGAGCTCAAGGTGCTCAGAGCGCTCAATCGGCGAAATCCGAGCCCACCAACAAGAGGCATCGTCCGGATCCGCAGCAACGCCGCGGCCAAAGGCGACCATACGCAGCTTTTTCTCAGTACGCCCAGGAACAACATCCAAGCGAACCGGTGCAGCTCCTGGCCAAGATGATCATGCGACAGGAGGAAATCATCGCCGAGCTTCGCATGGACAAGGCCCTGATGCTTTACTTCCGCGAGGACGAGATCAGCATCCTACCGGGTTTGTACCGGGTGGCTACCGAATGGAGCAAACAACAGGAGGAGGGCACGATCCAGACCACTTCCCCCATTCGGACATTGCTGCTAGCTTGCCTCATCCAGCAACTTCGGGATCGGGTGGCTCACATGACGGCGGATGCCGAGGGCGTCTCCAAGCTACAGGCAGCGGGATGGATGAATACGGACAAACATTGGACCAGGCAGCGCTGGTGCCATCAGGCCAAAAAGTTGGTTCAGCACCCGGAGGATGGAGTGATGACCCAGCAGGACCTCCTGTCGAACCTCGACTTCCTGCTCATCAACCTGAAGGGCGATGTGATTCACAAGTTCCACTCCACGAAGCGCCTCCAGGCATTGCAGGAAGAACAGGCGACGACTGCTGCTTTCTTTCTCTCAGTGAGTCTCCGGGGCGACCTCGCAACCAAAGTGCACGAGACGTTCGCGAACCTCATCGGGGTCTCGGCTCTGCAGCTGGTGGGAGTGTCCATGAAAAGGATCACGATGAAGCGGTCGCAGATGGCACAGCAGGTGGCTCGCCTGGCGTACGGGCGCTAGGCATGGCGGATGACGCAGGCCGTTCCCCTTCAGTTAGGGTTGTAGTCCCACCCTTCACACTGTGCAACGATGGCAATGCTTGCTACATTAATGCACTGTTGTACGCGTTGTGGCTGGCAGCTGACTTCACACAACAACTGCATTTGCTTCATCAGACTATCAGATGTTTGCAGGGTGTCGGGGTGCGCGCAAGGCGCGCTTTGGGATTCTTCATGATGGGGTGGCCGCGAGCTCGGCAGCAACAGGACCTTGCTGAGTTTCATGATTTTCTCATCCCGAGGGTGGTTCGTTCCACGGGGGAAACGTGGCAGGGCCGCCTCATGAACGAGGATGGCGTTGGCATCAGCATCACTCAAAATAATCCCCCAAAACCAATGCATCACCCTTTCACTCCCGCCCGTCCCCACGGCGGATATCCAGGAGCTTATAGCACGATGGCATCAACAGGATGATCTTTGTGCCCTCACGGCCATCCCCCCTTGGTTGTGCATCCAACTGCCTAGATTTCATGCAGTCACGGGAGCCAAGACCCATAATCCCTACATAGTGCCAGGCATGCTGAACATGCCGTACTTTGTGGACGCTGCCACACAGGTAGTCGATTGGTGCTCTCTGCGTGTGCATACGATCATCAGGCATCATGGTGAGACATTTCGTGCAGGACACTATACGGTGTTGCTGAGAGGCGGCTCAGGCAGCAGTGATAATCTGGTGCTCGATGATGACAAAGAGCCGAGAAAAGCAACGATGCGAGACATTGCTGAAACCTCCACTACCATGTATGTTCTCGTTCTGTGCCAACCTCCCCGTGCCTATCACCCCAGCCGTAGCTTCTCAAATGTAGCTACAGCTAGCACTCATCATGGAGGAACCAGAGCCCTATGGCCCGACGGCCAGCACAGAGAGGGAACGATGGCTCTCGAGTCAGCTGTACCTTCTGGAAGTCTGGATGCGCCAACTGGTGCGGGATCACGATGTGCTTCAGGAGAGAATGGACAAGCTGGAGCGACGAATGAGTCACCTTCTGCTTCGTCTCCCCGTCGGCATTGCCAGTTTGGGCAGGAATAAGGTGACCCTGCAGTTGCCGGTGGCATTGGACACACTGGACGATTAGCTGAGCCTCATTCTCTACTCCTCTTGAGCTGCGGTAGGACGCGATACAAACAAGCAGCACGATCAACCCTGTACATTCCGATCGACAAGTCTGCAACAAGTCTTTTAACAGCTCTTTTGTGTTACTAACTGAGGTTAGGGAGCGGATCTCACTCAAGCGAGTGCGCGCTCTTCATTGGCATTCGTGCTTGCCGCGGGTTTAACCACAGCGGCCGAGATGCAATGCATCTTGTAACAGCACCCGCTAGACCGGGAACATTCTGGCTGCGTTGGAAGAAGATGATGACGATGGTGATGATGATCATGGACATGATGATGTTACTGATGCTGGTGGTGATCGTGACAAAGCAGAAATCGTGACCAATGGTGATGCTGATGAAGAAGATGGTCACAATGATCTTGATGGATTATAGATTATGGTGTTTGATCATCATTGTGAAAATGGTGATGTGATTGTGGCGGATGGGATGGATCCTGACGGATGCGTAAGAGGAGCGTTTGGATCAGTGATAGGGGTAGTGTTCATGAGAAAGAGCAGCAGCATGGCGGTGAAGAGCCCGACGAAGAGCATGGTGGCGTTGTTAATTTGAAGGCGATCATGATCATCGTCATATGCCAGTCTTTTCACACCGTTACACAGGCATGACGACCTAAGATTGCATTGAAATTTTGGCTTGTGATGCGCTTATAGTCCCGATTATTCTAGAAACCACCAAGACTCTATTCTGAGTAGTAAGGCCCCATATATTTGCAAGCACCAGCCCTTCGGCGTACTCATAAACCCACAGCCACATCCTCTACCCGAAAATCTAGGCCTCGAACCCTCCTCAGTCCCCAAACCTACACCCTTACATGCTGGAGCCGTAAAATCTTAAACAGTACCCCACATCCCAAGGTGCAAAGCCCCTAACCCCACTCTAGTTCTGAACGCCTGTATATTAAGCGCATGAAGGCTTGCCACACTGCTGAAGTGCACCTCTTGCACGTTTCCGTTTCCGAGGCTTCTGCGACAGCACACGTCCATAGATACCTCGGCCGCGAGATCGCAATGGCTTGAACTGTTGTTAGGGTTCGGGTCTAGGGTCTACGGGTCGGGGTTAGGGTTGGCATAGGGGTTCAGGTTCCAGCTACTACGTCTAAGTTCATATACGAGGGCTTCTAAGACTTTTGTTTTGAAGCGTGGGCTTGGGTTCATAGGATGGCAGAAGCGATTGTGCAGAATCTGCCTATCTATGGAGCGTCTTGCATTAAGCACCTGGAAGGAAGTAGTTGAAGGTTGCTCGTAAGTCATAGCATCAAATTCTACGTAAAGGTTAAACGGTCTGCGATGATGAGGAGCAGAAGGTAATCAGAGATTGCGGCCCTTAAACCCCAGGTCCTAAGCCAACTCGAAAATTTCCCAATCCCAGATCCTAAGCCTCATATGGATGGTTGTCAAAAATGTGATCCCTTGTTGGATCCTTATTATAGTGCGGCACCTATATAATCATAATATTTAGGGTTCCCCAAAAAGGGACCATAATTTTGACAACCACCCATATCCCAAACCGAAGCCTACAGTCTACAGCTCCCGACTCTTTGTGTGGGAGTGGAGCCGTCAGAGAAGTCCTATACTTCCCGAAGCAACCTAGAAGAAGTCTTCTAGAATCCTGAGACCCAGCTGCTGAGTCCCCAACGAGCGCTGAAATCCTATTCTATAGAATTGCAGAATCTGACTATTGAACCACTACTGTAGACTGAGAAGGAACCGCATCATCATAAAGCATATCATGGAACCCTATATGGGAGTTTCCGACAATTAGGGTACCTTATTTTGGGGTCCTTATAATAGGCATCCTACCATTTAGGGTACTATATTAGGGTCCGCTATTTTCGGAAACTCCCATATAAGAACCGTGTCAACACCCGACTACTTGGTGTGCACCGACTCACGAGGCCAAGCTATCGCAGCTCAACGATTGGTTCTCCCCGGAGAGGACGGATTTTCGGTGAACTTTGCAGATAGGACTGGCATAGGGCTTCTATAGGGGTTATAGTCTTGTTTTTCCACGGTGTCGCTTTATAGGTGTCTGTTGGCTTTAGCTCAACGAAGATACATGGTGTTTATCCCTACATAGCAAAGTCACATTATCATCCTGTATACATATCCGGTGTACCCACAAACCCCAGGCTAATCATTGAAGCCCCCATAATTGCGGTACGAGGGGTGTCGGCCTTTTTGAGACGGGATTGCTTTGTTGGCAGATTAAGGTCTATAAGCTGCGTTTTGGGGAGGTCAGGCGTTTTTGGTTTATAGATGCGGTTTAGGGTTTGAGGATTCGGGTGCTTTCGTTCTGGGCTTTCGTGATGGACCATCCTACTGCGGTATGTCCCATCTTTCTGCTCTTCAGCGCGAATCACCTGCTGCCATTCAGCTTGTTTGGGTCTTGCTTGGTGTAGCTTTGAAGCCCGTAAGCATGGATCTTGATCTTACCGAGCCCGCCTTCTCAACGCATCCCAGGTCTAAGCACAGACCCTTAAAGCCCCTAGACCCCTAAAGCCTCTAAAGCCCCTAAGCCCCCGAAAGCCCCTAAACTTGCAACAACAAACCGGGAGCCAAAGATGCCCCAAGCCAGGGTTGAGCAGCGCGAGTTGCAAAAGATCCGCCGTGCCGTGGCTGGAAGCCAGTCACCTCTTCACTGCGATTGAAGAGCTAGTACATATGGCAGTCTCCGAAAATAGGGGACCCCAATATAGTACCCTAAATAGTAGGATCCTTATTATAAGGACACCAAAATAGGGTTCCCAATTTCGGAAACTTTCATATAGGCTTATAAGGGTATATAATCCTTTCCTAAGCTTAGCCCCTCAGCAGGCGAACCCTAAACCTTGAACCCAAGGTGTTGGGGGTTCCAATCTCAAGAAGCTCGAGAGCTGGAGTGCAGAGCCTTCCCTTCCTTTAAGGTTCAGGGTTCAGGGTCAGAGTCCAGTGCATTCCGGTGTTCGGGAAGAACCGGAACCAAAGCCTACAAGCCAAACTAAACAAGAGCATTTACAAGCCTGCCACAGCCCCATTCCAAGATCAAAGACACACCGCACAACTCTCTCAATACCCCTAAGAAACGACGGCCGAAGCATGCAACCCCAAACCCCTAAGCCTCCAGCTTTTCTTTAACATCTATCTATTTGTCATTTACACTACATGACAGCTAGATGAGAAGTTTGAACTAGAATTACATGGGCAGCTGTCTAAGTTAGGGCCCCTTTTCACTTTTCAGGGCCCCCAAGATAGGACGGCACCCTTAAAAGGACCCTAAAAGGGACCCTAACTTAGAGAACTACCCAGCATATCGTTCTTGTATCCTTCTAAATACAGAAATCTAAACCCTAAACCTTGTACCCCTAAGTACACTAAGCCCAAAACCCAAAACCATAAACCCAAAACCCTAAACCCCTAAGTACACCAAGGCCTAAACCCCAAACCCTAAACCCCCAAGCCCTAAAGTTGCCCAGGCCAGCCAATCGAGTCTCCAAAGACAGCGCGGCTCCTTTCTGCCAAGTCCGTGCCAGACCTCCGGCGCAGCCTCACAAGGCGCAGAGTGTGGAGCTTGCCCCGGAAAGTGGAGGTTTATTATGGTTTAGGGTTTAGGGTTTATGGTTTAGGGTTTAGGGTTTATGGTTTAGGGGAACACGAAGACGAAGGCCTTAGGAAAAGGAGCCAAACAGCCCTACTTGTGCAAGAACACAGGGGGCTGTCGGGGGGGGGGAGAATGAAGCCCAAAGCCAAGCTCGAAGCCTTGAGGCCCAATAGGAGTTTCCGAAAATTAGGGGTAGTCCTTATAATAGGGATCCTACTATTCAGGGTATCATATTAGGGTCCCCTAGTTTCGGAAGCTCCCAATAGTAGGCTCCAGTGAGCCCTGTTCCGACCCGGCAGGTCAGAGTTTCACTGGAGCTTTCACTAATAAATAGAGCATGTACAGTGGACTCGGGTGTCAGACTTCGGGTTTTAGGAGTCCACGGGTGTCAAGGGTTCAGACTTTCCTGCAGGGAAAGCCCAAGCCCTCAAGGCCAGATCCCAGAAACCGAAGTTTCTGGAGCTTTCTTTGCCCTCCCTAAGCCTTAAACTCCCTAAACCCTAAACGCTAATGAACCCTACCCGCATGAAAGACTTGGCAAGCCTCCAACGTTTTGCCACGAACTCCCGAAAGCCTTGAATGGCCACCGTCCTACACACACGGATACTTGCAGGATGGGTACGACCAATCGGTGGACAGGCCGTCCTTCGAAGAAGCTCCGGTAGGATCCCGCCTTCTTCCAGGGTTGGCAGTTTGTCATGTGTTCTTCTCGATCGGCGTGCTGTATAGGTGTCCTTTATGCTCTGGAACATAGTCTAAGTTACCAGTTACAATAAACAGGCACACAGTCAACAGTTTGCTTTCCTTATTCGCGCAACGGCGACGAAGTTCCAGGATCAAGGGTCCGGTCTCAGGGAGCCCTCTATGGTGCAAGGGATGCGCCTGAATAAGTGGCTTTTGGATGAGGGAGGGGAGCATGGCACTAGGCCGCCAGGGGGCAAGGATCATGAGAAGCACCCAAAAACCTTTCCAACCTGAAAACTATCATGGTTCACATACAGACCTGAGTGAGCAGTAGGCAGCCAGACAGCAGAGTTCTGATGTGGATCTGGGTTCGTTGTCAGCCGACCAGCTGCAGACTCCAGACCGACAAGAGCTCCTTCAGGCCTTAAAGCCTTAAAGGGAACTCCAGAAAGTTGGAATATGGTTTCAGGGTAGGATACCTTGTAATTTACCATAAAGGGTTTAGGATAATCATATTCCAACTTTCTGGCTTTTACTTTAAACACAACCGTACACTCACACCCGAACACGTCCGGAGTGTTCCTCGTCCCTACTGTACATTCCCAAGCACCCCGTCCCTAAACGCGAAGTTCATTTACACAAGCATTCAGCTGCTGCCCAGCCCTCTCTGGCGCCAAAGATCGATCTCGGGCAACGGCCGCCATGGCTCAGGCGGGTTTGGGCGGGGACTTAGTACATGTGATTAAAGGCAGCTGGGGTAACTTCTTATATTAGTTGTGTATACTCATAACGAAAGTTAAGATACCTCTAACCCTACTCGCCGAGTCCATTGATTCTGCAAGGAGGGTTCCGGGGATGGGGGTTCACGCGCTTCAGGGTTTGGGCTCTTGGGTACGGGGACGAGTGCTTCATGATGTTCCTTTCAACTCTCCTAGTCCGACTTAGCTGTTGAAGGCACGTGCTACTTGTAGCAACAAGGGACAAGTTATTGTCGTCTTGGTGCAGTGTTTGTGTCGTGTGAGCCACCCAGCTCCAAGCTGCTTCTGTTCTGCTGCAGCCTGGGGTAGGAGATGTCGCCTCTACTGCATTGCATAGACTCGTCGTGCTCTAATATCTATCAGTCCTCGCCATTTGCTGCAGGCTTCGCCCTGTCGCCCTTGGGTAGGATCGCTAAGAGCGTCCTTTTTCTGTGTCCCACGGAACGAAGCCCTTCGTATGTGCCCTGCTGAAACGGCTGCGTGGATGCTCGGGGCATGACCCTCCGGACAGTTTCCTTGCAGCTATCCACGTAAGAAGATGTTTGTGATACAGAAAACTCTCAAACAGATGTCAGAGCCAACACTGTAGATTGCGATTCTAGGGTTCCGTCAGTCCACCACAGCGCTGTGAGAAACTACACGACAGACATCGTCAAGAAGTAGCACATAAAGCTCGAAACCCTAAGCGCGGGAGTAATACGGTTGATGATATAAATCCTGCATGACCCATAATAAGGAATATACCATATCCCCATACTTTGGGGTCCTTAAGGTAATGCAGGATTTATACCATCAACAGTATAACCAACAATCCTACAAGCGTGATTCCCGTGAACCAGATGCGGGAGCTGATCTACAGCTCCGACCCGATACCAGATCTCGTGCGGACCCTACATCTCTGATCCGGCAGGGGGGGGGGGGGGGTTGCAAAGCCGGAGGATGAAAGGTTTAGGGTACATGGGTGGTTGTCAAAATCATGGTCCGTTTTTGGGGTACCTTAGAAATTAGGTGCCGTATTATAATAAGGACCCCAAAGCAAGGCCTACTATTGACAACCACCCACATGGGGTCTAGGGTTTTGTATGCAAGTAGGTCCTACGAGCTCCGAAGCCACATCGACGGTAAGCAGCACGCACCTGGTTGAACTCTGTTCTTATACCTCGTTCTGGTTGGGTCGACCCCTCAAGATTTGTCGTTCTCTTTGTTTTTCTCTGGGCTGGGGGCTTGCGGGTTAACGAGTCCATGGCCCTGACGATGATGACGATAATCATGGTGCTGATGATGGTGGTGTGATCATGATCATGATGCTCATGATGGTGATAAAGCTTGAAGCAAAATGCTAGCCCTACACTGCCCTGCAGGCCATGCAGCTTCTGCTAGCATTTCAAGCTCCAACCCTGCGGGGCAGTTACCACTTATACTTTATACAACTGTTTAGCCCAATGCCCCATGGGGTAGTCGCGGCTTGGAACCCCAAAACTTTGAGCCAAGAGGCGTCAACCCCAAGATTCTCAAAAGCTCTTAAACTAAGCCTCCCAAATCCTAAAGAACTGAAGCACTACGCCCTAAGCCCCAAACGCAACACGAAGCCAAGCAGAACTGCAACCCAAAGGCACCCCCAAACAGACCCCAGGCTTGCTACGACCTTGGCATCATGGAGGTGGAGGTGTCATCTTCTCGCGCGAAGGCGCCATGCTGGGGGGATACAGTTTAAGTTTCAACTAGCAGAGTTTAGGGTTTAGGCGGTTTAGGGTTTAGGGTTTAGGGTTAGGGATACAGGGTTTAGGTATAGGTCTTGGGGCTTAGTGCTTCCGGGACACTGAAACCCCATGCTTGGGGTCAAGCAGGGCCAGGGCGAGCGTAAACCTGCCCAGTCAAAGATCCCAAAGCCATGCTCCAATCATGACCCCCCCTATTGGCAGGTCGATCATTGCCTGAGGGCTTCGAACACGATCGCAGCCGGTTTCAAGATCCAAAGTCCGGACTAGGGCGTTTTAGGGCTGAAGGTTTCTAGGGTTAAGGCCTAAGGGTTTCTTTGAGGGCTGCTTTAGGCGTTAGACCCTTTCGGGTCGGAGGGTCAGAGGTTTAGTAGTGCAGGGAATTGGTGTTTCAAGCTTTACTTATGAGGATTGACGGCGTGGGCTTCGTGTTGCGCAATGGCGTTTAAGGTTCGTGGGGTCAAGGGTTTAGGGACTAAGGCTTGAGCGCTTCATGAATTTGGGCTTTAGAGTATGAGGCTCATTGGGTTATGTAAGGGTTTAGGGGTGAAAGGGCATCAGGGTGTAAAGCTTATGGGGTTAACGGCTAAGGGTTCAGGGAGTGGCCACTCGGGTTTCAGAGCTAGCCGATCCCCTTGAGTTTGCAAGCCGAAGCTGAGGAAACCCAATTCCAGCAGCCCCAAGACCTTAGCCCGAAAATTTTTCTTGGATGGGGCAGCAGAGAGTTGGCTTTAGCACTCAAAGTCCACATGCCTCGAGAATCTTGGCCCGGAGCGCCCTTTACTACCGGGCGGATCGCAGAGGGCCCTAAACGCTAAACCCTACCTTAACCCTGAATAACCTACCTTTTTAGGGTTCCTTATTATGATTTCCTTATAAATAAGTCCTTAAAAAGGATAAGTCCTTAAAAAGGTAGGTCCTTCAGGGCTAAGGTAAACATTGTTTTCAATCCAGCAGCCACGCCGCCCTGCGAAGCAGACGGAGGCTGTCTCAGGCTCTTAAGCCACTCCAGCCACGGTCACTGCATCCCAAGCAAAAGCCCCAAGGACATCCCACGATTTCGTTTTTTCAATTCCGAGCCCAGTCGAGAGGAATAGTAGCCAGCGCAATCGTCACGAACTGAGATTTGCAACTCCGGTCACGGAAACCTTGTGGGCCCTATTGCTTGTTGGCTGTCTGCATGTCATGAAGTCGTTTGGGGTTTCTTCTCCGTTGACGGTTTGCGGTATTCCGATTGGGTACTTTGTCAATGAAGCACATGGGCGCTATACCGACTGAAAGCCCACGGTAGGCTTTGCGAGAATGTACTGTTCAAGGTTCCCCGGACGTGCAGTCCACGCTGGATCCTGCATCCATACGTTCAATGCATGTCATGTTTTCTTCGATGATCCGAAGCAGCACTGCATGCTTAAACCGCCTTCGGGCACTGCACGGACCGTGGCCGGATCGTTTGCTCTGGAGCATCGGGCCTCGTAATTAACTTGTACTTCGTATCCGGCTGGGTCTGGTACAGCAAACAGTACTTGAAGTTACCATGCGCTTGCATGGGTCTTTGTACGGTGCATGTCTGTTCAGGCAAGGAAATCATCAGACCTCACGGTGTACGGCTGCGGGTTCAAAAGCAAATCAAGGTCGAAGTGGCAAGAGTCCCGTCGCAGCTGGAGAACGGCAAAGCCGTGCCAGTCAGAATGACAGTTCGACACGATGTTTCATAGATGGAGAGCTCATATAAGCAAACAGATCCGATCAGTTTTCTTTTGCTCTGCGATCACAAGCTTGGAGCCTTCACGATCTTCGCCCTTTTGATGGTCTGTACTACCCTCAATGTTTGCGGTTTGCGACTGTAGGATTCAGTGTTTAGGGTTCCGGGCTTAGGCTAATTAGACGTGTGCAACAGGGAACTTGTGTTTTTCGCAGTACCTTTCGCGGCAGAGTTTCTACATAACCAGCAGCCATGGGATTTGGGGTTTTCTTGCAGCTTCGGGTGCAGCTGGGCTGTTGGGTGTGGGAAGTGCTGCCCTGAATCTTGGCATACCTGAAGTGCCAAGCCCCAAACCCCTAAACCCCTAAACCCTAAACCCGAATCCCTAAACCCTAAACCCTAAACCCTAAACCCTAACCGGAACCCTGAACCTTCCTGAAGCCCTGGGCCCCACACCCGAAATCCTCCGGACTCCCTAAACCTGGAACCCAAAACCCTCCTTAAACCCTCAGCCCCAAACCCCACACCCCAACACTTCAGGTTGTAGGGTTTCCCGGGACCCCAGACGACAGACCTTTTTAAGGACATATATGTGAAAATAATAGTAAGGAGCCCTAAAAAGGTAGGTTCTTTAGGGTCTAGGCAGGGTTTACCCGGGTTCATCTCTCTGGCGGCCGTGGATCTGGCTCGAAGGGACGCAGCCTCTCGGCCAACTTCTTGAGATTCCCCAAAGACAAGCGTGCAAAGCATGGCGGAGGGCGAGGAGTGCCTGTTTCGGGTTTCCGGTTTGGGGGTTTAGGGTTTAGGATTAATAGGAGAGCCTTAGCAACAATCGGTATGGTTTTTTAGGTTTAGGGTGCATCACGTGTTTGGTGGATACTATAGCAAACTGTGCAACTGGTATTTGAAAATCTGGCTCTGGTTCAGGTGTCTAGGTTTTAGAGCAGCTGGGGAAGTAGCATTATAGATGGGTTCCGGCTGCGTGGCTTTGCTAAAATAGACCCTCTGTTAAATACGGTGGATCTTTGCTAGCTGAAGAACTTCTGGGGCTCGTCTGCCGTGTAATGGATCAACTTGGAACTGATGATGTTCTACGAGTAAGTGAGGCCCAGTCCGGCCCCCTCCCGGCCGAAGTGCGAGTGAGGATTCCCCATGCACGCACAATTGCATACATGCATACATACATGCATAGGTACATCCATGCATAGAACACATTGCATTACATTGCATACACTACAGTACATGCGGGTGGTTGTCAAAAGTATGGTCTTATTAGAATACGGTACGCAATAATATTTAGGGTACCCAAAAAGGGACCATAATTTTGACAACCACCCATACATCACATATATACATACCTGCATACATGCGTCCGGAGAAGAAATCGCTCGACTGGGCCTGGTCATGCTGAATTCTGGAAACATCCTTCTGTGATACTTAACCATTACGAACACTCATGGATTTACGGCAGAATACGTTCGGCTCTGAAAGTCTCTGACTTGGGGTGCCTGCCGCCTTTAAACCTTGAAGCCTGGAGCACTCGTACAAGAAAGCTTTTTTGTTTTATAAAACTCAGCAGAAGCCTTTATAATAAATCCGCCAAGTGAGACGTGTAACTAAGCCGAAGTTTCTGCAGACCATGGGCTACGACAATCTTTGGTAGCTTTTGGCAAAGTCTGGCAATGGAGGAGGGCCTTACAGCTGTTATCGAAAATGCCGGCATCAACTCTTCACTGCGGTGCGAAGCAAAACCACCCAAATCTCACAAAATCCTTCAATTCAGGAGTTATACCGTAAATTTCTATACAGAACATTCAGCCAATGCCCCGGAACCACAGGGTGCAGGGTGTAGGGCTAGGCCCCGGATCCTTAAACCTAAAGCCCTTCAGGGCTTGGGGCTGGGGTTTAGGGCTTTCGGTTTTTGGTTTTGGGTATTGGTTCAAGGTTGTTTAAGGATTTGGTCTAGGGTCTATGTTAAAACCCTTCAAAGAATTTACGAAGCACGATAGACAATTTGTGGAGGCACAAAAGAAGCTGCTCAGGATGGGACTGCACATCCCAGATAAACCCCGCCCCTCGCCCCAAAACTCAACCACACGGTTTAGGGCGTTTAGGGCTTTTCCAAGCATGCTTTTGGGCCGCATCGTGCACAGGAAGCTGGCCCCTTGCCTGCCTGCCCAGACGGCCACAGCTTGGAACCCGACGAGCGACCTGACCACTTCTGCGACAGCTGCGACAAGCATGGCACGCATTACAGCTGCCCCAAAGACTGTGACTATGACCTGTGCAAGTACTGCTTTGCACACCTTCAGCAGCACCCTCCGCCTGAACAACGGGCGCGCCTGAAGAGGGAGGATGCAGAACTGTCTGCATACTTCGGTGGCCCTTACTTCGAGGGTGCTGTCTTGCAAAGCAAGCAGTACGAGGCAAGCAAGGTGCACAACGTGTACAGTTTCAGATACAATGCTCCAGACGGCTACGTGCACGTCTGGAGGCATGTATTCGACCTGCGCGAGTTGAACTCGGCTAGCAGAAGCAAACAGGAAGATGCCGTTGTTTTGTATCATTACACCAATGAACTGACCTTCTTAAATGTGGGCGACATGCAGCTTACTGCTGCCAAACTCCTCGCTTCCCTGGTGGACAGTCGCGCTCATTTTGGAAAAGGGATCTATGTGACACAGCATGAGCCGGCTGTATGGGGCAGACGCATGAGGGTTCTGCTGAACAACTACAGCAATGGAAGCCCCCTGCGCGCTGATCTTGAAGATGCTGACAGTCAGGAAGTGCTGCGAACTTGGAGCGGCCGATCCGGCCACTGCATCCCCCTGGTGGTGCCGGCTGGGCTGGCTTACAACATTTTCGAGCGGCAGACGCCCGACATGCAAGAAAAGCGCTTGGAATGCGATGGCGGACGGCCGATTGCCCTTGGGGAAGACTACAAGGGCCGAGCCGTGGATCGCAACCGAGATGTGTGGGTGATCCGTATCACTGATCAAACTGGTCAGATTCTGAATGCTCTTCATGATGCAGAGGCCTTTGTCAGTCTTCTGCGAACGCGCCTTGAGAAATTGCGCCTTCAAAGCAATGGTGAGGGCATCGCAACGTGCATTATGGAGCTGGCGCAGCGGTTGGCTGCGCGAGGTCAGCATGAAGAGTCCGAAGATTTGTACCGGGAGTGCCTTGAACTGCGTCGTAAGCAGTTTGGCGACATGAATCCAAACACGCTTACAAGCATGAACAACTTGGCTGAGCTTTTGAAAGCCCAAGGGAAGTTTGAAGAGGCCGAGTCCTTGCATCGAGAGTCACTCGCTGGATGGCGCACTCATGGCAATGCTCCCAACACCTTGGCAAGCATCGGCAACCTCGCTGAGCTTCTGAGGGTACAAGGGAGGCACGAGGAGGCAGAGCCCTTGCAGCGAGAAGCGTTAATTGGAAGTCGAAAGCAGTTTGGTCAGATGCATCCGAACACACTCAGAAACATGCACAAAATGGCCATGTTGTCGAAAGTGCAAGGGAATCTTCAAGAGGCAGAATCTTTGTTTCGGGAGGCAGAACACGGATGTCGTTTGCAATTCGGTCCTGTTCATCCGGAAACGCTCGCTTGCATCAGTAACTTGGCTGAGCTGCTGCGCACACAGGATAGGCTGGAAGAGTCCGAGCCTCTGCAACGAGTAGCCCTGGATGGAAGTCGCAAGCAGCTTGGCGATACCCATCCAAATACTTTGAGAAGCGTAAACAATCTGGCCATGCTGCTGAAGGCCCAAGGGCGTTGTGATGAGGCAGAGACTTTATTTCGAGAAACTCTGAAGGGACGTCGAGCTCAGATGTCTGACCATCCAGACACCCTGGCAACGATGGAGAACTTGGCTGAGCTCTTACGTGGGCAAGGCAGGCTTGAAGAGGCCGAACCTTTGTTTCGAGAGGCCCTGGGTGGTTGTCGCACCCAGTTCGATGCGGCACACCCACAGAGAGTCACTACTACCAAACACTTAGCTATGCTGCTCGAAGCACGTGGAATGTCTGAGGAGGCTGTGACTTTGCTGCGAGAGGTTGTGGACACTTGGCCAGAAGAGGTTGGCTATGCTGAGCAACTAGGCAGCATCTGCATGGCTTTATTCGCAGCCTTTGACTTTTTCCCCGTGCTTTCGTGTTCTGTCAAATCTTCGCCCAACCCAATCAGAAAAGAGGTAAACATATGTCACTGTCGCCCTTGCTGTTTCATGTTTGCTGGGCCACCCAGGCAAAGTGAAGTGGTCCCATCGTCGCTGTCCCAGCTATTGCTCTGACGGCGTGGACTGGATTCAGCTTTGAAACCTTTGGCAGTCCGTTGAAAAGGTTCGAGATGTGCGTCGATTTTCAGTGCTGCACCGTTTGCATCCTTTTGCTGTCCTTATAATCCGTGCACCCATTGTTAATCATAGCTTTTTCGAACCGCAAGGGTTTGCTTCATGTGTCCGGCAAATATCAGCATGAAAGCAGGAGCAGAGAAGCATGCCACCAAAGAACAGGCCAGAATAGGCCAGCAGATAGGGTCATGCCAGCACAGGCCAGACTGCAGGGGCTTAGAGAAGCCCAGCATTGGTGGCTCAGAGCTCAGTCGCGGTTCGACGATCATGGAAGGACAACGTAGACGTAGGTGGTCTCAGCTTTGGCCGTGAGCAGCGCAAACGATGGAGAGTAGTCTCCGAAGAGTGAGGCTTCCAACTTGGGCGACATCACCCCTTCTGATATATTCTGATCCTCGGTGCTTCTGCTGCTGTCCTTGATGTTGTCGTCCTGGTCGTCGACGTGCTTGATGTGTGGTTGTCATTACTTTGTCGTTGTCGTTGAGATTGTCGTTGTTGTTGTTGGTGGTGGTGGTGGCGGTGGTGGCAGCCGCGGTGGTGGTGGGGTCAGCGGCGGCGGCTGCGGGGGTGTTGACTTTGTTAACATGTGCTGTCCTTAAACACTAAGCCCCAAACCCCACACCCCAACACTTCAGGGTTTAGGGTTTACCCGGGTTCATCTCTCTGGCGGCCGTGGATCTGGCTCGAAGGGACGCAGCCTCTCGGCCAACTTCTTGAGATTCCTCGAAGACAAGCGTGCAAAGCATGGCGGAGGGCGAGGAGTGCCTGTTTCGGGTTTCCGGTTTGGGGTTTAGGGTTTAGGATTAATAGGAGAGCCTTAGCAACAATCGGCATGGTTTTTTTGGGGTTCAGGGTATAGTATACGAATCACGTTTTGGTGGATACTATAGCTCACGGTTCAATTGTTGTTTGAAAATGTGGCTCTGGTTCTAGGGTCTAGATTTTCGAGCAGCTGCGGAGGTAGGGTTTGTTGGGTTGCAGCTGCTGGGCTTTAAGCTTTCCTAATCTAGACCTTCTCTGATATCCAGTGGATCTTTGCTAACTGAAGAACTTCTGGGGCTTGTCTGCTGTGTAGTGGATCAACTTGGATCTGATGATCTTCTGGTTGTGTGAAGAGGAAAGGAGTAGCTTTGTGAGGCCCAGTCTGGCCCGAAGCTTATTCGTAGGGAATGGAAGAATGGCAGCAATAGTAGGTATATGGTAGGTATATGGTTGTTTTATATATATATATATATATATATATATGGTAGTTATATGGCAGTAATAGTAGTTATAGTTGTACCCCATTCCTCCATTCCCTACTAGCCAAAGGTAAGGAAGTGCCCGAAGTGAGGATGCCCCCAAGAAGCGCACCTTCAAGAAGTACTCCTACCGCCGATGCCTGAGGAGTTTTCGGCCGGGCTGTCTGTCGTTGTTGTTAACACCAACAGAGCGATCCCCGCGGAAGTTTCGGCGAGTTTTGTTATCGCTTCTTGTAAGGAGCTGTTGTTGTTCAACATTCATGTCTGGTCAGCGATTAGATTTCGGGGAGGTCGTTTCCCACCTCGTGGAGCAAGGGATGTTTTTTTCAATGAGCGTTCCTGGTCTGTTTCTTTTGCAGCAATGTCGGCTTTGCTGCTTCAGTGCAACTTCTGCAGCACCAAGTTTTGCCGGCCTCCTGTTGAAGTCGATTCGCTGACTGCTAGCTTCTTTGAACCGGAGCTGAGCCTCCCAGCTACATCGGTTGGGTTGCAGGGGGTTGTCGAGTTCAGGATCGATTGAATTTGGGGCCGTTGAAAGTGCTGCTAGGAAGAGGAAGAGCCTCGGATGTCAAAAGCGCTTCCGACCTCAGAGCTCTAAACCCTCTCGCCTAGAGACCCTATAGCCCTCAACACTGTAAGCCTTAAGCCCTAAATCCTCAACCCCCAAGCTCACCGCTTCAACCCAACACTACGCAAGTCCTGCCCAAGGGGGCATCGACCTGGACAAGCTGCTGGACATGAGCAACCAGGATCCTTGCTGGAGCTTTCAGAAGCCCACGATTTAGGGTGTTTGGTTCAGGGTTCAGGGTGTAGGGTTTAGGGTGCCCAACATCCGGAATAGGGTGGAGGGTGGGGAAGAGGCGGTGACTCGTTTGTCAGGTTGACAGGCTTCTTCCGCGCCGCCAGACCAAAGCTGTTGTTGTGACCTGATTCTTATTCTTTGCGGCTCGAAGCATTCCGACAAGCGACTTGTGTGCCGATGTTTTGAAAGAGTCGTACATATCACAGTCGCAAGCTGCTTACGCTGATGTCAGTGGATACGGAACTTCAGATCAGTGTCGATGATGATTGGGTTCCTGACGAACGTGTGGTTCAGCATGACGACAGGGGCCATGAAGACAAGGACACTTCGCAAGCAGATGGGTCGGATGCAGATTTTGGGCAGATCGAGATGATGCAGGATGCCGTGGCTGACTTCATTAGCCAACTCAAGCTCACAAGTTCCGACATGTTGCGGACGACGGCGGCACATCGACCACTGTGGCGCTTTGGGCGGCCGCTACGCGATGGGCGATATTCGCGGCAGCTGTACGGATGGAGCGGTGTGACAGGGCGGGTCGCGCAGTTTTGGAGCCACTCTTGGCATGGATCGGTTGTGGCGAAAGTACTGTTGCTGCTGGTCATGTACAATGGCTTGCCGGCTGTTTTGGTCGGGAGCACATCTGTGGCAATCACATTGCTACTGCAGCATGCATGTTTGCTTCCATGCAGCATCGAACGGAACGGACAATCAGCCATTGCCGTTGGTGTCGGTTTGCTGACCAGTTCTTTGACCTTCGCCCTTTGGCGGTCCGGACATCGGGTCTTCTTGGACAGGATCTGCATCCACCAGACAGATGAGAAGTTGAAAATGATGGGTCTGCTGAATGTCGGGGCAGTGTTGAAGAATTCAGATTCCCTGGTCGTTTGCTTAGATGATACCTATATCCGGAGGCTCTGGTGCATGCTAGAAACTGGGCTTTGGAGTACCATACTTTAATACGTTTTTCATAATAATTATGAAATAAACATGTATACGTTTTTCTCCCTGGTTGCTGAAAAGCCCAGGAAGTCTCTGCATTTCTGAAAAGTAATGGCCAGGATGGGATCAACATCAAACCCACCAGCTGGGGTGTGAGTATCGTTATCCTATTCTTGTCAGGAAGCGGCATCATGCTCGGTGCATCGGTCGTGGGTGCGATTCTCAAGCAGTCGGCTGGCGTGACCACTATTCTGGGTGATGGACAGCGGATGGGCTTCTTGCTTTGGGCGATACTCGGCAGCACATTCGTGCCTGGTTCCTTGATCACCTTGTCGTTGGTAAGCCGGTCCTTGCGTGCGCACTTCCGAGCGGTCGATCGCATTGTCAAACAGCTGGAAACGTTCTCCATCAAGGACGACACCGTCTCCCATTGCTGCACTGTGAACCACCTCGACCGCCAAACCGGCAAGAAGATTCCATGTGATCGCATGATTCTTGAAAAATGCCCTGGTGTTGTGGTTCGGCTCGGTGCAAGCGTTCAACGAATTCATTCAGAACGAGCTGTCAGAGGTTTTCAAGAAGCTCACAGCCAGCACAGTGCCCTACTCTTGGATTGTGGCTGCCGGCAGCCCTCTCCTTTGGTTTCATGCCGGGACTGCAGCTTATCATCTGCGGACAGAGAATTACGAGGCCGCAGCGAGGCTTGTATTCTACGTTCCATCCTGGTGGCTGGCGATTGGCCCAACATACCTCCAACTTTTTGTGTGTCTCCTTCGCCGCGTTCGTCGACAGCGCCAAAGTGCTTGCCAGGAGGTGCTGATCAATCTCGGATGCTCCATGTACGCCGCGTTCATTTACTTCGCCGTTGCTTCGTTTGAAGGTTTCTGGTATACCAGGTTTGGAACGGATGTGCCCTCGATGGCAGCATTTTCGGTGGTTGTGATGACGATCTGCGCTCTTATCCGGTCTGCATGCTGCATGCCATGCAGGCCTAAGCGCGGCGCAACGGAACATGGTCGATGATGTGATGCAGGCCACCCGTCGTGACAGTTGTGTTCTTCAGGTGAGCGCACTGCTAATCATAGACCCATGGATGTACAGCTTCAGGTTCAATCGCAGGCCATCGAGAGAATACCCGGCATGCACGCATCTTCCAGCACCGGGTAGATGGTTTGTAATTAAATGAACAGTTGACAAGCCTACGAGACCGAGTGAACGGGCATAATGATGCTCAAGTTCAAACAACGTTTCACCCAGCCCAAAGTTGTAAATTTTGGGCAATAGGCCGAATGGTCGATGATTGATGTTTTGGCTTTCGGCTTCAAGGTGAGCCGTGCAGGATTACCACAACATCCCGAAGTTCAGCAGCCCCTTCGATTTGCATTGCGATGTACTTCCGGCCGCACGCATGGCAAGTCAGAGAGAAAGTTCATGCAAGCAGCTGCATTGCAACGAACCTGCAGATTTCCGGAAGCCGAAATCTCAACAGCGAAGGCCCAGCCTCAAACTGCTCTCAAAGAGGACCTCATGGAGCTTTTCTGCGCCCGGCAGCGACGAAAGTTCTCTCGCGGAATCAAGCGCAAGTGCGGTGCCTCAGTGGGTTGCGCTTGGCTTCTTCAGTGGCCAAGAAAGAGCTGCCCTTTTTCGAGTGCTGTGATCCAAGCCTGGAATTCTTGCAGTCTCAAGACACTTGCCCTCGAATTCAAACGGTGCACGCCCCACAGAATGCTGAATCAAGGCCCAAATATAGTGGCCGTTATACTAGTTTTCACTGAAAATATGGAGCCCACAAAACCTTATAAGCACGATGCTGGAGGAGCGAGACATCATTGCTGATGCCGCTTTTTGCGTGGGTCTCTGTTGTAGAACATTGTGTGGATTCATTATTTAACTAACTATAAAAGGCGAAGTTCAGCTGCTGGAGACCTCAAGCTTTGATCCAAAGCTGCCCGTCCAGGCATTGCAGTAGTATGGCCACTGCAGGACTAGCTGTGCGCTTGAAGCTTTGAGTGCCTCCAAGGATGACAGGACGAGTACAGACAGCATAGCCGGTGTAACAAGAAGAAGCCCCAAAGCCTGAAATAGGTGGTTGTCAAAAGTTATTATCCTTTTCTGGGTCCCTATTATAGTACGGCACCTGTTATGTAGGGTAGCCAACGAGGGACCATAATTTTGACAACTACCCAAATCGTAAACCCTGAATCGAAGCTTAAACCCTACACCCTAAACCTTGAACCTACCCTATGCTGCAACAAGGCCACATACGGTTGATGATAATAAATCCTGCATTACATTAAGGACCCTAAACTGTGGCAATAATGGTACATTCCTTATTATGGGTAATGCAGGATTTATACCAGCAACAGTTGGGGCCTCGACACTCGGGTCGGAATAAGCACTGATAGTATCCCGCCGCACAGTTCCTATTATAGTGATCGTATGATACCCCCGAGAACCCAGTTCTACTTTATTAAGGCCCTGAGAATATAGAGGCCTATGTGCTTACCAACACTGTTTGGGTGGTTCCTGATAATGGCTATAGCCTACTCTAAGTATTAAGGCCCCTATATCAGGAGTTTTGGGTGTTTGGGTTGATGTCTCCCAAAACCCATTACTACGTTCTTAAAACCCTGAACCCTGGCCCCCAAACCCTGACACTTCTCCTTAAACCCTAAACCTAAACCCCTATACCCTGACCTTTAAACCCTAAACCCCGAACCCTGAAACTTCTCTTAGCCCGAAACCTGGTCCGAGGCCGATCACTGTGCTGAAGAAACTCCGAAAGGCAACCGGTGTGCCACAGAGCGTTACAAAAGGGGCCTAAATCATTTTGGGGGCTCCTCGTTAGAATATAGTATAGTGGGTCCGAAAACCTAAGCATAAAGGCCCCTGAAATAGGGAGTTTGGGGCTTTGGTGGTTTTGGGGCTAGGGGTTTTAAGGTTTTGGGTTCAGGGGCTTGGGGGGTTTGGTGGTGTTGGGTGGTGTACGGGCTTGCGCGCTCAGGGTGTTGGTTTTGGTCTGGCAGCTGGCTGGCTAGCATTTTAGATACCTTCACAGCACCCTGTGGTAGCACTTAGGGGCTCCGGGAAGTTTAGACTGAAGCTTAATGGCTTCTTTCTACTTCTGGGACCTCCAGGCGGCGAGCAACAACTGATTGAACGTTCGACCAACTGCCTGAAGCCAACAACCCTAAATCTTAAATCTTAAACCCATTAGACCCTGAACCCTAAAACCCTAAACGCCCAAGCGGACGTCCAGGCCAAGCGCGAGACCGCCTATGGTGAGAAGCCCGAGGCAGGAGTTGCTTCTAAGTCAACCTTGAAGTCAGGAATCCCCCAAACGCTCTGCCCTCAACCCCGGCCCGCTTTTTCGAAACAAGCTTTAGGGTTTTCTGGGATGTCATATCCGGAGGCTGCGATCTGCAGGGAGTACTACTTTAGGGCGGAGGGAATCAGGGAGGGGTATTTGGCATTGGAGGTTTACGAACTGCGAGATGGCGTAGGGATCCTCGGGGTTCCCGGATTTTCGGGGTTTCAGGTCGGGAAGTTTGGTGCGAAGCCCACTTGTAAGTGAAGCATCAGCCTGTCTCTTTTTAGCCGTCAAATATCCTAAGGTCGTAAACGTAAACCCTTGACTAAAGCCTGGTTGCCTCTTTGAGGCCGTGAAGACCCATCTGCGGAACATGGTCATCGTGCATCCCGGCTGAAGGAACTCAGATGGCGGAAACGCCTCAGTGCTTTAGGGCGTTCCCGAGACTTCTAAGCCAGAGCTGGAATCTTTTAAAAGTAACATGAAGATCGAAGCTTTGGTGACCATCCCAGGCTTGGGGTTCTAGGGTTTTCGGGTTTAGGCTCTAGTGAAATCCCGATGTAAGGTTTGGGAACTCGTTTCTCTTGGCAAGATGCCCTCATTCTCAGGCCGCCCAGCTAAACCCCAAACCCTGAACCCTCAACCGCAAAACCTAAGCCCTGGTCTTACCGTTGGTTAGTAGGGAATGGAGGAATGGCTTACAATTATACCTACTATTACTACCATTCTTCCATTCCCTACTAACCAACGGTAAGTGTTTACTACATGTCTCCTTCTAGCATGCCACTGCCCATTGCAGTGCATTCGCACAGCCATGAACTTGCAACCCGAATTTCACTAGCGCCAGACGGTCTGGAGCTTGCGGAAGAAGAAAACCCTGATCCCACATGTCGGCTCCATGCCCAAGCCCTATCCCTGGAAGCTTCATGTGGATAGGGATAGTTCTCTAAATTAGGGTCGCCTTTTTTTCAGAAGGGTGCCGTACTATTTGGTGGACTTCAAAAGAGATCCTAATTTAGAGGGCAACTACTTATGCAAGTCTCCCGCGCAAGAAAGGCCGGAGATGATCGGAGCCTTGGCAACGAGTGCAGGATTGGGCATGTCGAAGTTCTGGATCTAGGATTTAGTTATTTTGTGGTGGGGAGATTCGGGATTGACGGATGGAGCGTGTAGAGATGTGGATCTAGGCCTTAAGGAACTCGGGATTAATGTGCGGGGGCTTGAAGATTTTGTGGTTTCAGGAGTTGACTTCAGTTTTGTGTGCCTTGGACATGGTGGTTAAGCCGTGCGACTTAATAGCAGGGCGAGAGGATCTACGTGAGATTTGTGATCCAGGGGTTTTAAGTTTTAAGGGCCGACCAAGTAGAGGGCTGAAGGCAACGGAGAGATACCACTCTCCCCCCAACTCGAAGATGTGCCACAAGTTTCACGTGAACCCTTCAGCGTAGAAGAAGGTACCCTAGTAGTCTAAGTAGGGGTTTGTGGTAGTTGCTGTTTAGCTGCTGTGGGACTACAAAAGCATGTTGCTATCAGTTAAGATCTCCATGCTGGGAGGAACCCAAAACCTCATACCCTCACTGTGCCTTCAGTCTTCTGCAAGCCACAGAAACTCAAGGAACGCACAACAAAGGCTTGATAGTTGCATCGCTGACGGTCACCCGGAGTATACCATGCTTCAGAAGGAGCGTTAGCCTATAGCCTCCGGATCAAGATTCATAAACAGTTGTACCTGAACACGGTACTAGGGAAACTGATTAAGAAACCTTGTCCTCTTAGTTAGGGTCCTTAATATGTATCTTACTGTTTTGGGGTTATAGGGCCAAGGCTTCTGCATCGGGTCGCTACAATACCCTGAACGCTACACATCAAGGCTTTTGGGGGTAAGGGTCACTGCAAAGATGGCCCAGTGCAGAGACATGAACCCAGGCTCCGTGGTCGGCGTCTACAACGGAAAGCAGCAGCTTGGACTTGATTCTTCAGGAATTCTTCAGGGTTCCTTTAAGGGCACCTTTCAGGGTTGATTTCAGGGTGATAGGTTATTACCATCGTTCCTTTTCGGCTTAGTTACTAGAACGGTTGCTTGAATGTGTCGTTCAGGCAGATGGATGCAGGCCTGAGGCTTTGGGGCCCCCAGACCAAGACTGCACGGCTTGAGGTTCAAACCTACACAGTTTTCGTTTTGCCAGCGTCAAGCTCTGAATGTTAGCCCATATGGGAGTTTCCGAAAAGAGGGAACCCCAATATAGTACCCTAAATAGTAGGATCCTTATTCTAAGGACACCCAAACAAGGCACCCCTAATTTTCGGAAACTCCCATACAGGCCCCCGGAGCGCTGAGCTCTGACGCCCTAAGCGTGCTGGATGGGGGTGGCTCGGGAGACTTAGGGCATCGGCTGCAGGGTTGCGGATCCACCCCCAAAAAACACTAGGATGCCCAGTAGTACCCTTATTCCCTTTTTGTAGTCCTAGGTTCCTTATAAAGTTACCCAATATCAAAAAGAGAGGCCTTTTTGTTCTTAGCTTACTGGGTATCCTAGAACATGAGGTTTTAGGGCCTTCGTGCTTTGGGTATTTATAGGGTTTGCCGGGTTTGGGGGGTTCAGGGGCGAGAAGCCCAGGTACATCAACGTTGAGATCAAGCCCGTCCCAGCCTCAGGGGTTTCAAAGGTTGTTCGATCACAAGAAAGGAGCATTGCGGCGCCTTTTTGATGTCTTCTGTGCCTAAACCCTAAACCCCTAAACCCCAAACCCCTAAATCCTAAACCACTAAACCGTAAGCTCCTAAACCCTAAACCCCTAAATCCTAAACCACTAAACCGTAAGCTCCTAAACCCTAAGCCCCTAAGCCCCTAAACTCCTAAACCCCCCGAAACTCGCCCACCACAAAATCGGGCCCTGAGCTTTAGCATGTCATACTTGTAGCCTGCAGCTCAAAGAGCTGAGCCCCAACATGGGGACCTTATTTATAATGATAATAATGGTGTTATTAATCATTATAATTTTAGATAATTATATTAATTATTATAAATTAAGTTCAAAAAAAGTCCATTTTCGGGGTTCCGATTATTAATTATAGTATGGTGGGCCCCTTATTGAGGCCCCTTGTAGTACCCAACTCATGTGAGATACCTTCACGATCATGATCAGAGCTTCTACTGATGGCGCCATGCGATTGTTGTTCTACGAGAGTTTCGCGGTCTATCCGGCCATGATTCTGAGAACGAACGCTTCACAGTCGCCGCCACCACCACGGCCAATCGACATCATCCCCGTCGTCACATGGAGCACCCACCATCGCCAGCGCCATGCGGCACCAGCAGTGCCAACACCATGGTCATGATCTTTGGAGGTCGTTCAGCGCTGGGCAGCTTCTTACAGGCCAACTATCCCCAAGCCCTGCATCTTGGACCCTCAGCCCTAATTACCCTAATCCCCACCCTCAACGCCCCCAAACTTCAACCCAAGTCCTCCACCCTACCCTAAACCCTCAACCCTAAACCCTGAACCTTAAACCCTAAACCCTCAACCCTGCGAAGGGCCTGAGGCCCCAGGCCCTAGCTTCGTCTTGCGTTCCACGATCGCCCAAGATCCTGAAGTTGGGTACTGCCCCCATACAGTAACAGTATGTAACAGTCTATAATAGGGCTACTATTCAGGTCCTAATATATCTTTTTCATGAATATTCTCCAACTGTTATTGAGTGGGGGCAGTACCCAGTCCTGAGGAGATGATCGGCCACTACCTCGGTGAGTTCTCCATCACCTACAAGCCGCCCGACAGCGATTTAGGGTTTTAGGGTTTAGGGTCTAGGGTTCAGGGTTTCTGGCTTTAAGGTAGTCTAGGGTTCAGAGTTTAGCCCTCGGATTTGGGGTTTTAAGGTCTGGGGTAGTTGGCTTTAAGGCTCAGTGGGGGCTTGCGGTAGTGATTATGGTTCTTCAGTCCCCAAACCCTGAACGATCCTGAACCTACGAAAAGGAAAGGGCTCGGTCTTGCCCTTCGAGGCCTTGTTCCTGAAGTGTGTTTCCACGACCAGCCTTGTGAGAAGTAAGATGGTTCTGTTGTAAGGACTTGAAGAAAAATGAGCCGTCCGATGAGAAGCAGAATGCCTTGCTTGAAGAAGTGCTGCTGTAAGCTACCACTTTACTTTGGCGTCAGCTGTGTCTCAACAGGGGTATTGAGAAGCTTTCGGGCTTGCCCGAGCTTTCGGGCTTGCGGCGCGAAGTTGCCTGATTGACAGAGCTCGTTCTCTCATGTCTCCATGTTCCTGCCACAATGACACAGTAGACTGTTTCAGATCTGCCTGGAGCTTTGCTAGACGGCGTGTTTGGGGTGCAAAGGGTATCATTCTGTCCCGGCTCCTCAGCCCAGGCCCCAGTCCATACAGCTTGAGGGGGCTGTAGGGTATAGGGGCCACTAGACGGCCTGACGGCTACACACTGAATCCAAGACCCTCAACCCAGGGTTTAGAATCCCAAACCCAGGCCCATCAAGCACGGTCGAGCCGGGATGATGGGTCCCGGGGCTTAGCATCGATTTCGAGTTGAAGGTCCCGGGTCAACGGATTTGGAGAATGTGGGATTTCGGGTTTAGGGTTCAAGGCTGCTGCTTTGTGTTTTCAGTCTGTGGCCTCAGTCATTTGGGCACTGCGGGGTTTCGCGGCTTGCAGGGTTTCAAGGATTCGGGGTTGTGGGCTTCATTTTCGTTGGCTTGGTATCGCAACACCCTGACATCCTACACTCTAACCTAGACTCCAAAGTTTTCTGAAGCCTTTCTAAACCCTTAGACCCCAAGCCTTGAACTGTATTGGGGTTGGGGAGAAGGCTGTGCGTCCGAGGTCGACACCTGGACCCAAAAAGCCCAGTCACTTCTACAGTACGTAGGTTACTTACTGCCTCTTCATGCCCGCTATGCAAGTAGATGGGCTGATAGGGTCGAGTAAGGGGTGTACAGTTCCGGGTTCTGGATCTAGCATTGAACATTGTGACTGTTCACAGGTCGGTTCTGGTTATTCGATCAGGATGCGTATTTCAAGGATCATGGGACTGTTTAAACATGGTTTCAAGTACTTGATTCGGGTTACGACATTTGCCAGCGCACAGCTTCGCGATGCAGCTGTCCTTTCGGGTCTGGAACCGGGCTGCTTGGGGTTTGGTGTCTGGGAGTCGAGGATTTCAGGGTTTCAGCTGGAAGGGTGTGCATTAGGGTAGCTTAGTTCTGCAACCCTAAACCCTGAACGAATCTGGTTCATGTCAAGGCATCCGAAGCCTTGCAGGGCACTGGACTCCGTTTTGGCACTCCTGCACTTTCGTGCTTTCAGCAAGCGGAGCCCTTTAGGCGGAGCCGCATGATTTAGCCTAAGCCCCGAGCCTCCCTAAACCGTGAAGTGTTAAAACCCTATGAACCAACAATCCGATACTCAGAGTCGCCAAAACCCCAAGCCTCATAGACCCTAAAACCCCAAAGTCTTATGACGCTTGAAGCCGTTTGGACGGACGAATGTTGGGAATCCATAACAAAAATCCTCTCTCCGAGGCAAAAACTCGCAGTTCGTGCCTTTGAAGTGAGCATTCGAAAGGGGACCAGAGAGGCGGCAGAGGACAAAAGTGTTGAGGGGGCGTTTGTTCTGCAAAGGTTTTAGGTTTTGGGACTTTTCGGGGCTTTCAGTCAGGATTTTGGGTGGTTTTAGGTGCTCGAGGGACTCTAGGGTTTAACTGGTTCCTGGACTTTTTGCTTTTTTCCGCGAGGTTTGCGCGAGGGTTTTGGCGTGAACCGAATAGTAAGTAGTGCCGGGTGGATAGCGTTAGAGGTGAGGCGGTACGTACCGCGGACTTCCTTCAGGTCAAACCCATAGCCTAAACCCAAAAAGCTCAACGCCCTCCTTAACCCGGAATCCGAAACCCAAAGCCCGCAACCCAAAGCCCCAAACTCAAGCCCTTAAGCCTCAACCACGCACGATATCCCGCACACACCGGAAAGTCTGCACGCTCAGCCCCAAGTCCACAAGGCAGACCGAAACCCAAATCCACAACTTGAAACCCTCGGTGTCTAGGACAAATGCAGAAGCCTGAAAAAAGTCTCATATTAGGCCTCAGTGGCCTTCGTATGAGGTTTGGGTTTAGGGACCTACTTTCCTGAGGCTGGCTGAGATCTCTTCAAGCATCGGGTCTTAGATCCCCATCATGAAGCTCTAACCGAAAACTCATGATCTTAAAGCCTGCGGAGAGTCCCAAACCCACAAAATCGCTCGTCTGAGAAGCAGTACTAGGTGGCACTTGGGTATTTCTTGATTTCTCTTCTGGTCCTATAGAGGTCCCCAGTCATGAATTCTTTCTAGGGGGTCCTTACCGTATCGCTTGTGTGTTTGTGGTATCCTTAATTCTATCCCTTATACTATCCTGCATAGTGTCCTTGAAAGTATCGAATTAGAGTCAGGGTTTTGTTGTGGTAACTTTAGCAAGACCCCTAGGATACCCTTAATATAGCTATTATATACCCTTAATATAGCTATAATATACCCATTATATAGCCCATTATAGGGTAGGAGAAGCTCTTTTGGCGCAATGGCGGCTTTTGGCGCTAGGGGAGCTCGGGGTTCCCATCCTGTTTTGGGGGGCCTTGGTTCTCGACGGCGTTTGGCATTCCTGTTTTGGGGGGTTTAGGATTTATAGGGTTTAGGGTTTAGGGTTTAGGATTTAGGGTTTGTGAGGTTTAGAAAGTTTGGAATTAAGAAAAGCATTCCGGGATTGAGGGGTTTGAGGTCTGGCATTCATTGCGGGGTTCCAAGTCGGAGATTGAGGGGATCAAGGATTGGGATTTTCGGGCTTGGAGGTTAGACATCTGATTTGGGCCGTGCTTTGAAAGACTGCAGCGGGAACGACTCTGATGCAAGCGTGTGTTCTTCTCGGGTTGATTCCGGGTATCCTGCCTGCGCTTTCGGTCCTTCGGGGTACGTTCTCTGTACATCGCGGACCCAGCCAAGCCAAAGCTAGAAGGGTGTAGAACTGAAGTTCGGGGTTCGGGATTGAGGATCGAGGGTGTCAGAGCCCACAAGTGCTCGAAATTTTCCAGGAATCTCCGCTTCCCCCCCAACCTGAAAAAAGATAATCAGACACTAGACTCCTAAACACAGTCCCGAAACCGTACATCCCGATTCGGTTCCCACGTCGCGAGCCCTCACTGCATAAGTTCCAACACAAACCCTAAACTTAAACCGGCCTAAACCTCAATGCCATGGTCCGCCGCTACGCCAGCAACTTTCCCAGCGGAAGCAGGGAGGCGATCGCGTCTGCAACCTCAAGTGGTGTGGCTTGGTAGTCTAGAGGTGTCGTTTTACTCTCCCTTTTTGGGTTCAGGCTTCCTTGCAAAGCAACCAACCCCGAAGAGGGCACCATTATAATGATAGACATGGTTAACGAGCCCCCGAACCCTAAACGCTACACCCTGACAGTGATAGATATGGTTACTGGGCCCCTAAACCCTAAACCCTTGTAATTTATAATGATAGATATGGTTGTTGGTGTTATCAAGGCAGCGATGGTCGTCTCGCTCTGAGCCTCATATCCGGCGATCCTTTGCTAACGCTGACTACGGTGGGAAGAGATGCAACCTTCCAGGACCTTAAGCGGAGGCTGCTTGGTTCTTCTTAAAGGATTGAACTTGAGTTGCCAAAATACAGAACCCTAAGAAGTTTTCCAAACAAATCCCTATTCAGTTCTTGTCCTGTCTGTTGGGTTTGGGGTTTAGGGATTTACTTTGAGTTATCAGAATGAAGAAACACTAAAATTTGCCATACTTTCCCTTCCTATTACGGTAACCTACATTGGATTCCTGAATCGGAGCCCAGGCTTCTGAGAGAGCTGAACGCAGAAGACAGACACTTGAACTTTGTCCGCGATGCTGTGGCTGTTGGCCTGGATGAGCAGATAGGAGATCTGAGTGGGGTCGTTTTGCAGCAGCAGGAAGTGCAACGGAGTGAAGATGGGTTCAGCTTGCTGCCGTACCAACGCAGTGCTGTGGAGTATACCCTCCAGCGTTCTGGCCGCGTGCTCCTGGGCCACGAGATGGGGCTCGGCAAGACCGTCATCGCTTTGGCGGTTTGTGCAAACTACAGGCAGGATTGGCCTGTTTTGGTCGTGGCACCCCCGGTGCTGCTCGAACAGTGGCGCGATGAGATTCAGCGATGGTTGCCAGACATTCCGGCAGAGGGCATTCAAGTCGTTCGCAAAGTGATGCACATGAAGAACAAGCAGAAAGTGCCAGTGGAGATCAAACCGACAGCGAAATTTGTTTTGGTGTCTTACGGCCTCGTCGTTGGACAGATGCAGCGCAAGGGTGTTGCAAAAGGTGTGGGCGGTGGTCAAAGCAATGGGCATCTACGCGTCGCAGCGAACGGCCAGCCGTACCGCACGGTGATCATCGACGAGGCCCACGCGCTCAAGGATTTCAAGACGCAGCGAACAAAGACCTTGATTCCTATCCTGCACAGAGCTACGCGTGCGATCCTGATGACGGGCACACCGCTTGCGAATGCGTCGGCCGGCGATATCCTCCCACTCATGGCTGCTGTTATCGGCGACTGCATTCGTTTGCCACCTGTGGACGAGTGGTGCGCGCATTTCTGTGCCGAGAACAGGCCATTTAACACAGGATGGAGGACAATCAGTCGTTGGATTGGCGTGACTAGGATGCCCCGTAATACCTTTATTCTATAGGTAAACCCCGTAAGCCCCCAAAATGGTGTCCCTTTTAATCCTAGGTTACTGGGAAGCCTAGGTGAGCAAAGAGCATGAGGAAACGCTCTCCGAGCTGTTGCGGCTCTTCATGGTGCGTCGGACGAAGGAAGAAGTGCTTGCTGAGTTACCCCCAAAAAGGCGCTTGAAGGTGCGCCTCGAGCTGACCTCATCAGAGATGGGGCCCGTCACCAAGCAGCAGCAAGCTATTGCAGCTTTCGAAAACGCCGCCAAAGAAAGGCAGGAAGGCGATGAGATCGACAGTCTGCCCAGCCACGAGATCATGAAGATTTTCAAGCTGCTGGCAGAAGCAAAGCAGGGCGCAGTCTGTGATTGGTTGCACACCTCGTTTTTTGATGAGCAGGCAGGGGTGAAGACCAAGGTGTTGATCTTCGCTCACCACAAGTGCGTCCATGAGAAGTTGGCGGAATTTTTCAAGAAGCAGCTCGGCGAGAGCAGCTGTGGCGAGTCGTGGGTCCACATCACGGGCGAAACGAGTCCAAGCGCACGAAGCAAGCAGCTGGAGATGTTCAAGTCAGCTCAGCGCTGTCGCTTCGCTGTTCTGGCACTGACAGCATGTGGCACGGGGCTGAATCTTGACATTGCTGCTGGGTTCTTGTTAACAAGGGGTTTGGTTTAAGACACCATAGTAAAGAAACCATATCATGTACTATGGTAACTTAAGTCATATTCCTTAATGAGCACCCAGGCTGACACGTGCATCTTCGCCGAGTTGTGTTGGACACCCAGCGCGCTCAACCAAGCAGAGTCGAGGATACACAGGATGGGGCAGCAAGCCAGCCGAGTGCTCGTGTACTATTTGGTTGCTGGTGGTCGTGGTTCACCTGACGAGATTATGTTTAATGCCCTGGCAACAAAGTCTGAGACCGTCAGCAGGGTTGTCGACCATGAGCTGGATCATCCCTCTACGCTGCGAGACTCGCAGCTGCTGACTCCAAAGCGCAAGAGGCGCAGCAGCCACGTAGACGAGGTCGGAGAGACGCCAGAATCAAAGCCGAAGCGTCCGGCTCGCAGGCAGCCGGAGACAGCGCCCGAAAACAACTGGGGCTTTGTCCGACTGTCTCTTGCAGAGCTGTTAGGTCTATTCTGAGTGAGTATCTCAGTGAGTTTTGCAGTGTCTGCCAAGTTGGTAACTAGAATCCTGCTCACCTCCGCACATGCAGTCCAACTGCAAGCTTTGTGAACATTCAACCTTAGCCTCTGAGCCTGTAAGAAGGACCTGCTTGCGCAAGTAATGTAGGGGCTTAAAGGATTACCAACACTATGTTGGGGGGTTCCTTATTACAAGTATAGCAAAATATACCCCAAAACCCGAAAACGTGGGAAGACTTTTCGAACAGACTTCAAGTCCGACTCACCCCAAAACCCTATTCTAATTAATAAGGTTGAGGCTCCTAGATTGGCACTGTCAGTCCTGGAATTAGGGATACGTAGGCAAGCCGTCGGCGCCTTTCGTGATTCGGCAGACCAACACCGATAAAACATATCAGAAACTATCAAGATTTTTTGGGGCTTGCAGCCTCATCGTTTGGATGTTGGGGCTCAGGGTTTAGAGTTTGGGGTTCTCCCAAACGCTATAAGCCCCGAAAGCCCTAAGCAGGTGTTTCTTGGTTTCAAGTCCAATGCGCCTCCGGAATAAGGCAGGGGCATAAAAATTGTAGGATACTTGGAGGATCATGGGACTTACTAAAGTATAAGTAAGGCTATACGTCCTTAATTGGGGGTTCTAAAAAAGCAGGTATAAGTATGGCCACCTTACTTATGACCCTAGTTACGAATTCCTGTGATCTGTTTAAGAACAGAATCTCCAGAGGCCCTGCATCTGAAGTTTTCTGGAGGTGTTGAACATTGAAACCTGCACCCCACGCTTACACACTGAGCATCAGCTCATAGACTACAAGCAAAAAGGCCCGCAGAGGGAGGCTTAGCATTCGATGTTGGATTTTAGACCCCCCACGATGAGAAGTAAGAGGCCTTAGAAGCCCTTAAAGAGCCGTCGGGTTTCTAATCTTGTTATCAGGCTCATTGCTGCAATAAGAGGCCAGCCGTAACATCGCAATCTAGCCCCACTACGGCTCCAGTTACTACGGCTCCAGTTACTCAAGTAGCAGCTAAGCCTATAAACCTTAAACCATATTTAAGCAACTGGAGCCCAAGGAAGGTTACTGGGGTACTGGCCATTGTCACCCAGACCTGTTCAGAGCTTAGGGTTTAGGATTTGGGAGTTTAAGGTCTGAAGGCTTAAGCGGACTGCAGGGGCTCAGGGTGTAGGGTTAACGGGTTAAGGGATTATGGCTTTTCAGTCCTTGAACCTCGAAAATAGAAAAGGCCTTGTTCCTGAAGTGTGTTTCCACGGCCAACCTCGTGAAAAGTGAGAGTGTTCTGTTGTAAGGACTTGACGAAAAATGATCCGGCCGATCAGAAGCAGAATGCCTTACCTGAAAAGGTGCTGTGTAAGCTACCACTTTACTTTTGCCTCAGATGTGTCTCAACAGGGGTTTTTAGAAGCTTTCGGGCCTGCTCGAGCTTTCGGGCTTGAGGGGCGAGGTTGCCTGATTGACAAAGCTCGTTTTTCATGTTTCCATGTTTCTGCCACAATGACACAGTAGACTGTTTCAGATCTGCCTGAAGCTTTACTAAACGTCGTGTTTGGGATGCGAAGGGTATCACTCTGTCCCGGCTCCTCAGCCCAGGCCCCAGTCCCCAATCCATTCAAGCTCCGCAGCCTCGCTCCGACATGCAGCTTGAGGGGGCTTCAGGAACTTTAGGTTCAGCGGAGCCGCATGATTTAGCCGAAGCACTGAGCCTACTCCCTAAAACCCCAAAGTCTTATGACGCTTGAAACCGTTTGGACGGCCGAATGTTGGGAATCTATAAAAATTCCTCTCTCCGAGGCAGAAACTCACAGTTCGTGCCTCTGAAGTGAGCGAAGCATTCGAAAGGGGAGCGTTTGAAAGGGGACCAGGGAGGCGGCAGAAGACAAAAGCTTTGAGGGGACTTTTTTTCCACAGAGGTTTTTGGGTTTGGGGGCCTTGGCATCTTGGGGCTTCTGGGGTTTTCAGGGCTTCAGGATTTTGGGCTCTAGGGGCTCCAATTAGGGTTTAACTGGTTCCTGGATTTAGTGCTTTTCCCGGAGGTTTGCGCATGAGGCCTCGGGTTTGGGCGTGAACTGAACAGTAGTGCCGGGTGGATAGGAGGTAGTGTGGACTCCATAGCCTGAAGCAACCCAAAGCTCAAAACCCTCCTTAACCCGGAATCCGAAACCCAAAGCCCGCAACCCAAAGCCCCAAACTCAAGCCCTTAAGCCTCAACCACGCACGATATCTCGCTGTAGAATCATGATGCCGCCTATGTAAAGGAAAGCTCTTGCGAAACCGGGAACCAGAGTTGTATGTAAAGTTTGCAGCTCAGCACCGGTGTACTGGCCATTCGTGCTCCAGGCTGACAAGAGAGCTCAAGGCGAGCGATCCATGCGCATGTCAGCATAGGGAGTACAGAGTGCTTAAACAAAGCATGCCAAAGAATGGCAAGCGAACATAAGCAGACACGCGCTGTTGTGACGCAAAAGTTAGAGCCTCTCCGATTCATGGCTTGTGGTGCAGCTTCTGCATAAACCCCTGGCCTTGAGGTGATATTCTTTGTGTTCTTGAAGAACCTTTAGGTTATGAGTGCCCAAGCTACCGAGCGCATTTCTGCGGCTCCTTCTACAAGTACGTATGGGGCAATGAGGGATGGAGATGCCATACTTAATGGAGTGACTCCTGCAGTGGCAACGGCAAGTTCGACGAGTGGAGCTGGGAATGGGGAAGGTTTGGGAAATCCCAACCTTCTGGACCCAGCACCGACTATGGCGACTCAGCCAGTTTCGGAATCTACTACGTCAACAGAGCTGAGACCGGACGTGGCCGAACCTCCTTACCAGGAACCGGATCGGAGCGCGAACGTTATAACTGCGGAAGTTAGAGGAAGCCCAATGACACCGGATAGACCGATCCCGGTGCTCCCACCTCAAACTCCTCAAGGGCATCAAACATCGGTGAGAGTGCAAGAGTTTTACTCGGCAGAGTCTACTACGTCTGTGAATGATGAGAGAAATGTGAGGTGGTTGGCCAGATTTACGGAGTTCATGCGAACGGCTGCCCACCGGAGTGCGAGTGGACTGGATCGTATGATGGACAATCTCGGCATGCATGGCGCCCCGACGTCGCAGCAGCAGAATGTGAACTTTCTGACCGGAAGACCTCGTGGTGGACAGATGAATTTCTCACCTCCAGAGGAGCTACCTGCACCGTCTGGTTCCATGGCAATGCGCCCTCCAGCTTCGTGGACTATGGCACAGACTCACAGTGAACAACCTCTTTTTTCACAGACTCAAGTTGCACAGATGAGACAATCGCAGAGGGAGTTTCCCCTCTTATACGGCCAGGCCTCAGAGGTGGGCTCGGACCACTCTTCGCGGCTACAGGCTGAAGTTCAGCGTCAGATGGAAGAGTATGCTACGAGATACCAAGACGAACTTCGAGCCTTGCATGGAGAAGTTCAACAGCTACGACAAGAAAGGCTGGAATGGGAACAGCGAGCGAGGGGTCAGCTACATGGGAATGGAAGCCGTGAAGGGCAGTTACCAGGCAATGGGATTGGTTTTCCGAGAGAACTACCTCAAGGTGTTATCCCCCAACCTAGTGCTCCGGAACAGCTTCCAGGAAATCCACGCGGACCTCAAGGTGTTATTCCCCAACCTAGTGCTCCAGGACAGCTTCAAGGAAATCCATGCGGACCTCAAGGGAGTCTTCATCCATGTGGGGATGGGTATGGGCACAGCGTACCACCAAGTGTTCCAGGATCGCTTCCAGGAAATCCATGCGGACCTCAAGGGAGTCTTCACCTACGTGGGGATGCCAGTGGTCATAGCGTACCGGGGGGTGATCCAGGACAGCTTCGAGGAAATTCCGGAGGACCTCAAGGGAGTCTTCATCTACGTGGGGATGGGTATGGTCATAGCGTAGGACTTAGTGCTCCGGGACAGCTTCAAGGAAATCCAGGCGGACCTCAAGGGTGTCTTCAAGGTCAGGGCGGTCAGTCTAGCCAAACAGAAGGGCATGGGATCCAGGATCGTCGTGAGGCAAGTAGTGATGGAGCAACCAAGACTTCAGGTCCCATGGGTGGTCATTCAGGAGTTGGTCCGACGTCATCTACTACCTCTGGTCTTCCTACAGAAGAGGCGAAAAGGGCAAGCGATACTCCGAGTCAATGGTTAGGAGCTACTCCGAGTCCAGATCCTATGTCACTGTTGGCAGGTGGAATAGCGCAGCTCCAAGCGGCAATGCTGACCCAGATGAAGGACAAGGATAAGCCGAAGGAAGAGGACAAAAGCCCGGAGGCGGTGAAGCCGGGGTCAACGTCGCTGCCGGCTTTGGCGGAGGTTCATCCCTCTACGAGCTCGGTAGACATCATGGACTGGCTCGAGGTGATCTCTACAACGATGCAGGACCTTTCGGACGGCAGTGCGGAATGGTGGTCGAGAGTGAGGGCCCTTGCGGATGAATCGTACAAGACTTGGACTCAAGCGTCGCCAGTGGAGAAGTTGAGCATTCCTCCTCCCAAGGACCTAGAGCTGGAAAGCGGAAAATGGAGCCGAGTGAACTCACGTGGGGCTTCCATGATCATGTTGGCACTTCCAGAAGCTGTTCGTCAAGAGATGGCCCAGAGGAGGCCAATCGGATCAGTGTCCTCCATCGTCTTTCGCCTCCTCACGATTTACCAGCCAGGAGGCCAGCAGGAGAAAGTGATGATCTTGCAGAACCTCCAGCAGCCGGAGCCAGAGATGACAGCCAAACAGGCTGTGAAATCCCTTCGGACGTGGGCGAGATGGCTGCGGAGATGCAGGGAGCTTGGTGTTTCAGCACCAGATCCAAGCCTCCTTACGCGAGGCCTGTCGACAATCACCAAGAATGTCTTGGACAAGGACGCAGAAGCAAGCTTCCGTACTTCCCTTGTTCGCAGTCACCTTTCTGTTGATACGCGACCCTCTTATGAGTCTGTCGAGAAGTACTACCACCACCTTTTGGCGGAATGTGAAACGATAGCTGTTTCTTCCTCGACGATGGCGGCGTCAACCACTACGACCACGGCTGCTCCACCCAAGAACGAGCCAAGGATCAAACCAATGAAAGCTGAAAGGACCCCTACTACAACGCCTTCTTCAACCACGGTGCCGCCTACTCCCTCGAGATCTTCCTCACAGTCAACCAACAAGTCTGAGGCAGACAATGGCGATAAGAGCAATGAGGAGAAGGCGAAGATCCCGTGCAAGTTCTTTGGCCGTACTTACAAAGGGTGCGCCAGAGGAGGCCGTTGTCCTTTCATGCACTCGTGGGATGGCATTGAGAAGCTGGGTAGGTGCCTCGCGTGTGGCGGAAAGAACCACTCTGCAAAGGACTGTCCCACAAAGAAGACCCCGCAACCGGCGGATTCCTCCTCTACTACAACTCCAACAGCGAAGTCGAGTCCGCAAAAGCCGACAACCTCATCTACTACCACCAATGCCACCTCGAACAAGAATGTGCGTATCGATGAAAATCCTCAGGTGGAACCGATACCGGCGAGGTCGTCTACTACGGCGAATGGTACGGTGGGCGAGCAAGTTGACCTCAAGGAAGTGTTGGCGGATGTTGGCCGGGTCTTGAAGGCGATGTCTGCAACTTCGTTGAAGGCTATGAGGATCAACGTGGACAAGACTAAGGTTGTTGATGAGCCTGCAGTGAAAGCGGTGATGGATGATGTTGAGATGTTTGCCGAGGTGACGGGCCTGTTGGATAGTGGGGCTAGTCACTCCATGAGACCAGCCAAAAAGGAAGAGTACCTTGATGGACAACCAGTTCAAGTTACGTTGGCCGGGGAGGATGTTCGTGTGTTAAGGCAAAACAACGAAGGGACCATCCTGGTTCAGGAGGAGACGGCAGCGATCCAACCGATAGTGCCGCTGGGAGCGGTAATAGCCGAGCTCGGCTATACTTTGCACTGGACCCCGAAGACTTTGAGACTTACTCATCCGGAGAAGAAGGCCATCCGAGTCCGGATAAAGAACCACTGTCCAGAGGTTGCTGCTGCAGATGCTTTATCCTTAATCCGGGAGCTAGAGCTGAAGAAGGTGAACACCCTCAACGAACATGTCGCCACCTTAAAAGCGAGACTGGAGGTGATCCAGAAGGAGGAAAAGAGAGATTGGGTGGAGCTACTGAGAGAATACTCGAAAAGTGGCTCCAGGCAAGTGCTGTTGAAGGTGATCCTCACTGCGCCTTTTTCCAAGGATCTCCCTCCTGATGTACAAGCCTCTCTACTTGAAGGATTCGACTTGAACGATGGTGAAAAGTACCTCAAGGCCCTTCCCTTGTCGAGAAGAAAGAGAAGAGCCCTTATGTGCTCCCGAAGCTGGGTGGTGAACTTCTTCTCGGGGGATGATGATTACAAGCGGGACCCCTTCGAGAGCATCCCTATGGCAGGAAAGACTGTGTTGAACGTCGACCTCTCCAAGTCTAAGCTGTGGGATGTTCATCGCAAGGAGGGTGTCTACCAGTTGCTACTATGGGCGGCAGCGCAAGGACGAGTTGCTGACGTTATTGGTTCACCTCCTCACGGTACCTGGCCTACCTCGATGATGCCAACGCGGGGGCCGGAATCCTATCCAATGAGGACCACAACTTCACCATATGGCATCAAGGAGCTGACGTCACTGCAGAAGCAGAAGGTTGACTCGGACACCGCGTGTGTGGCAAAGCAGCTGGTGGTTTGGCTCATCGCCCAAATGAATGGACAACGTGATGTTGGTTTCCTCATGGAGTTCCCAGCAGACTGTGAACGACTACGTGAATGTGATCCCATCCGGGCTTCGGTGTGGAAAACGGAGCTGTGGAAATCCTTCAGCTCAATCACTGGAGTCAAGGAGACCTCGTTCTACATGGGTGCGTTTGGTCATAAGGCGAAACGACCGACTACTATCGCAACAACCTACCCGGCCCTGATCCAGATCGACAAGAACTACGATTTCCATGATGGTTGCGTCCCACCCTCGCTGTTGACAAGAGCACAGCTGAGGCAATGGCCAAGGGACTTCAAGGAGTTGGTTGCAGATTGCATCAAGGACTACCATTCTGGGAGTCTCTTGAATGAGGAGGAGCTGGTGAACTCGGGCGTGCAGATCAACAAGCTCACGAAAGAGCAACGAGAGTCGTGGCGCCGACACCTACTCAACGACCACCAACCCTATCGGGCAGACTGCTCCGTCTGTATCAATGCTCAGGCTACCGGCTACCAACACAGGAGACGCAAGCACCCTACCATGTACACCATGGCTCTGGACCTAGCAGGTCCTTTCAAACAGAAGGGACGGGATATGGAGCACGAGGATTACAGGTACATAATGGTTGCCGCCTACCGCTGCCCCCGGGAGTACTTGAGCGCAATGGCCATCGAGGAGCTGGACAGAGATCTTTACGTTCCCGATGATCCAGGTGATTTGGTTGGCGAAGATCCAATGGAAATGCTCCCGGAACGACTAGGTAAGGACTTCCCCGATGAAGGTGCCAGTGAAGAAGATGAGCCTCCTTCTCCCATGGGACCAGAAACTCTAGATGAATCTGTGGAAGGTTTGAGCAAACAGGAGGAGTGGGCTACGGTTTACGTCACTAGACCTTTGAGGGGAAGGACAAATCACTATGTCGTCCAGGCCGCCAAGGAAATCATGTTACAGTTGAAGCAAACGGGACTTCACGTGGAAACCATCCACACCGACAGGGCGAGAGAGTTCAAGGCCAAGGCGTTCAAGGATTGGACTTCGGAGGTGAAAGTGAGGCACACCAAGACAGCAGGGGCAGACCCCTCAGGGAATAGCTCAGCTGAGTTGGGTATCAAGTGGGCGAAGGCCCGAGTCCGAGCTTTACTTGGTGCCGCAAAAGCCCCGGCTCGTGACTGGCCGATGGCTATCCAACATGCTTCTGCGGCTCTGTGGGCTAAAGCTTTTCCTGACAGCTCATGGACTAATCCCCCGGCGACTGTGTTCGGCAACGAAGTTTGGTTCAGGTCCAAGGGCTATCAAGGGAAGAAGGAAAAGAAGCAGGAGGCGGCCGGAGCGCGTTGGAAGAAGGCCTACTACATGGGACCTGCCATGGATGTGAAAAGAGGCCATTTGTTGGCCCGTGAAGATGGAGGACTCACGGTGGCGAAGAGTGTGAAGTTTGGTGTGGTTGAACCGGATAAGGAGCTGAAGGGCATCCTACATCCTGCCATCGGAGAAGGGCTACCTGATGAGATGTTGATCAACATGGATCCTCAATCAAAAAGGGAGATCAAGGAAGAAATTGAGTTCCGGGCCACCAAGTTGAACAACGAGAAGAACTATGACATTGGTGAGGTGGTTACTCTATATCGTCTCCTGGAGAACTTAGGCCAGTCCGACTCAAGGATTGATAAGAAAGCTCCTATGACGTCTTGGTACACGGGGGCCTTCGTCCATGGTGGAGTGGCTGGGACCAGAGCCAATGTGAAGGAGTTCCCTAACATGACAAGGTACCTGACTGAGTTCGCTAAGTTCCACTGCGGGGATGTAAAGTTTTCAGCATTGGGATTGGCAAAGAATGCTCAACTGGGTCTGCACCGGGATTCCCACAACTATGAGCTCTCCAAGAACCACGTGCTACCCCTTCAACAGTTTGATCAAGGATCTCTATGGGTTCAAGACGATGATGTTGAAGATTCACAGTGCGTCGAAAAAAGGTTGCCAAATGACAAGGTGATCAAGGGGCGGTGCTTGGATATGCAAAGGGGAAAGATGGTGAGTTTCAGTCCGCGCTTATGGCATGAAGTTCAACCTTGGAGTGGTGAGAGATTGGTGATGTTGCTTTACACCCCGAGAGCCACAAAGCTTCAACCAGATGGAGTAGAACTTCTCAGGGAAGCTGGTTTCAATGTGGACCCTGAATCACTTGCAGGAGGTGAAGAAGAGGACACTGATGATGAAGGTGAAAGTGATGGCCTTTCTGCGTTCCCAAGGGCAATGGTAAAAATGGTGGTTTCGGAGCCCCTTACCAAGGTCGGCTACGCCTTTGTCGAGTGCGATGACACGGAAGAACCTCCTGTGACGACCCTGGAACCTAGTGCCTTCCATTACGATGTGCCTGGCTTCAACGAGGACAAGGAAGGCATGGCCCATGTGAAAAAAATGGTCAAAAAGGCCGACGTGCAGTACACGCAGGGCATTGAGCAAATCCTTGCAGACATTGAGGCCAAGGGTACACAGCTGGAAGTAACCCACACAGTGAGTTTGGCGGACGTCAAGAAGGAGATCGAGAAGTGGAAGCCCTCTGCCCTGAAGGAGTTCAAGAACTTAACGGAGAATAAGAAAGCCTTTTCTGTAAAGAAGCGACATGAGCTTCCCCCGAACTGCCGGATAGTCCCTTGCAAGGGTGTCTACACCGTGAAGCCGGACAAAGGAGCCCCCGGATATAGGAGAAAGACAAGGTTTGTGGCCTGTGGAAACCATGTTCCGGAGGAGTCCATATGCCTGGACCTCTTTGCAAGCGGCTTGGATGCTACTTCATTGAGGACTATGCTGGCGTTCAATGCAAGGCGACCCTGGCGGATAGGGACCACGGATGTCAGACAAGCTTTTGTCCTTGCAGGATGGCAGGGAGAACCTGTGGCGCTTGAGCCACCGGCCATAGCTTACGCTTTGGGACTGGCAGTTCCGGGCGACATGTGGTACGTTGAGAAGGCTTTGTATGGGTTGAGAGAGTCCCCAGCACTTTGGTCACGATTCAGAGATGAACAGTTGAAGCAAGCCAGATGGCAGATGGTCATTGATGGCAAAATGGTGACAATGAAGCTGGAACAGTTGGTTTCGGACAATCAAGTTTGGAAAATTGTTCAAGAAGATGGTGAGGGAGAAGTGCAAGGTTACGTCTTGATTTACATCGACGACCTTCTCATCAATGCGCAGGAAGAGGCTATGCACAGCTTCTTCAAGTGGGTGTCTAACAAATGGGAGGTTGAAGATTTGGATGTTCTGGACTATGACCACCCAATCCGTTTCTTGGGCATGGAGCTTCACCGTGTTCACAATGGGGTGGAGCTGGCTCAGGAAGGTTTTGTCAACGAGATCCTACGAGCTCATCATCATAGTGGTGGAAGGTCCCAATCACAGGGACCAAGGGAAACCTTACTCCTCAGCGACGAGGAGGAGCGAGCCTTGATTGATGCAGAGCCGGTGACCGTGGATCAAAAGAACCCAGCGCTCAAGGAGGCGCAACGAAGAGTCGGAGAACTTCTTTGGCTTATGGGAAGAACAAGACCTGATCTACAACACACGGTTTCTATTATGGCCGCAAGATTGACAAGGTGTCCTGAGATGGTGAATAAGCTCGGGGAACGATTGTTGGACTACTTGAATGAGACCAAGTTCTATCGTCTGGGATTAACCCAAGACAATGATGAGGTGATGGAAGAACTGAATGTCTACACCGACAGCTCCTTCGCACCGAGTGGAGGACGTTCTCAAGGCGCAGCGGTGGTTTTTCTAGGTTCGAGCCCTTTGGTTTGGAGGGCAGGAAGGCAACAGCTGGTTACGTTGTCAACAGCAGAGTCAGAGCTCCTGGAAACCGTGGAAGGGACGCAGCTGGGACTTTCAACGAGAGGCCTCATCTCCGAAGTCGCGGGCAAGGAGCTTCCTATCACGGTATGGGTAGACAACAGTGCAGCAGTATCCCTCCTTACTACCAGTTCGGGTTCCTGGCGCACTCGGCACCTGCGACTTCGATCAAATTGGGTACGTGAGATGACCCTGAGGTCCGAGTTGGCCATAAAGTTTACCCCGGGCGAGTTTCAGAGGGCAGATTTAGGAACGAAGCCGTTCACGAGGGAGAGGTTGAAGCAGTTGGTCAGAATGTGGAACATCAATGACAGACGAGAAGCTTCAGAAAGCAAGACCGTAAAGAGCGTGAACGTGCAAGCGTCGTGGCTACAACGTCTACTCCTTCTTTGTCAAGTTTGTGGTTCGGCAGCTCAGAAACAGGACCTCCAGGCTGAGATCCCCTGGGATTTATATTTGGCGATCGTGGTCCTTGCTGTGGCTGTCATTGGCATGTGGGAAGGACTCAAACACTGTTGCGGCCCTAAAGGTGCAAGGGTGAAAGCCTTGAAGGCAATGGCATCCTCAGCACAAAAAGGGAAGCTGACCCGTATTGAGTTGAAGGAGCTTCAGATGCTTATGACCTTCGAACCACGTGAACTGACGGAGGAACAGAAGGAAAGACTTTGTGACCTCAAGGAGAAGTTCGATAACACGATGCCTTCTGGATGTTCACCCGCTCCGAGATTCCCTACTGATGAACCTCCTCTACTACCACCTCCTGATCCTCCTTCGTCCTCTTCGGCATCAAGGAATAAGCAACCCAAGAAAAAGGAAATGCAGGACCAATCCACTCAAGCTGATTATGAGCCAGCTTTTACCAGGGTGCCTCCTGCACCTCCACCGACCAGGGAAATCATTGCGGGTCCCTACTACCAGGTTCCGGGTCGAGACCATGTCCATGTTTTCCGTGAATGCTGGGGCCTACGCAACGCCGGTAGAGTACAGCAGCTCACAATTTGTAGATGCTGTTTAGAGAACGGCGGCAATCGCATTTATTAATGATGCAGCCCTGACGGTCGCACCAAGGAGGAGTGTAGAATCATGATGCCGCCTATGTAAAGGAAAGCTCTTGCGAAACCGGGAACCAGAGTTGTATGTAAAGTTTGCAGCTCAGCACCGGTGTACTGGCCATTCGTGCTCCAGGCTGACAAGAGAGCTCAAGGCGAGCGATCCATGCGCATGTCAGCATAGGGAGTACAGAGTGCTTAAACAAAGCATGCCAAAGAATGGCAAGCGAACATAAGCAGACACGCGCTGTTGTGACGCAAAAGTTAGAGCCTCTCCGATTCATGGCTTGTGGTGCAGCTTCTGCATAAACCCCTGGCCTTGAGGTGATATTCTTTGTGTTCTTGAAGAACCTTTACTCGCACACACCGGCAAGTCTGCACCCTGAGCCCCAAGTCCACAAGGCAGACCGAAACCCAAATCTACAACTTCAATCCCTCGGTGTTTAGGACAAATGCAGAAGCCTGAAAAAAGTCTCATATTAGGCCTCAGTGGCCTTCGTATGAAGTTGGGGCTTCGGGTATAAGGCTTTCGGCTTGGGGTTTGGGCTTACGGATCGCGCAAACTGGCCTTTTTTTGTGCGGGTTTCCTGAGGCTGGCTCAGATCTCTTCAAGCACCGGATCTAGGATCCCCATGCAAAGCGCTAACCCAAAACTCATGATCTTAAAGCCCGCGGAGAGTCCCAAACCTACAAAAACTCCCCGGGGCCCTTCAAACGCTCGTCTGAGAAGCAGTACTAGGTGGCACTTTGCGGGGGTATTTCTTGACTTCCCTTCTGGTCCTATACAGGTCCCGAATCATAAAGTCTTTCTGGGGGGTGCCTTACAGTATCCCTGGTGTTCTTTGCAGCATCCTCAACTGCATCCCTTGTCCCATCCTGCATAATGTCCTTTATAGTATCGCTTTAGAGTCACGTTTTATGGTGGTAGCCTTAGCCAGAGAAGCTCTTTTGGCGCGATGGCGGCTAGAGAGCTCGAGGTTCCCATCGCTGTGGGGGCCTTGGTTTCGAGGGTGTCAGAGCCCACACAAGTGCAGTGCTCGAAATTTTCCAGGAATCTCCGCCTCCCCCCAACCTGAAAAGATAAGAACTCAAACACGAGACTCCTCAACACAATCCCGAAACCTTACATCGCGACTCGGTCCCCACATCATGAGCCCTCAATGCATGAGTTCCTCACGCTAAATCTAAACTGCCGCAAGCCTCTGCTTCACCTTCTAAGCCTTAAAGACAGACCCCCCCGCACCTTCCTTCTCCAGTGCCGGAGCATTACAGGACGAAGCCGCGGCAAACACCGCGGCTCCCGCTGCGGAGGCCAGGGTCTTCAGATATGATTCTAGGGTTTAGCATGTCCGGGCCTAATCCCACGAACCAGCTTCAGACCTTCCTCAACGGACTGAGATCATGGGTCGGAGTGGGATTATCGCTGCGAGCGGGGCAAAGCTAGGCTTTACAGCCACGGATGCCGGAAACGCAAGCCTGAAACCGACAGCCCAAACCCTTCAATGTTAGCAGTGGGCCGACGCAGTCAAGCTTCTTTCGTCCGTGCTGGACCAGAACAAGAAGCTCAATCCGGTTCAGGGTTTAGGGCTGCGGTGGCGTGAAATAGTGCAGAAGTAGACCAGGGCTTAGGGCTTCATGTAACAAGCAGAATGGTAGCGGGCATTTCGAAGTGTTCAGGCTCTTGAATTGGAGCAACGGCCCTATTCACCTTCAAGAGCTATCCCGAATCACCGCCCCACGCTAAGGGAGAGACCGCCTGGCGTGGCCTCGAATAGCAGCAGCAAGTGACTAAATAAGTAAGAGGCAGGGCTGAAGACAGCACTCATGCACGCAAAATGTCCATGCACGACCCAGTATCGCCACAGTTACCAATGCCATCATCATCATCATCATCATCATCAGTGTGTCTTGTAGTACTGTAAACCTCAAGGCCTGAAGCGACAGACACGCATGCATGTATGTCCGCACAGCACAGCCTCAGCTAGCTGTCCAGGAGGCCGATGGTGGCGGCTTGAAGGATACAGACGGGGGAGGTTTTCAGGGCTTTTGCTTCTTCGTGTAGGATGTGGAGCTGAGGGTTGCGTTCTAGGTCTAGGGCAGTTAACCAGGCAATTTCTGGCAGTTGCTATATGTTACTATGGTGGTGCATGGTGCTGCTGACCACGCTCTTCATACGAGTTTACCGGTGATGCTCTTGTCGGCGATAGGTAGTATATAATATTAATGACTCTCATGACTGCGGTGAGGACGACGACGATGCATGTGCGGTGATGCCGACCCTGTTGATGAGTGTGATGACGATGATCATCGTGATGTTGCCGGTGGTACTGGTTGTGATTATGCTCGTGCTGGCACTAAGCCGGGTGATTACGATGGCTATTTAGGTTCGATGGTGACAGGCATAAGACGACAATGTTGATAAGACGAGGATTCGTGATGACAGGACAAGCAGGAATTTGATGATGATGATCGTCATCATGTGGATGATGATGTTAATGATGGTGATGAAGAGGAGGAGTGCGAAGTTAATCACGACGATGATGGGAGTCTGACGTAGATAGATCAATGTTTTTGCTGGAGTCAGCATGACCGTCAAGAGCCTTGTGGAAGCCCTCCGATCGTGGGTGAGTGCGGCAGCAATGCTCACGATCGGTCACTACGGTGTGGTTTCTATGATCTTTGCAGAGGCACTGAGTATATAATTACTACTATTTAGGAGCGTGCGAACTTTGAGCCGGAACCCAGGGCCTGAGGTTGCATTTATCACACGACTCGATCCTCTTCTGTTAGACTGCGGCAGAACGAGCATCTCAACTTCGCTTTAACTCGAACCCCTAGAATCCCCAACCCTAAAATCCCCAAGTCTTAAAGTCTTAAAGCTTCGTGAAGGAGCTCCTAGACGTGCCCTGGATCACTCGCCGAACTGGCGTGGATCTGTCGCTTTGCTCATAAAGTTGGGCATTGAGGGTCCAGGGGTGCAGCCAGGGCTTTACTTGTAAGGATATATTATAGTATATTATAGCAAGTGTATGGTTGCTTGAGTTGAGGGTTTAGGCCTTTACCTCTAGGGTTAGGGGTTACAATTCAAGCCCCGCAGTTTTATGTTTTCAGAAAACCGAAGGAGCCATCATGGGTTGTTTGGTATGTTGAACTCGTGTGGTGAACTTGCTCTCCTCCCGATCTCAGAGACCTGTTCCTCGACATCGCAGCATCCTGAAAAGGGGCGGAATCCTTGTCAGATGATTTTTCCAAATTTGCCACGATGGTCTGGTAGCTTGTTCTTCATCTTCTCGAAATGAAGGTCCTGTCCCTCTGCTGAAGCTTGTTTAGAATCTGACCCCCGTTGATGAACCACATTGCAAAACTAGCATTAAGAAAGGCACTCAAGCTTGTATTGGAGCCAGTGAGGTTCGTGGGGGCAAGCCCGAATCCTGAAATGTGGAAAACCAAATACACCACCCAGTACGACCAACCTGGAGGCTCGAAACCCGTCCTCTAGCAGACTCTGGCCCAAAGCAAGCTATCACCACATTTGAGGATCATCATCACCGTCCTTGGCATTGCTTTGGGCTTGATCTCCGTTCCATACTGCGCCTCGGCTTTGCGGATTGTCTTGGACATGTTTTTGAGATCAGATGTTGATTCTGGTTTTTCCAAGATAAGGCACTTCCCAACCCCGCCCCCTGGCCCCCGGGAGCCTCTTTGGCAGTTTTCGCCTGAGTTGTAGGTTTAGGGTTTAGAGACCTCCGCCATGGGAAGGCGCCCCTAAGTTCTGGACCCTCAACTTCGGATGGAGGTCTAGAGTTGAAACAGTATGCCACAGGCTTATAGTCCTTTAATGGCTGTGTGGTACAAAACCCAAGAATTAAGTTAGTAACATGTTTAGCATATTCCCTTCCAGTCCCTATATAGCTATGCTAGCAACAAAAATGGAAGGGGCTGTTTCTGGAACAAAGAGCCAAAAGCCGACTCTGATCGTGAAGGCTCCGATTTTGACCTGTGTTCTGAACCTATGCCTGGTTTCGACCTAAACCCTAACCCCAGGTGCTGGTGTGGAGAAGATCCCCGAGCTGTGGCAGCTGGATTGCGATAAAGTTTTGCCTCGGTTTCTAATGTTTGGCGACGGTATTTATAAAGAAGCTAGAGCAGAAGAAGATTATGACTATGACAGTTTTTGACACGTGTTTCTTGTAAGGTATCACTACTGCTCTTGTGCTGTGAGGCCTACTCAGTACTTAGTGTTCCAGTGCAAAGACAGGGGTTGAAGCGAAGCTTCGAGCGTCTGCTTGACAGATATAGTATTGCTAGTAGTAGTAGTAGTAGTAGTAGTAGTAGTAGTAGTAGTAGTAGTAGTAGTAGTAGTAGTACTACTAATAATAATAATAATGATGCTGTTTTTGTTGCTACTGCTACTGCTGTTGCTATTGGTATTGTCACTGTGATTAAGGTTTACGGTTCTGGTGACGTTTGCTGATGGCCCATTGGGAAGTTGGCTGTGGCTAATATGACGAGTAGTTGTTCTTGGCAGGAGTGTATTATGGGAGAGAATGTGCAGTTGTTCCTAGCCTCCCGCTTTCTTTCCGAATCTTCTTGATGACGACCTGAAGCCCCAAGCCCCCAAAAGCCAGGAAACCCTACAAAAGCTTTAAACCGGCGGACCCTCAACTCTTGATCTTTGCAGAACGAGACTGGCCTGCAGCAAAGCCAGAACCCCTGAAGCCCTAAGCCAGGAAGGATCCGAACCGACCAAGCCTGAAATCTCAATATCCTGATCTTGGTAGTCGAGCACCCTCAACCCCCCGCACATGAAACTGTCACTAAACTAAACTCTAGCATGTAAAAGTTTTGGTGCAGAAACCTCAATCTTGATTCAGACACTTCAACGTCATGGTTGTCATTCCGCACAGTCAACTCAGAACCCCGCAGCACTACTACACCCTAAACCCTCAACAGCACCCCCTCCCCTCACTCAACCCTTACGAAATTCCAGCCGCCGAAGGCTAGAGCACTTCGGCCCTCCAGGCAGGGGTTTGAGCTGCATATTTGTGTAGGGTTCTGCAAGCGCTCCAGAAGGGCTCGATAATACAAGAACAGAGGCTGAGTGTAGCTTGTCGCAAACTTCTGGGTTCTGGGATTGCAGAGGCTTGAAACGGAGCCTTTAAGAAGAATAGAGTTAGGGGGGTATTTGATGGATTCGCGGTAGCGGCGGTTGTCGATTCAGGGTCTGGGGCTTTGGGGGATGAGTTCAAGTTTGGGACTTGCTTTAGTGTTCAAAGGCGAGGGGTCCGGATGCCTTACACGTTCTTGACACTGAAGCGCTAAAGACGCGAAACCTCAGCGGATGCGGTAATATAGGTGCCCAAATAATCACCTATACTATTTTGGGGGTTCCTTATTATGATTATAGTATATTGGGCCCCAAAACCCTATTCTAATTATTGAGGCCCCTATACTCGGGTCTGAAAGTTGGCAGCCGCATATTTTGAGCCTAAATCTGCCAGAAACTGCCCAACGTCGTATCAGTCGTATCATGTCCTTTAGCCGTGGGCCGGACCACACGTATGTTGTACTTATACCGTTTCTGGCTTCCTGCATTCCAACCCAGAGTATTTGTTCTACTTTGGTCTCCTTTTATAATAGGTATCATGCCACAGAACTCAACAGGCCCGTTGTGTGGAGTTCTAGGCCTTGAAGCCATCATGGTGCGGAATTCCCGCTAGAAGAAACCCAAAGCTCTCTCCAACAGTCAGGCCTCATTGACAACGTGCACAACCTCTCCTTTTGTGCCGGTTCCACCAACTGGCATCTTGCCAGCATGAGAGGGGTTGGTTTGGAGTTGGGGTGTTGAGCCCAATTGTTCACGGGGCGTTCGAGCCTTTTTTGACGGCTGAGCTTCCTGGACAACTCCCGCTCGGAAGCAATTGGAGATAAGTTGCAAACTGCGAAGAGCAAAGTCTGCGAGGATGGTCGTGCTGCATTCCCCAGATAGATTCACATGCTGCCGGTATGTTCCGACACCAAATCCCGAAGCTGCAAAGCTCAGCAAGGATCCTTCTTTGTTGGGGCTTTTGCACGGTCGCCGGGGCGCTGAAGGCGTCACTGGACCTTGACAAGAACTTTGGCTGCAGGATCCCTTCAGGGAGTATTGGTTTTGTCATGATCTTCAATGGTTTCTTCCACGCGAGCACGAAGAGTTTTCGCCATTGGCGGTGCTAGCAACCATGGAAGCAATGGCAAGAGCATAACGCCAGCAACCGTAACCCATCGCTTGCTAACAGGGAATTGCTCACATGGCTTGCCGGCGTGAGTTGTGGGCTGCATGTGGGTTTCAGCATAAAAAACCGGAGAAATAATCCCAAACGGCAGGATCTTCCGTATCAAGCCGCTCAAGTCAGTCAGGATCTCCCAAATTTTCTGAAGCCTCCACATGTAGAGTTCGAGGTACCCTTCCTTCATTGACGAGCTCAAGCACCAGCACAGCGACCCGATAGTCTCCTTGAAGGCCCGGCCAGAGCCAGCGCTTCAGCCGTTTTCGGTTTCGGGGTGTGCAAGGAGTTTAGAAGGGGTTCAGGGGTTTCGGCGGTTTCGGGTTCTAAGGTTTGGGGTCCAGATTGCCAGGCCGTTTACGGTGTCTGTTGTCCTGGGTCTTTGGATCCTGCCTTGACAGGTTGTTACCTGCTGCATTGCATCCCTCGCCGCCGGTGCCGTGATGGGCTTGGAGGCCGCAAGCTGCAACGTTCGAAGTTTCTGGGCCGTGGGCGTCTTCCATCAACTTAGACAAGCAGCCCAGGGGCCTTCACAACTGGAATCGGCGTTTAGAAGAACTGCTAAGGAGTACGATTGGTAATTACTCCGACCCCTCTAGTATTCGGGCGTGAGGAAGTCCGGGCTGCCGGGCCGGGTCACAAAGGCTTGGCCCTGCCTGTAGTCTCCATGGTAGTTCGTTTCGTAGTTTAGTCAATTTAATTTACAGGATCCTAGAATGTAACGCAAAAGGGAACTATCGTGGAGACTTTTTGGGCGCCTTCCATGCTGCAAGATGGCCGGAGGAAGTCCCCTCAACCCCAAACCTTAAGCCCTTAAAGCCCTAAGCCCTAAACCCTCAACCCCAAACCTTAAACCCGCAAAACCCTAAACCCCAAACCTTAAACCCTTAATCGTCCTTGCCCCAGGCGGGATTGGGTTCCGTTGGCGGCGCCTTGGGCTACCTCACTTTCCGCGGCGTAGAGAGGCGATGCAGGGTATGCAATAGCAAGATCAGGGCTGAGAGCAAGGTACGGATAGCTGCTAGCTAGGAGTACTGTGCTATATAACCACGCTGGGACATCGAGAAACGCTGTTCGGATTGTGCAGGTTGTTGGACAGGATAGCTGGACCTGAAGGCTTAAGCCGTAAACCCAACACCCCAAACCGAAGCACCATGGAAGGGTTCATGGGATGTGCACCGAATTCAGAGGAAGGCGGTCTATATTAGACCAATGATACAACTCAGGCCCGGGTTGTGTGGTTTCGGGTCTTGGATTTGGGATTCACGCTCTTTGGGTGTAGGGCTGAGGGTTGCTGCCTCCTCCAGCCCGGTCTTGCAGCAATCGCAGTGGCCCCCTGAGTTCAGGATTTGGTTAGGAGGGTTTGTGCCGAGTTAGGTTTAGGAGCACTGTGTAGGGTTCTTGAGGGTTTGGTATGGTGTCGTTTAGTACAGCTTGGAGTTTGGGGCAGCTAGAGAGCTGCGCATAAGGCCACTTTCCAAAGCACGAGCCTTAGAAACTACATTGATGGACCTGTACCGCCCTAAACCCCTGAACCATGAACTCCTGAACCCTGGAAGCCGAAGCGCCTAAACCTTAAACCCTGGTTCGCAGGATGAGGTGAGGTGCAAGAAGGAGTTCAACAAGCTTAAACCTGGAAAGCTTTAAAGCCTTAAGCCCGAAAGCCCTTTAACAACCCCCAAGCCCTCCTCTTCTAAGGCCTCAAGCACCGAAGCCCCAAACGACGGCCAGGTGCATGCCTTCGGAGGACGAAGGGGCAGCCGATCTGAGGAGGAAGCCGAAGGGGAGAGCGGATCGTGTAGGGTTCCTTTAAGACCCCTATAAGGCCTTGCCAGCCTTTCATAAGGGTTTGTAGGGGGATTCCAAGGCAATGCCATTGCCAATGATTCAGGCCTCTCTATGCCAGGGTTTTGGGAGTGTATGGTTTGGGGCTTTGGGGTGTTTTGAACTTTGGGTTCAAAGTCTGGCGTTTTGGCGAGGTGAAAGTTTGGAGGTTGGGGTTGGGGGATTTGGAGCGCGAGCCATGCTTCAGGGAAGGCTAGCAGGTGAGTTTGAGAAAACACGCAGGGATGGGCTACAGATATAACAGATATATGACATAAGACCTTGGATCATCCCTCACCCTAAGTTAAAGCCCTAAACTTTGCGACTCAGATCTTGAAGTCCTATTTTGACAACGCAGGTCTAGCAGTCCCGCACCTACATCCTGCGATCCTTTGCAAGGGCAGCCTTAGTTACTCTAAAGCCTCAGACCCTAAGGCTTAAGCCTTGTTGGCCATCCTAAACCCTAAGCACTCCTTGCCACGAAGGCGCACCTACATCCTCGCGGGCTTAGCAGCGGCCTTCGGAACGATCCTCCCTGCACCCTTCGCTCTTTGACTGATCTTCCAGAGAAGTGAGTGTAGGGCCTACAGTCTTGGGGTTATGTAGCACGGAGTTTCTTCTGTGGTGCAGGGTTTGGCGTGCTGGGTGTTGTTTTCGTGATGTTGGTGGAGGCTCTCGTGGTTTTCACGTCTGCAGGCAGCTGTGGCAAGCATTCTCATCGTTGATAGCACTATCTTGGCTCCATGAGACCTGTTGGATTATGAGCTGTTCCTGTTCCTTGAGGTTGAGGATCTGCATTCCTAACATCACAAACTCCTTCATGAATCTCGAATCCTTTGAGCCACCAACCCTGAACCCAACCGCAAGTTCAAAGGTGGCAATGATCCTTGTGGCTGAGATCGCCAGCGCTGGCACCGAGAGACACGCCAGCGAGGACGAGTTCATGACAGGACGGGGTAAAGAGGGCGAATGCCTCCACAATATACAAGCAAAAGAAGCAACCCTAAGTCCTCTGAGCCTTATCATCCCTTTTGGTCCCATTCCTGATTTCCTAAGCCGCAAGAGAAATCGTCATCGTGGCAACCGTGCAGCCTCGTTGCAACACAATATGCCCAACCCCACCTTCAATTACTGCAGAAGCCTGAATAAACAGGTCCATCACCTGAGAAAATGATTACTTACACAATCATCTACCCGCAGCCTTCTCAAAGTGTATTGAGCCCCCATAAAATCTTCAGGAGTTCAGCAATCTTCGCACTGCAGGCCTTAGGTTCAGAAGATGCTAAACCCTAAACCAAAACCCTAAACCCTAAACCAAGACCCTAAACCCTAAACCCTAAACCCTAAACCAAAACCCTAATACCTAAACCCTAAACCCTAAACCAAGACCCTAAACCCTAGACCCTAAACCGCAAAATTAGTTCCGGGTTCACTGACTTCGGCCAGAGGCTCGACTCCGCGAAGATTGGCTTCAGGGTTTCGGGGTTTACATACTATAGGGGCCTGAAGAATTACCAGTACCATTTTGAAGAATCCTTATACACTATATTGATTTTTATAGCGGGGCCCAAAACTCTATTTTAGAGTATTAAGGCGCCTATACTATATTGAGGTGTCGGGCCCATGCTCTACCAGCTCAAGCTTTGGTCCCCAAACCCCGTAACCCTGCAATCCAAGCAATGCCTCTGGTAGGCCTTTCGCATCGGACTTCGGGTGTTGGAGGTGTGGTTGGAAGTCAACAGGGAGTTTAGCAACTGGGGTGTTGTAGAGAGCAGTGTACTCATGATATCTCAACAGCACCGAAAACCATGAGAGCCCGTTTAATAAGGTCCGCAACAAACATTCTTCGGTTTCGAATCATCCACGTTTTGCCACAACCCCGAGAGAAGGACGAAGACTTCCTCGGAAGGTCTTGGCCTTTTTGGTGCCCGCCGGAAGCTAAGCCTCCATGGGCAACTGTCAAAGTCACGATCCCTTTGACACCTTTAAAAGATCTATTATTATGAATACTGCGCCCTATAGTTTTGGAACCTAAAAGAGACCCTGAGTTGGACAACCACACAGATTTGGGGAGCGAGGTGCTAAATATAGGTTTATATCAACAAAAGTGTCTTGGGGTGGACGGTAGTAAGTACTAGTATAATTAAGGGTCCATTATATCGCTACTGAACAGTCAGAGCTCCATATCATAAAGGGCGTTCGGTTTGTTTGTAAGCGCGTAGTCTTCAGAGCTCGTGGCTCTCGGTCTTTGGCTTGCGCGAAATCTCTGGAGTTTAGGTGCTCTGATGAGGTTTCCTTGAGCTTAGGTTTGAGGATAGAATCGGCTGGGTTAGGCCCTAAACCCTGAAACCCCAGGATAGCACAGGTCTCCAGAGGCAGAGACCGAAAGTAGTCAAAACTTGACCAGTAAGTCCTACAAATCGAAACCAAACCCCTAAGCTTTCAGCCCTCTAACTACCAAAGCCTGAATGCGTTCCAACAGTTTGCTTAGGGTTTCTTCCTGCCTTGTTGATGGTCTACATCCCAACACTACATGAAAACCATGAAGGCCCCACCCTAGACTGCAACCACTCAAGGTCCCAAGCCCTGCACCCCCAAACCCCATCCCTCAACCTTGTTGCCCAAGCGCTTCAAGCAGTCCAGAAAGTCTATAGAATGCAACCTCACGATGAAAATCCTCATGGAATCAACAAGGCGCGTGGAGATTATTGGGCGCAAATAATCTCATCCAGCACCCTTTGTTTTCTTTTTGCGACTGTACTGTAATCCTGAGGCCGCCACTGCATCCTTTGTGATGCGCTGGGCGATTGTCGCCACGCCCCTCACCAACCATCCATACTATGTCACTGGCTCGGCGGGTAGGGCTTTGGGTTTGGGTTTGGTGTTTCGGGCTCAGGACTTCGAGGGTTCAAGGTGTCGGGTTTAGGGTTGGCTTTGGGCTTGGGGTTCATGACAGGGACGAGCCTTTTGATGTTTATGGGGTCGCCTGCCTCTTAGTCACTTCTGGGCTTAAGTGCTTTGTCACAACTCCCCAATGAAAAGAGAAAAAAGCGGGTGTAATTGCTGTGATACTGTCTCTGGACCTTCCAAACTTTCTGGGCTTCGGGTTAACCGGTTACATTTAGGTAGGCAGGCCATTTCCATTTTCTCAACACGGCCGTATCATTGACTCGAACCCATGCCCTTGCACGAAAACCCTTCGATAGGCCCTCTAGATTCCCAATCTTGCTTACGAGGCCTGAATATTCAGAATACTGAGGGTTTTGGGTTAGAGTATACTATCATGAAAAGTATGTAGGCCCCTGTAGTACTCTAAGCAAGTCATAGACCCGAACCCAGACCACCCCAAAGAAGGCTCCCTTTTTGTAGCCCCCTGCGAAGAAAGGAGAGGCACATTTTTGAGCAATAGCACGCCGAATCCCAAGAGCCCCATTCAGCCCTGCTCCTTCTTCTGGGTAGTTGTCAGAATTAGGGTCCCTTTTTGGGTACCTTGAATAGTAGGTGTGGTATTATAATAAGGACTCCAAAAAGGGACCATAATATTGGCAACCACCCATCTCAACATCCTTAAACCCGAATCCCGAAAGCCTGATAAACCTCAACCAAAACCCTGAGACCCCACAAAACTCCAAGCCTCCGGCCCTCCAGGCCAAGCCATACGACAACCTCTCCGTTTTCCTGGGCCTCGGCCTGGGTCTGCTCGCAGCAGCTGCGGCGTTGAATCTCGCACTTTTTTTGGAGGGCTCTGGCTCAGGGTTTAGGACTTCCGGACGGTGTTGTCTTTTGTTTTTTGGGGGAGGATGGGATGGGGTGAGGGCGTATCGGATTCATAGCGAGGTTAAGCATTGGCATTTAGGGTGCTGTATGTAATAAGAACCCAATGGCTGAGTGCTCTGCATTTGGATCCTCACTCTCTGACGAGTCCATTTTGTAGGCGGAGCTCGTGGTTCTTCTGAGTTTGAAATGGTGTCTGCGGGTCATGCAGATCTTGCGTGCGGCATTGTCTTGCAGCTTTTGTGAACTATCGGCATGGGTCAGGGCTGATTCGGATCTGAACGGTTCAACTTCCGACGACGTGAGTTTGGATCCAAGGCTTTTGGTGCCTAAGGCTCCATTGTTTCGCAGCCAGACGACTTGGCTTGAGTCGGCGTGAGTTTGTCAAAGGTCATACCCGGATCGAGTGTGAGGCTTGAGGGGTTCAGGGATCAGTTGTTTAAAAAGTAGGTTTGGCTGTTTTAAAAGGCCATAGGTTAAGGGTTTGAACAACCTAGGCAGTTAGCTAGTTGAAACTTCCCAGGATCTTTGTTCTCATCGGTGCTATCATCAAGGCTCGGCCAGGTGGTGGGAAGTTGGGCAATACAGGGGCCTGAAGAATGAGTTGTGCTGTCTTCTTTATGGTCTCTGCATTGCTATACCGAAACATGTGCAACACATGCCATGAGACGCGTTGCTTAGGCCCGAACGAACAATCATGTAGCATAGTCTTTGGGGCTTACAAACAATGCATATGTTGTTCATGTATACTGATATGGATAGTATACAAACCGCAAGCACGTTTCGTCTGACTGCCCAAGCTTCTGAACCCCAAACTCTAGACCCTAGGCCCTAAGCTCTAAGCCCTAAACCTTCCATGAGTGGTTCAGATCTTCAGCTTCAAGTGGGAGATGGAGAATGCTTGGGCTCAGCATTGAAGACTTACTGATCAATGTTTCGAGTTTAGAGGTCAAAGGGTCCGAAGCCCCAAACCCGATACCTTAAACCCCGAACCCTGAACTCATAGATTCGGGGGCAAAGTTTGAAAGGCTCTTGGGTGTTTTCTGTCGCTGTCGCTGTGATGCCGGCCTGACAGGATCGTTAGCAAATATATGAGGAAGACGAGGAACAGTGACAACAACAGCAGCAACAACAACAACATCACCAATTACCACAACGACAGCACTGTTTTCATACACGTCGTAACCACAGTTCTGATGATTTTGAATCATCGCATCATCACAAGGTAAAAGATATTTACGAAGGATCCAAGCTTCCTCGCCAAGCTGAGCGGCAGCCCAAACGTCCGCATCCGAAGTCGCAGTCTGTCTTCGTTTAGAATGCGCAGTCATGCCTTGCTAAGAGCGCATATTACAATACAGACAATGCTGTAACGATGTGAACCACTGAGTCGTAGGAAAGAGTTCTCTCGTGATACTTGTGATGGCATTGTTGCGTTGGTGACAACGACGATGAAGATGATGATGATGGCGCTGAGATGTTCGTGCTTACCTAATACTGTTTCATCAGGTGATCTTCGGCTTGATCGGCCGTCCGCTTGAGAGAAAGCTGGGAAAGCCACTCGGCGAAGACCCACGGGGGATAGCTTTGCAAGAACTTGGGGCTGTTGCAGTCACTGTAGACCCTGGGCCCTGAACCATCGAAAAATAACGGAGCTGTAAACTCTGCCTTAAGCCTTTGCATGAAGGATCGTGGTGAAGTCGGATTTGCCATTGCCGGGTGTCGACCATGAAGACTTTGTGTTGGGGTTGGTGCGGGGATTTTGGGGGGCTGTAATATAGGCGCCTTAATAATTAGAGCTCGAATCTCCTGGAATCTCGGCTTTAGGTTCTGGGAATCCTAGGGTTTAGGGCTTGTAGGTTTAGGTTTGGGGTCCCTTGTTTGGGGCCCGGTGATCTTCTCCAGGCCTTGTCGACCAGACAGGAAGTACAATATACTGTAATATGTATTATCGTAGAATGTTTTTTGAGGCACAGTATAATACAATGTAATGTAGTCTGATGTAACATATCAGTATGACATAGTGCGATATGATATGTGATATGCTACCAAATTTCATAGTAGACATGATGGTGATGATGAGGGTGACTTGCTGCTCTGGTACTGTTCCTGGTGGTGAGTGTCGATGCTACAGTAATTCATGATGGTGATACCCACATGATGCTTCTGATGATGGGCCCTGTCGGCTCAGGCCTGCGAGTTCACAGCATTTTCCTTGCCTGTGTCTGAAGATGCAGGTACCTGCGCAAGTTCTCATTCTGCTGGCCACGTCGTTAGCAGCTCAAGGCTGCGGACTCACTCCTTGGTTAGAGTGGGAAGCCTGCACAAGGTCGTGCGGAGGTGGTCATGCAAAGCGGCAGCGACAGCTGGTACTACAGGATGCGCCCAACGAAATGTGTGTTGGCCAACTGGAGCAAGCTAAATGGTGCTCCACTGGGGCATGCGATGACTCTCCCAATCCAGTTGTTGAGTGTACGATGACAGATTGGGACGATTGGCAAGCGCCTGCAAGTATGGACGGCCCAGCAACTCGTCAGCGTGGATTCAAAGACGGCTGCAATCATGGTCCTATTGATACGCCAAGCCCAATAAAGGAGATCACATCATTCCGCTTGACCGCAAAGACAGGCAATGTAGATCCAGAAGTCCATGAGAGTGCAAAGCAATACAATATGGCTTCACAACACGGTTCGTCCGTACAGTCTGCCGGAAGCGTCGACGATCACTTAGCACGAAACCTTGCCTCCATGGTCGCGGGAGCTACAGTTGCAGTGGCAGCCGTCGGTTGCTTTGTCTGTAAGATGCGGCGGTTGCACTCTGATTCGGCGCGGGGCTTGAGTTCCGTGGAAGCGCGGAATTATGGAGTGACCGTGCAGCCAGCGTGAAGGCACAAGGTGCAAATATCATCGATAGACATCTTGCTGGAGCAGTGACCAGTATCCAACATTGCTTCCTCAATTTGCTGAATGCTTCGCAGCCTCCAATGGAGGGCTTGCAGGCTGTGTCTTCGCATTGCGGTCTGACACGTGTGGAAGGTTAACAGTCAAGGAAACATCTGCGGAGTTGAAGATAGGGTCTAGGGTTCCTTTACAGGAACATTCTTTGGTTTTAGGGTTCCTCTAAAGTGTGCTTTTCTTTTGGTCAGTTCTACTATGGAAGTAGGTCCCGAAAGCCATAATGGGGATGGTCTTTTGGGACCTATAGTTCCATAATGGCAGGTCCTTGGCTTCCTTCCTTTTTGAATGTGTCGGCACATGCGCAACTTCGACTGCTTTTCGGCCGAAGGCCGGAAGCCCGTGAGCTACCCAGGTAGCTGTGGGAGTCGTTCCTGAGGGGAGGTTCTCAACACATGGCGACGCCGTTCAATGCCGGCATGGGAAAAGTCAGAGTCCAGGTTTTTTGCGGGGTGTTTGCAGATTTCCACGACCAGGTTTGAAATTCAACCCTAAACCCTTGGCCCTAAACCCGCTCTGCTCGGCCTACTCTTTAGTAAAAACCGGGAAGGGTTGATGTCCGAGCCTGGACCTAAGCACCAGCAAGACTGTCTTCACGTGCACGGGGTTTGGGGTCAAGCGTATTTGGGGACCAAGTGTGTGGGGACCAAGCGGGCCTCGGTTTTCTACCTCACAAGCCGGTGTGTCTGGTGTCTAAGCGCGTAAACCCTAAACCCAGGCAAGAAAACTCAATTTGGAAGGACATTCTCATCGTACAATACAACATAAACATAATCTAGGATAAGGGAAGACAAACAGACTGTTATAACCCAATGCTGGTATGATATGAACTGATGTAGGAGACTATCTGGAATCCTACAGGCGAAAACCAAAAAAATCGGGAGGTTACCAGGACCTGTTCTTCACTTCAGAGGTTTTCCGCATGTTCAAGGGAAGCTTGTCCGAAAGCCTTGGGCCTGCGGACTTAAAGAGCAAGGCCCAGGTGGCTCGGTAACAGGACGGATCAGAAGTCATAACCTTGATGAACTATGACTGGTGTTTATGATTCCGGGGCTGTTGGGCGGCTTTGCATTATATCGGTTCACAAAACCTGAAGTGGAAGACCAACTTCGCAGAAGTGCTTGGAGCTTCCTGCTGTGACCCTACTGTATGTATTTTGTGTTTCTGCTTTCTCAATCCACTTCTTGGGAGGGGCAGCGGGTTTGGAATCTCAAGACTCCCAGGGACAGATGCAGCATTCTCGCACAAAACTCAGTTCCTTCATGCCGCAACGCCCGGTCTTATCCTCCCCCAGGCGCGCGCGGCAGCTGGTCCTCGCGTCCCTGGCGGGCCTCATCACGGGCGCTGCTTGGTTGGGGAAGATCTTTTGGGGCAGGGCTCAGGTGTGAGGCCTGTTTCGAGGGTTCGCTAGTATGTAGCAGTTCTTTAGGGCTTCTGTGGTGTCGGGTTGGAGTCTTTATGGTTTGAGGTTTTGAGCTTTAGTTTGTATGGCGCCCGGTTTCTCCAGACCTTTTTACGAGTCTCCTTCTTGCCCCGGTGTGCTTTTCTTAGGGTCTTAGGTTTGGCAAGTGTAGGAACTTGCTGAAGAAACCACTGATCCCGCAGATGAAGATCCGTAGGAGTCTGAATGTCTGAATGATGGGTAGTAGTATAGCCTTGTCGTGGTCCCTATGTTGCTGCACTCTAGTATTCCCGAAACCCTGATTAGTCACATTATAAATGGCCCCCAGGTTGCGTTGGGTGGGGCTTAAGCTCTGCTGTTAGTTCTTCCGGCCGGGCCATGCGCGGCTTTGAGAGTTTCTTTCAGGGGATGTGGGGCTTGGAGCTTCTGACCTTCGTCGTTTGATTGAGGACCCCTGAGCAAACCCCAAAGCCTCCCACCCTAAACCCCGAATTGATGAAGTCTACGGTGCTTATGAACCCTAAGCCCTAAACTCCCAAACTCAAAAATCCCGAGGTGGCCAAAACCTTAAACCCTTGAGCTTCCGAATTCTATCCCGACCCCGAGGTCGCCACGTTCATGTATCCCCTGGCGATTAGCAGCGGCAAGTCGGCCATGGAGCCCACGATGAAGCTTCTTGGCTCTTGAGCTTACCTTTGGTTAGTAGGGAATGGAGGAATGGGGTACACTTATGGCTACTATTACGACCATTCTTCCATTCCCTACTACCCAAAGGTAAGTGAGTTGCTCCTGGTCTCTTGGATCTCAGAGGTTTTCGAGGGGGTTTATACAGCCTTTTGCGCAGGTTCCATACAGGTTCTGCAAGGATCGAAAAGGGGCTTTGCGGGGTTGTTGGCTCTGGAAAGGCTCCCGTTGCGTTTCTTTCTTTGAGGCTTATCAGGTTTGAGGTTTAGGTCTTTGGGGCTTTGCGGTGAGGCGGGTTTAAGGATTTTGGTGGTGGTTTTGGGGGTAAGTTTAGTGCTTTGTTTTTGTGCGTTGTTACGGCTACTGAGTTCTATATGGTTTCCATAATGGTTCTTTTGTACTTAAGGCTTTTGTTTAGGCTTTCAGGCTTTTGGTGTTTACAGTTCGGGTTTAAGGGTTTGCAGTATACGATCTCGGGCAGAGGTTGGTATTTGCGGTTGCCCCAGCCAAAGCTTATTGCGACGCCGTTGCCCATTGCTGCCTGCTTCGTTGGTTTTCGGGTTTCGCACTGCAGACAAGCGAGACATGCATATAACGTGGGATCATCTTTGATTCACCTGTTATTTGTTCATCTTGGAGCGAATGAGGTTGTGATGCTGTTGCAAGCGGCGAGTAGAAATACTGTCCCCAGTCGTAAATTTTTAGGCCAAGCACCGGAGTCGTAATCCAACCCAAATAATCCAAATCCAACCCCGAACGGATGCCAACCCACGCGGCCTTGAACACCCGCCCAAAGCGTAGAACCCAGAGTCCTGAGCCCTAAACCGCAAGCTGCCAAGCCCTAAACCTTAAATCATGAAGCTCAACCCTCAGAATGCTTACGTCTCAATCCTGCACTCCTGAACCCTGCATGAACTCTAATCAACCCTTAACCTAAACCCCTGAACCCCCTAGTCAAAACCGTAAACCCGAAACGTGAAGCTCTCCTGGACTCTAGTATCTACTATCTGAGGCCTCAATAATTACCAACACTATTTTGGTGGTTCCTTATGATAATAACTATAGTATAATGGGCCCCAAACCCTTATTCTGATTATTAAGGCCCCTGCAGTAGACTCTGAGGTTCGCACTTTTCCTGACCACCACGGACCTCTTAGGCCGGGCTAAAGCGGGCCAAGAAAGCATGTTAAGGTTTATGAGGGTTTAGGGTTTGGGGTTTAGGGTTTAGGGTTTGGGGTTTAGAGTTAAGGGACATAAGACCCTTTGAATTGGGCAATATGGCATTGGCTTTAGGGTTCAGGGTAGAGCCCCGCAAAGCCGCAAAAGGGCTTGACGGGCTTCTGTAAGGTTTGTCTTGGGCTAGGGGCTAGAAGACTATACAACTTAAGCTTAGAGAGGGTGTGTTTTACAAAATCGCCTGATGTTGTTGTTCATGTTTGCCAGACAAAATCCCCAACACTTCCTACACACTGAATTTCCTAAGGCCTGATCCCTAAACCCTAAACCGTAATCTTCCTCGAGATGTCGTGAGACCCGGAGATGCTCATTCGCAAGTCGTTTACACGCATTTGGGAGTTCAGGTTTTTGGGGTCTAGTTGTTGGGGGTGATTCGGGCATGATCTCTGAAACTTGGTCATGGAAACACGAGTCTTTTCATGTGCAGGGTATAAACGTTCACCAGAAGTTGAGGTTGAATCATGAAGAAGGGCTTTCGGAGTCTTTGGAGCTTGTCGTGGCAGGCGCTGCCGTGGCCAAGTGCGTGGCATATTGGGCCTGTGCTCACGGAGGTGCTTGGGATGCAAGCCGGACAGCGAGTTTCTAGCATTTCTGTCTTCGGTGCAATCAGCTTTTGTCAGGTCTTGTGTTTCGCTGCACTGTTTCTTTCCCGTCTCTCCAACATCTCACTCCAAGCTCCTGTTTCAAGATGCATCCAGCTTGGCAGACGTCCGATCAAGATCTCATCGTCCTACACCAGACGCTTCAAACCTAAGCCCTGAAATTCGGCATGGTGCGAAGGCACCAGCAAACTTTGTCGTAAAACGGATGTAGAACTGCAGGACCTTGGATTTGATGCCCAACCGAAGTCAGGGCAAGAGCATCGGTTTTCGATTGGTTGTTCGTCGATGCATATACCTAGTGTCGATGTGCGCGAATGCATGTACACATGTGTACATTTATGCAGATAGTTTTTCTTGTCGAAAGCCTAGGGAACCCTGAAGCTTGAAGAACCCAAGCTTTCGAAATTGCTGGAGGCCTCGTCGGCGGAATCTTCTTTCCGCTCCTCTACTACGGCTCCTCTCTCTGCATTTAACCCTAGGCCTCAAAAACCCTAAACCCTAAAACCCTTATCAACCCCAAACCTTGAGCCCTCTCAATCGCTAAGCCTCAAACCCTGAACCTTAACCTTAATTCAACCCTAAATCCTCAAGAACGGAATAAATGGAAATTGTGTGTCGTTTTTCGCGTGGAGCCCCCTGAACTGTCAATTTCAGCCGCCACCCCCGGCCCCGAAGAAACAGCGCGAACCCATCACAGCCAGCCTACCTACCCCACAACCCCAAAAAGCCCAAGCCCAGCCCAGAACCTCTGCAATACGTTGCTCTGCTGTAATCTAAGGGGTTTAGGGTTTACGGTCTACTCTTGCAAGACTTTGCCCACATTCCCTAAACCCTAAACCGCACCCGATGGGGTTCCAACTGCTCTTGACTTCGCCTTTCTGTGCCTTGCAGGAATCCAGACTCCCAGTGATCCCCGAATCTGAGAGTCTACAAAGATCCACTCGAATCAGTAAGCCCCAAACCCCACGCCCGAAACTGTATCCCCCTCAGTCTTACGCCACACACCGAAAAGATCCAAACCCGTAAACCCCAAGCCCTTTTCTGCGAAACTCTGAGCCCTAACAGTAGAGCCCCCAGCGCTAAATGCGAAAGGTCTGACTCTCGGAGAGGTTTGTGCGAAGGTCTTCAACATTAGCCTCGCTCTGAGCTGCGACGCCTTTTCGTTCCATTTCAGGCTTCCCGTTTGACAGGATGCTCTAGAATCTTGAACGGATCTATACGGGTTCAAAAACAAGGACTCTGTTGGTCTATTGCGGTTCCCTACAGGGTTTTGCAAAGGCTACTTCCTTGAGGCCTCGTATCAGCGTGCAGGGTGGCGGAGACTTCATGGTCAAGGAGAGGTTTGCGTTTCAGGGTCTGCTGGGATGGGTTGGAGTTTAGGATTCCGGGCTTGCTTCATGGGTTTGGGCTTTCGGGCGTCATGGGTGAGTAATGATGCATCCAGTCATGTAGGGATATAGGTCTTCGTTTGCGTCTCAGGGCCGCACCACCTCGACCCATGCCTACATGCACTTCGGTGCTAGGGGCGTTGGAGCAAACGCTTCCGACATCCCAAACGCACGCTTCGGCTTGGGGGGTCTTCTGTGAAAGGGCTTGCGTTGCTTTGGTGTTGGTTAAAAAAGTCGGTGGAGCCGTCCTCCCAGCCCCAAGGCCTCAAGGAGCCAAAAGCTTTGAAGCTAAATCCGTGTCACGCACGGCTGACGCAGTAAAAAAGCATTGTTGGATGCACTGCCACAGACGTTTAAGTTCAAGCTTCTCGCAAAAACTACAAGCAGTACTAAACGCTTAATGCCAACCCCTCGAGCCCCTTCACAACCCCTATCGGCACATTGAGGCCGGGCAGTGGCTGTACCAGTGATGCTCGGCGCAGTGCCTGGCGCGCTGCTCCCTGCACCGCTACTTGGAGTGTTAAAGTCTGGAGGTTTGGTCCCTGGCTTAGTCATACCAAGGCTAATAGGAAAACACAAACGCTTGACTTTAACGTGCATGGGCTGCGGTTGGAGTAGCCCTAAAAAACCATAAGCTTTGTTGTTTCTCTGACACGCTCAGATGGTTGAGGCGTCTGAAGGCGACGACGATGATGGCTCGATAAGAAGCATGATGATGTTGAGGGTGATGGCAAGCAAAACAACATTAGTCCATGAGTGCTAGTGATGCCGATGATGGCCATGCATCACCATCACCCTCCTCCTCATCATCATCGCCATTATCATCCTCGTGGGTCAAGGCGTGAACCTAACTGCCGCAAGCTTTCAAAGGCCTTATTTCCCAGGCAGGTCGTCCTTTGCCAATGGAACTACGGAAGAATCATTTCAGGCCTGGATACTGGATCGTCTGGTTGTCACAAAAGTGAGGAGAGCAAAGTAGGTGTCCCAGCAAGAAGCTCCACGCACTGGAGGAGCAATGGTTGCTTTGCAACCGCTTTCGGGCTTACAGAGCTTCGTAGAAGTGCGTTGTCCCAATTCAAGCCCGAACCCTAACCGATAAACACGACAGTACCCAGACACAAAGACTAAATTAACTAACTAAATGCAACCCTGGACTCACTCCGTTTGTGGCTGTCGGCTTAGGCTTACGGCGCTGTCCTTTCCCGTGGGGCTGTTCGCCAGGACCTCAATCGCAGGAAAGGTTCTGGGCTAAAGGCTTGGTGTTTTAAGGTTGTCGGTTTGGGGCTGCAGTTCTTACTTCTTTGGGGTTCAGTGTAAGGCACCGCGCT